>CM055757.1:8696244-9208065 GCA_029465975.1 Dallia pectoralis
AAACTCTCAGAATACTTTCTACGAGGACATTTGCACATTTGCATTAAAGATTTTGCTCAATGTCACACCAATGAGGCTCAGATGTTTTCGTCTCCATCTATCAGTGCTATGGACTCCATGGCTCCTACAGAACTTATCTGACCCAGGGGTCAGGGGTCAAAGGCAGTCAAGTGGTACTTCTCAGCTGACTTACTGAACAGGTCTTGAATAATGTAGAAGTTGTTCTTCCTGCTCACCGTGACCTAATATCACACTCCTACTGGAATCGTTATCTCACCGGTGGCTCACTGGTGCCGGGTTTAATCTCGGTGGAAATGCGTCATTGTGTTCTCCAGGTAAAAGAGTTGCAAAGCACCTTGTTACGGTAGAGGACCACCCACCTGAGTCAGAATCTGGTCGGGCCGCAAGAAACTGACTCACCAAATCGTCGCCGTGGTTACCTGATAACAAACCAATAAATTTATGAACCAAAAGGATTTGCACATATTGAACACGACTGAGTTTGGCCTCGCGATAGCTGAAGTAAGTATCAGAGCATGAAATATCATATGTGGATCTAATCACAAAGCAGTGCAGCCGTGTGATTTGTTGTGTTTGATGAATGGCTTTCCTTAGATCTATACACATTAAAGTTTATAGCAGAGCATGTAAGCCTCTTCTGAAATCTATGGTTGGGAAGTTACCAATGCAGCCCTCACACACACACACACATCCACACACTCTCACACACACACATCAAAACTCTAACACAAAGTCCCCCTGCCAAAATTACAGTTGTTTTATTGGAACTGTAATTATAGAACTCCAAACCACTCAGAGGAATTGTGACCGGCTGCAGATAGAGCCATAATAACAACCACACGGGCAAAAATCACACGTTCCTTAACACTTCCTTAAAAAGGTAAAAACATTGATTAATGTGCGACTATTAATTTAACTGCATCAGGGCACGCACGCACGCACATGCACACGCACACGCACACGCACACGCACACGCACACACACGCACACACACACACACACACGCACACACACACACACACACACACACACACACACACACACACACACACACACACACACACACACACACACACACACACACACACACACACACTATCCGGCCACTTAAGTGGTTGCCCAACCAAGCCCGGTCCTGCTGGAACAGGCCTGTGTTCTTCTGACAGTCTGTTTACGTTTCCCTTACAATAGATGTGGCGCTTTGACATCAGCCCGCAGGAAAAATCTCCTGAACAACACGGCAGCACAACAATCTGAAAATGCCCTTATTTCACAAACTATAGGAAATGGTTAGTTTGTTTGTGCCAATGACTCGGAGGCCCGGATGATTCTTCTGTCGAGAGCAGGTAGAGCCCTGAAAATGTATTAAAATATGTCATCAAGTTCTGAGGAAATCTGCTCTGTTTGACATAAACATCAGCCCTCAGTCCAACAGGACACAAATCCAACCTATGGCAGCTCATTTCCTGGTTCAACTGGTATACAAGGGGAGCCATGACAGACCAGTTTGTTGGGCTCTGGGGTTTTGTTCTGCGTAACCAAACCTGAGGTGGCTGACATATCTGAACCATTGTGATTATGACAACAAACCAGCTTCACACATTCATGCAAAAGGGGAAGTGGATATTTTAAGTTTTATTTTTTAAATAGTTGTACATTTGGATATGTGATCTTAATTTCCATACACTACTGGACAGAACATTTTCATTTGGCAAATATTACACTTTGCAACTATCTATCCTTCAAGAAGAAAACAGAAAAGACACAAAATTAAGTGTGTGTAAATCGTTAGCACAACTCCAGTTGCACACACAGCATGCAAATTGCTAAGAAAATGTCTTTGATAACTCTCTCAAACTCCCGGGTATCGATACACATTCTTCGAAGCGCTGTGGGCGGGTCTTCTGATCTTGGCATTATCTGTTACCCCACACTCTTTTGGTTCCAAACCAGACCAAGCTCCTAACCTTTGTGGCAGGCTGGTCCTAACCAAATTACTGATAATTTCCAAAGGTTTCACTGCGGCTGATTCAAATTCCACACAGCTAGTGAGATCGTAATGTTAGAGGTGTACTAACTTCTTTACCATAAGCAAATTGCATTTCTGTTGTGTATCATTAACATTTTTGGTTGATTATTTGAACTAGGTTATCATTACTAATGCATGTGGTTGCAATTTAGGTCAGATATCCACACGTCCAAGGTTTTGAACGATAACTCTGCAGAGGGTGCGCTTTTTATTATACGACGGTATAGTTCACAGTGTTGTGAAGGTTGGAATAAGTTTACACCACAGGAGTTGTTGCAAATGTGACTTGAGGTAGCAGACTGTCTGGTGCATGTGCCCGTGGGTACAAGCCAAAGACAAGAGGGTGCGGCACTAAAACAGACGCCTTTGTTTGAAGAGTGAGTATAGCTTAGTTTAACCAGAAGCACACCTTCACCGCCCGAGTCTCAGCACAGGGATTTAAAGTGACAGTGCTGTGTGGAAGACCCTCAACTACAGGGATTTAAAGTGACAGTGCTGTGTGGAAGATCCTCAACTACAGGGATTTAAAGTGACAGTGCTGTGTGGAAGATCCTCAACTACAGGGATTTAAAGTGACAGTGCTGTGTGGAAGATCCTCAACTACAGGGATTTAATGTGACAGTGCTGTGTGGAAGATCCTCTACTACAGGGATTTAAAGTGACAGTGCTGTGTGGAAGATCCTCAACTACAGGGATTTAAAGTGACAGTGCTGTGTGGAAGATCCTCAACTACAGGGATTTAAAGTGACAGTGCTGTGTGGAAGACCCTCTACTACAGGGAATTAAAGTGACAGTGCTGTGTGGAAGATCCTCAACTACAGGGATTTAAAGTGACAGTGCTGTGTGGAAGACCCTCTACTACAGGGATTTAATGTGACAGTGCTGTGTGGAAGATCCTCTACTACAGGGATTTAAAGTGACAGTGCTGTGTGGAAGACCCTCTACTACAGGGATTTAAAGTGACAGTGCTGTGTGGAAGATCCTCTACTACAGGGATGGAAGATCTTCATTAGGATCTACATCGATCAGTTTCATACAGGCAGTATATCCCTCCACCAACCCAATGGTAGTATATTGTAGATCTGTATACAGTGAAACTGTGTGCCAAGCCCTGCAACAATAACTCACTTACTAGTGTAAATGTTGGCTTTACTGTAACGTTCTGTCGGCTAAATTCAGGGTGTGCCTCTGCTGCGCGCATCATCAGACCATAATCTGAACCCGAAGCACCACTGGGGTGGAACAAGAACCCAAACATGTCCAATAGAGTCTTGTCAGATTATGAAATTACACTGGGTAGACCAACTTTACTTGTGAAGTATTCCCTGAGAATAAATATCGTATCGGCCCAGATATCAGCCCAGAGTAGGCCCAGATATCAGCCCAGAGTAGGCCCAGATATCAGCCCAGAGTAGGCCTAGATATCAGCCCAGAGTAGGCCCAGATATCAGCCCAGAGTAGGGCCACATATATCAGCCCAGAGTAGGCTCAGATTTCAGCCCAGAGTAGGCCCACATATATCAGCCCAGAGTAGGCCCAGATATCAGCCCAGAGTAGGCCCACATATATCAGCCCAGAGTAGGCTCAGATATCAGCCCAGAGTAGGCCCAGATATCAGCCCAGAGTAGGCCCACATATCAGCCCAGAGTAGGGCCACATATCAGCCCAGAGTAGGGCCACATATCAGCCCAGGGCCACATATCAGCCCAGAGTAGGGCCACATATCAGCCCAGAGTAGGGCCACATATCAGCCCAGAGTAGGGCCACATATCAGCCCAGAGTAGGGCCACATATCAGCCCAGAGTAGGGCCACATATCAGCCCAGAGTAGGGCCACATATCAGCCCAGAGTAGGGCCACATATCAGCCCAGAGTAGGGCCACATATCAGCCCAGAGTAGGGCCACATATCAGCCCAGAGTAGGGCCACATATCAGCCCAGAGTAGGGCCACATATCAGCCCAGAGTAGGGCCACATATCAGCCCAGAGTAGGGCCACATATCAGCCCAGAGTAGGGCCACATATCAGCCCAGAGTAGGGCCACATATCAGCCCAGAGTAGGGCCACATATCAGCCCAGAGTAGGGCCACATATCAGCCCAGAGTAGGGCCACATATCAGCCCAGAGTAGGCCCAGATATCAGCCTATGCAGATTAAATTGTGAAAAGGCCCAAGGCCCCAGAACTGACAATGAGGACACAATAAGATACCTTAGATCGGGGACGCCTTGCATTGTGATCTTCGGAGTGGTTTCTTAAACTTTTTGTGACATCGTGCTCATGACTCTGGGCATTTCCTGGTCTTTCCAATGACTTGAAAAACGGATTAACCGTTAAAAAAAGGAGTTGTCCTTTAAAACGGATGGCATTTCAAAAATACGTATGTACGCATTGTCATACGAGTCAACCCCTTACAAAAATTTCTGTTTGTTTTTTAAACAAATTAGGCGTTTCCCGTGTAAAAAAAAATAAAAACAATACCAACTAAAGGTGACGTTAATGGGGGCGTTCAATGTAAAAAAAAATGTATATTCACTTTGAAACGGAGGCACTGTTCAAAACATTCGACCATTTCAGACAGAAAACACTAACAAAATGACTACAACTGATTTGGCTAAAATAAAAGATATAAAAGCCACAACCACAGTAGGGCTAATGTCCTCCTTTTCACTGTCATTTCTCTCACTCTTTCACTCATTCCAGTTCAGTTTCACTTCTCTCACCTCTTAATGACAAGTTACTTAACGTTGATGTCCGTGTTAGTGATAGAGTTGGGTCAGGCCGAATCTGAAATACAGTACTGTGCCAGAGTGAGATGCCTGTGTTGATGTCATTAACATTAATCCACTTCATTACAGATAAAAACAACGTTTACCACAACTACCAATTTCTGTATGATAGCAATTAAACCAGCATATTTGAATAAAAAACAAGAAATCTATTTAATTTTTTTTACTAAAAAACTATTATTTTCTTGCCTGCCACAAAAAAATCATGACCAGACGGACTAATATTAACTTCCGCAAGAGTCTGCAAACCGAAAAGACTCATCAAATGGGTGGGAATAGTACGAACAACAAGACTTCGTAGGAACACGCAGAAAGTAGCCAATGTATGGAATAATACCATAACT
Source organism: Dallia pectoralis (assembly GCA_029465975.1). NCBI lineage: Eukaryota > Metazoa > Chordata > Actinopteri > Esociformes > Umbridae > Dallia > Dallia pectoralis. The sequence goes on from CM055757.1 coordinate 8,701,426, forward strand.
TTCGAAGATGATGTATAGCATTTTCCATGCCTCAGGGTAAATCCTTGATAAACACATCACATATCCATAATTATGTATGATGTCATTCTGTTTCCTGATTCTGTCAAAATACAAAGGATTTTTTTTATCTGTCGTTAATTTATTAAATCAAGGTGTCAACGAAGCCTTTTAGCAGACATGTCAATATTTACAATTTGTGTAACTACTATTTGACTGTCCATCTTGTTTTTCATATGATCGGTTGATTAGTTTCCCCTAAATGTTTGATGTAAAACTTTCTCCGACATTCTTTTGCCACAAAGTTTCTCCTGTGTGCGACGTTATCAGGACGTTGATAAAAAAAAGTTAATTAGTACACGCCAATACCGACTTACATTAGAAAACTGGACTGGGGTCAGCGGACGGTGAATCAGACTCATTGTTTCTGTCAGGGGGAATATATATGCTGATCTGTGGACAGATCTGTTCAAGCCTGAGTGCTGCCGGGTCACTGCAGCCGTGCAGCAGCTTGTTTTAAGAGTACAGCCTGCATTCCTGAGAGATTGATAATTACTGTGTAACTCCTCTTTCCAAATCTCCCTCACCCTCTAGTTCTCCTTTCCCTGTCACCCGGCCCACCTCCTTCGTTCCCCCCGCCTCCTGCTGCTTGAGCGGCCTGACAGAGACGTATACAGTGGCCTAGGAAACCGAGTCATTAAAACATAATGGCATGGGCTGTAAGAGTGCACCATTGTGGCATAACGTTTTAAACCCAATTATACGCAGGCTAAGGTTACCAGTGCCCGTCATTACACTCCCATATATTGTTTATTGTGCATCATGTTTCAATAGTTAGATACACGCGTATTACTCCGACGGGGCCCTTGAATGTGCCTTTTTCCCCAAACTTCTCACTCGCCCTCGCCTACACCCCCATATCTACGGAGACAAAAAAAACTCTGGTCTGAGGGAACAAAACCGTGGGGATTTTCTGACTTACTGACTGCGGGGACAAACGCATAGTGTGGCTTAGAACACATCCTCTCCTGCCGCGGGCGTATCTGAAGTCTCTGAAGTCTCTGTTCAATCCAGTCAAAACAAGCCCCCTGCGCCCCAACCACAACCACAACAAAACACAGTCAGTTGGACTGCCATGTAGTGGCGAAGGCTAACAGGACGGCTTACCGCTACAGAAGGTAGCAGCTGGGGCAGACTAAATCCTGCAGCGGACATGGGCAGGTGTTGTCAACGAGAAGTGTTTGACATTTCGGCTACCAAAATAAGGGCTGTCACGTTTGCCCACTACTGAAACACAGACCCCTGTGTAACATCAAAGATAGCTGGCCTGACACACACGCATACACACATACATTAGCACTGATCAAAGAATCAATGAACGACGATTGAGTAACTCAGTCAAACCCACTGATTAAACCTTTTCTAGCACCATCTGCACACAGAATAGGCACCTCTTACTTCACAATAGACCTGAGTCACTGCAGATTCCCCCACAGTCACGGGACAGTTGCCCAGCCTACGGTTTGCACGTCTGAAGGCCCTCACCTCAGCGTTCCCTGCTGCTAACTAAGGCTTGTACTTAATAACCCTCCAACCTCTGTGGTCAGTCTGCAAAAAAACATGAAGTACTGTCTAGACCAGTTTTTCCCAACCAGGGGTACTTTCTCTATCCATGAGAGTAACAGAGACAAAGCATTAGTCCACTGTTAACAGTTCATACAGAGTTTGGAAGCACTGGTATAAACAGAGCTATCTTTCTTTTCTTAACACCCTGTCCACCCTCATCCCACACTTACTGGAGCCAGGTTTGTGGTTGCATGACACAAATATCTCTGTACAGACGTCTCCTCCTTACTCTGTGGTTATATAAGGTACCTGTTATCTCCATGGATACAAGCCCTGGCATGGTTGGCGGTCAGGTGGGTAGGAAAACACACCAGTACAAGACACACCCTTCCGAAACAAAAGTCCCTTATTCTCCGGTTCAGGCTGTACAACTGAGGTCACGGAGAACCCATCAGGGCCAGAGGTTAAAAAGGGGATGATTATGTGAAAAAGTTTGAAAAATGTCAGACTAAAAAAGCTCTAGTCCCGTGTTCATTAGCAAACAACACTGACAGATATTGATTTGCATTCAAAAAACAACCTCATGCATTAGGCTTCCAAAGTCCACGGGCAGCAGGCAATGGATGTCTACAAATTGAGAGAGACCCCAGCCAAATGGAACTGGGTTAATAAACAACATTCTCTCAAGATAAAGGGAATACAGGTATGATGCCATGTGGCCATTTACTGGAAAAGAAAGCTGTCTGTACTGTACCAGCGACATGATACTGTTACTGTTCCTACAGTATATAATGACAGTCGTATAAATATCTCATTGTGAATATCTACTAAAACTTGTGGGTCATTTTGGATAACAATAGCAAGCGCAATTTCCACCACGTTGGTCCTGTTTCCTGCTCAGCTATGTACTTTACAATCCATTTCCTATAAGGAAACTTCCAATTATGTTAACTCACATATGTCTAAAAACTTGATACTGATACCGTATTGAGATGTTTTAATGGGAATTATTCAATACACAAATAATATGCTCATTAGCATGCAAGTTATGACAAATGTAATACAACCAGATATATAACAATATCCGCAATAAAAACAAGCTATGATGACATGTCAGTTCAGATCCTGTCATGTCATGCAAATGCAAAACTCAGCAACGCACCAAAACTTTTGACCAAAGTTAAAGGAAAGTGTCAAAAGTATACACAGCACCAGCCACATAAAATATTCCAAAAAAGATCTCGTTTTACCTTTTAACAAATAAAGTCGAGGCGCCGTTTTGATGGGCACAAATCTACCTCATCTGCCCTCCATTCAAAAGGATCCCGCTGCATACATTTCCAAAGTGTCTCTTCACATTCCGAACAGAAAGTTCAGGTAGAACATTTCCGCCAAGTGTGCCACACCGGAGGAGACTGGACTGGTGTCTTAACAGACCACGCCGACAATAGTTTGATACAAAGTAGCTCAGTCGGTGTCGCACTCGGGCGTTCCGATGGGTTCCGACAAATGAGAAAATAGTTGCGTCCTACCTGTTGCGACACGGAGCGAACAGGTGAAGACGTGAACGGGCTCATCGATTGTTTTACGGTCCACGCATTTGCCCGCCCCCTGGTGGCGGTAGATATATATAAATAATAGTTGTAATAGACATGAGCCTATAGCTCTGGAAAAACATCAAGCTCAATGGGTGTTTTTAAACTCAATGGTTGACCTTGATTTTTTGAATCTATGTCCGGTATAAATAAAGCTTGTAGATTGTCATGATGTTTACCTGACAAGGGATTCAGCCTGTATGTTTATATAGAATTTCAACAATCAGGCACACAACCTATTCAGATTTAAGCAAGTGAATGATTACATCCGGGCGTTTTGACACAATTTGGCCTGATTCTTTTGGACCTCTCTCTGCAAGGCTGTTTCGGAACTGTTTCTTGGTGTTCATAAATGACAGGCCATACAACTAAATATAACTTTGTTACCGGCTGACCCAGTAAGTCTGCAATGACATTAATAAAGCCTCGGCCACTCACGCACACACACACACACACACACACACACAGTGAGGGGCTGGGGGGGGTCCCTTCAGAAGGATAGTGTTTCTATTTTCTCTTGCTACATATTTCTAAACACGAACAGGGTCTGTTTATCTGAAGACAGCACCATAATGGGCAAAGGTCTTTGGGGCAATTTACCTACTGGGATTAAAAACTAAAACATGTCTGGATCATTGTCTAGAAAGTGAGTAGCATTGTGATTTGTTTTGAATGTGTGTGTTTGAGGGACTGTGTTTGCCTGGCCAATGTCTCAATGCCCTGAACCATAATTCTATTTTTGTTTTAATCGTGGGACCGTAGCCTGATTTAGTGACACTGTCTCAACTCTTGTTCAAAGTCTTCTCTTAATACATATACAATATACACAATATACTACATAGTAACATGCAAATAAACAATTCATGTCTATGAAAATATCTTATAATGTCACCTGAATGGGCTGTCCTATCATTTCAAAAACCAATAAAGGTTGGATTATACAGAATGCACAATCAAGAAGAACTTCATGCCAAATGGAAATGAGGTGCTTAGATATTCCTTAGAAGTGTGGACTGATCATCTTTGCTTTGCTCAGCCTGTTTTTGAGCAATCAAATAGATTAAGTGTGGCTTTGAAAGAGCTCAGATTTCCAATGTATTCCAATATTAATTCTCACTACATTTTAGTAATTTAGCAGATGCTTTTATTAAAAGCGATTCAATGGAGACATTAGGATTGTCAGTCTCGTTCACGGACAGTCTTGTTCAAGGAAATGGCTCAACTGCTAAGCAACATTTGTCCCCTTCTACTTCTTCTGCCAGGTGATGGACGCACCAATGATGGATCTACAGAAAGGAACAAATGTTGAGGCAGGAGAGGATTTTCACTCTGATGCGGGGTACACAAGGAAGGCACGCTCCAAAGAGAGCAGCATGGTAGCCTCGCTGAGCCTCTCTGAGAGAAACACGTACAGCGCCGGATATGCCACTCAAGCAGGCATCCCTATGGCCACTGGTGCCATGGAGACGTGTGTGGTGGAACGCCCCTTTGTCCAGGCGGACGTGGACAGCGTGAGGGTGTCCTTCGACGAGTGCATCGAAGAAGTCAGCCGCCTGGAAGGTCAGAGAGGCGACCTGGTGAGGGAGCTGGAGGGGCTGCAGCGGCCCATGCTGGAGGCTACGGAGGCTCTGAGAGCTGAGCTGCTGGAGGCACATAGAGTTCTGACCAGTGTCCAGCTGGAATATATTCATCTCCAGATCGAGGTGGGACTGGTGAGGAGTAGGCTGTTCGTCACCATAAGGGACTGTATCCAGAGCCAGCTGGCATTGGCTGCACAACAGTACGACGTGGCCCAGTTTGCAGTTACAAAGGTAAAGTGGACATACGTTTGGTGATTTGACGTTTACCTGTACTGACATGGGCCGGGCACCGCCACAGAGAGGCCCATGCTGTTGTTATGTCTGTCCCCTATAGGAGGAGCTCCAGGCCAGAGTCCAGAGTCTCACAGAGGAGGTCCCCCAGCTTCAGGAGGCTCAGAAACACAGACTGAACTGTTTGAAAGACCAGGCCAGGCGACCGCCACGCCTCCGTGCTATGAGTGACATCACCCTCTGTCGACGAGCATCCCTGGACCTGCAGCGACGCCTCAGCGGGAGCGTGAGGAATCTGGAAGGCTGGTATGAGCCGCGCCTGCTAGCCCTGCTCCGGAGAAAGCAGACAGTGGAGGAGTCCCTGAGGAAGGACCGCGATGTAGGCCAGGAACTGAAAGCCAGAGTGGGGCCCCTGGAGGAGCAGATCCAGAGGCTCGGGGTGCAGAGAGCTGGCCTGGAGAAGAGAATTTCTCTGATGAAGAGTGAGAGGGAGGCAAGCGTGAGACATTACAAGGTGCGTGTGCGCTACAGTTCGAATCTGTTTGGTGTCAACTTGTTTTCCCAATTCCCACGAACACATACATGAAATTATTTTGAAAAAATAAATATACTCATACTTCGTCATTGAAGTCGTCAATTCATTGACCTGTTAATCTGGAAATTTCACCCCATGCTTCCTGAACAACCCCTCCCCCACCCCATTGGATTGATGGCCACTTCTTATGTACCGTACGGTCAGGTTGCATCGACCACAGCTCAACAGGGTTGAGAACCGGTGCTGGAGACTCCGTTATAGACAGAATATCAGCCGACTGCTTCTTCCCTTAAAAGTTATTGCGCTTTGGATCATTTTCTTGTAGGAGGATGGACGGTAGTGTTTTAAGTAAAGGAATGGTCTGTTTTATAGCCAGTAATTGAGTAATTGTTTTAATTACTTCTTCCTTAGGATTTGGTGGCCTCCAACAAGGAGACTCTGAGAGAGTTGAAACTGGAAATTATCATCCAGAAAACAGCAATCAGACAATCGGAAGAAAGGAATGAGGGACTTTTAAGAGAGCTGAACTTTCACCGGTACTGCAATTATCTACTGTTTTTATTTCACCAAATCTATGCAAATTTAACTGTAAACTGCACCATCATATCCTGTCAAATAACATTGAAATGCGGGATGAACAGTAGGCTTAAAAGGGGGAACATTTCATCTGATCCAAAAAGGAGACTATAAAATAGAAAAAGGGACACTTACTTTTTTTCTGGTAAGGGAACTTTTAAGGTGTAGAAATTCTTTGATATAAAAAAAGCACAACAACCGAAGCATGTTCTAAAATAGGAAAGGGGTCAAACTGATCGGTGCCCCAAATATTCTGCAGGTTTTCATTGACTACATTAAACTAATGCAGCACACTACTTACAGTTACTATTATATACATAAGCAAAACGTACAATAAATAAACTTTAGTTCAGTGAAATTTTGGTATGATATCTAATATGCCATGTTTGTTTTCTACAGGGTCTGTGTCAAAGGGATTGAAACAACTGCCAAAGGAGAGTTATAACGTTTTCATATATGGAACGTGGACAGCTGGAAAAAATCCCTGAAATATCCCAAATACTGGTATTAGTGCATTAACTATGGTTTATGTTAGCTTGCCTTGACAGAGATATTTCACAAGGCCTGACTGTGAGAAATACATTTTATCAAGAATACACTTACAAAGCACAAAGGAATGTAATGCAGATCTGAAATACAAAGACAAAACACTACAAACAGCATTAGACTGGCACACCAATTTCTTTCCACAACCTAGTCTTTTGACCAATCACATCAGAGCTGATCGGCGAAAGAATACAACGAACGATTTGGGTTGCCTGTCTAGACAATGACAAAATTATTCTAGACGCACAAAAGTGATTCAGTAATCTACGATACAGATGTAAAGATAATGAAATTAACATGTATGTACAATTTCATATAAAATCCATGTGGAAATGTGTTTCAATAACTTGTTTCATAAAACAAACCAACATGATTTTGCATCATTTAAGACGAAACAAACAGCATTCACAAATAAATGTTACTAGCCAATGGCAGAGCTTAGAGATAATATTCAACAGAAGAAACCCTTCTTATATAAATATATGTAAAACCTTGATACCAAGCGGTGTTCCATCTCCCCCATAAAAATTGCAAAAGAACATGCCAATGTTGTGCAACCATGTAAATGCGGTCATATCCGGGTAAACATTTCTGCTCTGGTCATGTGTATGTTGAGGATGTGATCAAGTCACAGATGTGTGACTCATGCCTGGACCTCAGCTTCAGCTGCCCCCTCTGGGTCTTCATCGTTGTAGATGTTCTCAGCCTGAAACATGGAGAAAGACAGTCTTGGTAATCCTACAAATAATCAATTATTGTAGAAATATAAAAAGTACTAATAAGACTGTAGTGCTTTTAGCGAATATCAATTGTTACTCGCATCTCATAGAAAAATATTGTTACTATATTTAGGTTAACCCCGTGTGTACTAATTTCTCACCATCTGCCAGACTTGCATGATGTTGTCCTCGGATACAGAGCAGATTACCCAGGGTTCATTGGGGTTCCAGGAGAAGTCAGAGATCTTAGCGGTGTGTCCGCCGTGAATAAACAGCAGTTCAGGTGGGCCGTCCTCGGCGTCCTCTGGGGACTGTTCCTCTCCTATCTTACTGAGGTCCCACACGTTGAGGCGTCTGTCTGTACCACTGGAGGCCAGGATGGTCTCATTATGAGGAGACCACTGGACCTAAACACAGGAAAGGAGAATGGTGGTGGATCAGTAATAGATAAACTGACAAGCAGCACTAGACCCACTTTGTAGAGGAATAATTGCCAGCTCAGTGATTTAACACACCTGGAATATCTCATCTTTGTGAGACTCAAACGAATGCAGCTTTAGTTTCAAATTCCTCAAATCCCAAAGGGCAACAGTCTGAAATGCAAGAGGCAAACCGTTAAAACACAGATTTTTAGGCCGGTCAAATTCAATTAAACACAAACAAAAGGCAAAAGAAAGGCTATATTTCACTATCGGGATTCCCATTTGAATGTGACATTTTGCACATTGTGAAGGATGGAGAGGTAATCGTTCCAGCCCACCTTGTCTGCTGAGCCGGACGCTAGGATGAACTCGCTGTAGGGATTGAAGGACAAACAGTTGACCTCTGCGGTGTGGGCGTCTACAGCATGACTGGGCTTGGACGTGTTGTTGGACCTCGTGTCCCAACTGCGAAGGGCACAATGTTAAAACCGTGTGTTAGTGTTCATTGGACCATACCAAACGCTGCCTCCGATACGGCTTGTTTCGGCGGAGGTTTGGAACATCTCAGCCCATTTGAACACATTGTTCACTCAGTGAGCTGGTTGTCTCAAGGAGCCTCACATCATGAGTTTCTGGTCGTCGGCTACGGATCCAAAGAGCGACTCGTGCAGTAGATGCCAGGAGACGTCCTCCACCACGGCTGTGTGTCCAGTGAAGATCGTCTTAGCATCCACGATCTTGCCCTCTTTAGGAACAGCACTGATGTCCCACATACAGATCGTCTGCAGACAGACAGAAACAAGAGGAGGCGAGGGTAGAAAAGAGGGTATGGAGGAGACGAGGAGTGTTCATGCTTTGGGTCACGTGACACGTCACTCACATGGTCATCAGAGGCGCTGAGGAGGCAGCCACTCAGGTTGGGGTTCCAGGAGAGACCATAGCCCTCTTTCTGGTGTCCCCTCAAACGCAGATCTGGGGTGCACTCTCCGGATGGATCTATGGAGGATATGGATGTACACTTAATTTATAAAGAAACGGGAACCCCACAATGTTCAGGACCACACACACACACACACACACGCACGCACGCACGCACGCACGCACGCACAGTCAGCAGACACCCACCTGGTTTGGAGGGATGTTTGGTGTAGTCAAAGACAAGCACGTCGCTAGTCGGGGTTTTGGTGGCGATGATGCAGGGGTTCTGGGGCATGTAACGGGCCCTGTTCACCTCTCCCTCGTGGTTGATCTTGATTTCAATCTCTATCTTACCGCTGACTGAGCCAAAGCCTCCAAACTCTGCAAGTAGAGTGCCAGGCGATGTCTTAGAAGAGAATATAGACAGTTGTCTATTCAACTAGAAACATCTGGGTTTACCAAAAACCGCCAGACTATCAAACAGTCGACTTCCAAATGAACTCAACTGACTTGAGATCAGACTAAATGCCAACAATGTGTAAACGTAGCAGACAGATATGTTCCTCACCGCCTTTTTCACTGTCATAGTGAGACGCGTCAAATTGAGCATCGTCATTAGGCAGTTGCACGCTGGCAATGACCAGGTGATTCTGTTCGTCTGAGGTGTGGGTGCCAAGAACCAGCCTGTGTACACTGAAATCCTTCCCTTCCGGTCTGAAAGAGAAAAATATATGTATACACATATTACTGAAGAAAAATTATTCCATCTCAATACTCCGACATTGTTTGCCATGTCAATGACGTCGACAGAAAATTATAAATATAATTTATATATTTAAAACAATCATCCAGACGATTCCCAATAACCCAGCAAGGACAGTGTCTTCTGCGTTCGGCACATCAGTTGTGGGAACTGCAGCCGTGATTTGTGAATCTCACCTGGTGACATCTGGCAGCCACTGTGCTGTTAGGCTGGGCCATTCCAGAGCATGGGTCATCACCAGGTCATAGAGGAAGGGCGTGTTCTTCTTCCAGATCTTGTACTCCTCGTTTATCACTCTCTCCTCCACCGCATCATCAAATGCAGCTGGAAAACAAAACGTCAGAGTAAGAAGGAAGTTAAAACAAATGAAACCCTTCGGTTAAAACCGAACTAAATGTGCCTTGATAGTACAAAGGCCAATGGTTGGACGGAGGAACTTCCTTGATATTAGGGGAAAATATAAATAAATGTCTACTCTACTAATGAAATAACAACCTAACAACAGTAGCTTTTTAATTATTATACGCATCCTGATACTGTCCAACTTTTTACAGAGCCCTTAAATCGGTTGACAGTTTTGCATTGTATCTACTGATGCAAGGATGTGAATGCAGATGTTAGACACAATCCAAAATAGAGCCTTATTATGGTTACCAAACTTTATTATCATTTAAGCCTTTAAGCAGATGTTTATTAGCAAATTATTCCACTAACGGTGGCATACAATTTACATATTTTGTCAAATGACCCCAATAAAATGAAAACCCACAACCCTGGCTGGCATTAGCAGCACCGTATACATTGTCTTACGCGACTGATGTATTGTAAGCGAGGTGGGAATAGATACACTTCGCATTTAAATTCACTAGGTAGGTGTAAGATTGGACATTAGTTAACTCAATTCACATACTGTACATCCTCCGTTCTATCCTCAAAGTGCATACACACAGTGGGGCGTAGGTATTTATTTGGTATTGCCACCCCACCCGCCCCGAAATAAAGCATTGTTGCTTATCACACAAACATGCCCACGTCAACATTAAGGTTTTGGTACTTAATAAGCAGACTAGCTAGAGAGACAGCTACGTCGGATACAACGACTCAGTATAGCTAGCTATATCTTTACGATAGAAATCCAGAAGATGGGAAAACTCCTTCCTCGCCTAAAATTCGCTATTTTCGTGAAACATATTCGTGTGAAATTATCTCCGAATTATAACCTATAAACAAAATTACCTTCTTTGTCTGCCATGGCGTTGATATTACCAAAAAGTGTGTATTGAGAAAAGCGCTTTGTGGAGAGAAAGCCAGAGCAAGCGCACAGCCGGGATACTTTGGCGGGAACTCCGTGAGGCTCAAATACCCAATCAACGTGAAGGAAACCGGAAACCGGAACACGTCGGTCTTCTGTTTCACAAGTAAAACGCTCCGAAAGGCTACATGGTTACCAAACTTTTGTTCCCGAAACGTAGAGCAAAACTAGACATTTGTTTGATAAAGTAGCTAATTACAAAACAATCAATTTTATTGCCATTTTAATTACAGGTCGTCAAAACAACAACACTTATAAACTATGGATGATCGCGAGCTTGATCTCACAGAGTCACAGAAAGTAATCAAGTCAAAATACCCCGGGATCAACAAGAAGTATGAATGTGAGTCGTGAGTTGCTAGCTAATATGTTGTTGTGTTCTGTTTTATTTGGTTATTCGTTTAATCCAAGTTGTTTGTACAAGTTGTACACTATTGAATGTTACATTGAACCGTTTCATAAATTCATTGGCGGAAGTGAGCTCGACCACCAGAAGTTTATCTTTTATTTACCCATTAATATTATTTGTAGATGACATCCGTCATATTGGATAACATGTTTACAATTTCTAGCACACTCTACTGTATTGTAGTAACATTTGATGAGTAATCGATCTATTCATCTTTAGATTTGGACCATACTGCTGATGTGCAGTAAGTGAATTACAATGCTACATTGTTTAAACAGTTGATAAAACCTACCTTGAATGCAGTTATATGTACCTGCTCTTCTTAGTGTCCCTGTCTTGCCTCTGTCATTTCACTTCATTTAATTTCTTAGGCTCCACTCTTGGGGAGACTCTTTGGAAGAGGCCTTTGAGCAGTGTGCCATGGCAATGTTTGGGTACATGACGGATACAGAGACAGTGGAGCCAATTGACACAGTGGAGGTGGAGTCTGAAGGTGAGAGTGATTCGCTGATAGCTGAAAACAGCCTCATTAAACGACTTATAGCGAACTGATTCTGTTTATTTACATAACATTTAACACTTCTATATAATGACTGTCTTCTGTTTCTTGCCAGGTGATGACATGGAATCTCTTTTGTTCCACTTCCTGGATGATTGGTTATTCAAATTCAGTGCTGATCTATTCTTCATTCCCAGAGTAAGGTCCTTCATTTCATTTAAATTCAATATGAAAATACATCACGGCAGCCTATGTCATTTTGCCGTAACAATAACGAAGTATTCCCTAACTGATTTTTTTTTTACTTCTAGGAGGTTAAAGTTTTGCATATTGACCGGATGCACTTTAAAATCCGTTCCATTGGGTAAGTCTAAGTAAAGACACTAACCACTGAACCCAAAAGTGTATAGGAATATGCTGTGTTGCTGTTAGGCTATTTGACTTTCTCCTAACCCTGAGAAAAGCACGGGCACAGGTAATCAGTGCTTTTCCCCGGAGTCACAATGGTAATCCACGCTACCCGTAAAATGGAAGTGATGTCCTGTATGGCTGGGCTCCTAATATTTTATTAGCTAATACCTACACTTTAATATTCTGTTGTTCTTTACTATTTTAGATGGGGAGAAGAGTTCAGCTTGGCCAAGCATCCACAGGTGAGCTGATCTAATATAGTATTGATATATTTTTTTAACCATCTTTGAAAAAACTAACCATGGAGAAGTCTGTTTAATTACTGTTTATGCCCCAGATGACAATTGTGTCAAGGCAGCACACTCTTTTGATCTGCGTTCGGTTACTAAAATTTTATTTGATGATACATGCATGCATGATAATTATGAGGTATGTCACACTTTTTTCATTGATTATGAGTAGTTGTTTTTATGCAGCAACTAAAACCACTAGACCACACTGTCACAAATCATTTGTGATTACTGATGTTGGTAAACTAATGTTTATATTTTCTCTTCAGGGGACAGAGGTGAAGGCCATCACGTACTCGGCAATGCAGATCCATGACATTGACAAGCCTGAAATTTTTGCCATCATTGACATCTGAGGATATTTATCAAGAGAAACTGTCCCAAAAAGGAATCAAGGCTATTGGAGCAGACTTCTTTGCGCCTAGATGAATGTCCATTTGATTTAGGGCAATGGCATAGGTTTTTTGAACATTTGAAGTTGGCCTGTATGTGGATTGTTTAGAGACATAAGGAAGTAGTCATTATACATCTTGAATAAACTGTAAATGCTAGGCATTTAATTGGAGTTATCTGAGGAATGCCGATAATAAACATATTTTTTTATTTTGGTTAATTATCAAACGATCTGCTAAGCCAACCAACACAATACTAATGTATGAATGTATACCCCTTGTGGTGGTTTTAAAGGACTTTTTAGCTAAAGGTGAAAAGTGGTGTTTACAACTTATTTTTGGATATTTATTTTTATTCTGCTGTCTCAGTGATAGACACACCAAAGTATCCAGACTGGGTGCTAATTGTGTCTAGTCTCAGGAAACAGTGGTGGAAGAACCATGTGATTGGTACTCTTTCACTTTTTCCAAAAGTTTATTGCAGTGATTGATTGAAAATGCTGTTCTGGGTAAACAATGAAGGAATCTACTGTGATTTTATAAAAAATAAATGTTCATCAGGAAACCGAATTTTCTTTGCTATTTTTTTCTTTAAATAATTTAGTTTGCACTGTCTTGAGTATGGAGTGTAATGTATACTGCAACATAGCTGTAATTTGGAGAGGAGTTTGTAACCCTCCCTACTAGGGAGGTATGATACGTTCTGCTTTGGTTTGTCTGGAACTGGTTGCCTTTAACGTGCACAAGACATCAGTAAATAAATGGATAATAAAAAGGTGCAGTGTACAGCCCAGATCAGAGTCAAATTTTCGGTTGGAAAAAAATACAGGCTCCATGCACTAACATTTCAATTGAATGTTCCATTTCAAGCATAGCATGACCTGAATTAAGAGCCACATGCATTGCTATGGGATGGAAATCTAGCTACGGTTATTCATTTAGCATTTTACATTTACTAGTGACTGACGGAAACCGAAAAGCTAATAACAGAGTGTAGGTATATGTAAAGAAAATAGCAATCACATTTTTTAAACATTATCAAAGGAAAATGTAGAAATATTTGATTATTGCAAGTACATATTTTGCCAACATATCAAAATTCCGTTATAATTTAGCAAGGTTGGCTGGCATTGAAGAACACGAAGATATTTTTTTGAAATTGCATTTTGTTTTTGCCATTCTTGATTAGTCGAGACCGCGAGGTTTCCTACATAAAAAAAATCACTGCCTCTTTAAGGAGCCTCGTTTCGGAAGTATAAAACTTGTGACGTCGTTTTTAGCACATGAAGAACGTCGTCCATTCTACGAACCTCTTTGTCCATAACCACAGACCGCTCTCTTTTTCGAGATTAATACGAATAGCCTGTAGGCAGCTACTGGACAGTGACTTCTTGGAGAACACCTAACTAACAAATAAACCCAAAATACTGCGTTTTGGGGGGTTCTGACGACATATTGGAACCCAACTGAATGAAAATTTTGCAGAACGTCAGCGACATGAGTTCCGACGCTAAGCCCGAGCCTAAAAAACTCAAAATGGAGAATGAAAGCAAATACCTCCCCGAGCTTCTAGCAGAAAAGGACAGTCTGGATTCGTCATTCACTCATGCAATGAAACTAATTTCCGCAGGTAATGTTATTTAATGCTTTCTTTGTATATGCACACGAGCAGTTACTCATTGAAACCATTTGCTACTAGCTATGAGGCAATGTGGCTAAACGAATTATAATGGCTACCTAGCTAGCTAGCGTTAGCATGCTAACAAACGGTTTTCATTGAATGATCACGTTATCCCTTTTGCGATTGTAGAACCTAACGAAAACGTTGAGTGAGTATGTTAATACTAGTGTTACGTGCATTAGGCCTCTAAGTCCTCGGAGTAATCGGGTATTTTTTTGCGTAATTGCACGTTTTTTTTCGTTGGTAAGACAATGGTTATCGTGTGTGAAGAGATGCTTACACGAGGCTTGAATAAAGAGGCATGGCGCCATGTAGGGGGTGTGTAGGAAAGATATTCTGCAGTTAACGCGTGGCGGGCAAGGCCGCTGCCACTAACCCGGACTAACTATAGATCGGGTAGCTATCTGTCGAAACCGGTGGTTCGGCTGCCTAGACGTAAATAGAATTTGTATGAGGAATATATACAATCGATCATATACAATTGATCAATTAAACGCAACTTCTGCGTGCATTTGATTCAATCTCTTAAATGCATAATGTATGTCTGTAATTCTATCAGAAATTCGGGGAACCGAGTCAATAGAAAAGTCGTCCATCTGATTTTGATATAATCTGATTTTTATTTAGGGATGTCGATACTTTTTTCCAAGTATTTCATACAGGGGGCGCTGCATTGATGCCACGGTGCGAGATAATTGTTTCCAATAGATGTTTGGTGTTTTGGATCAACAAGAGTTAGCTTTAGTCTCATGGGCAGTTTGCTTTTGGCTCAATGTATGGTTCCCTGTGCCTCTTCAAATTCTACATTTGAATTCCCGTTTGACTTTTTCTTTAATCTTTGTGAAATCTATTTCATTTTTGTATGAGTGACTTGGTAGCGTTTAACACATTTTATCCTTTATTTTGTAGAGATTGAAAGGATTCAGAAAGGAGAGACAAAGAAAGAGTCAGAAAGAGAAACATACCTGGACATATTCACCACAAAGAACATCAAGGTCAAGGAGCGTGTGCTCATTCCAGTGAAGCAGTATCCAAGGGTGAGTAAAACCATTTTTTATTATAATCTTTCATTAAACTATTCTAAAGTGGCACTATAGAATGCCACTGAACAATTTCAGCACTTGTCTCTGTCTGCTGTACCAAAGAATATCTGGATAGTATTGGCTAGTCCAGGGTAGGATGGCAACAAGTAGTTTAAATATTGTATAAGAGAACTACCAAACTCAACTTACGTGTAGTAGAAATCTTATTTTAGAGTTGTACGGAAGATTGTTACTTGCCCTGTTTGGTTGTGTTTATCCTAGCAGTACTACAACAATCATACAAGTTGCCCTATTAATCAATGTTTAAAGTTGCTGCATATTCTGTGCCAATCCTGACTCTGTGATGGAAACTTGCAATTGGCTGTTGCTCATTGCTTTTGTAATTGTGAACGCTACCGTGTTCCCCTTATTGAAGTGCTTCTTGTGTCACTGTGCTAAAGTAAAGGAAAATTATTAATCCACAGGAATATCGGTGACCTACTCAAAACCTTTATGGACATGGCTTTTAGTTTTGGTCATCTGAACATAAGATTTGTAATTTAAACAACATGGCTGTACAGAAATCATGCCTGCAGTTGCTTTGTGTCAAACGAACTTCTACCTATGGGCTTTGATTTCTGGGTTTCTGTAGCTTTTCAATGCTGTCATTTTGCCTACATGGCTGGTGAAATGCATTCTTATAACAATGACTTACTCGTTGTGTTTGGAAATATATTAAAATGCTGATCAATGACGTCAAGCTTTTATTCATCGTTTCCACAGTTCAACTTTGTTGGTAAGATTCTGGGACCGCAAGGGAACACAATCAAACGACTCCAGGAGGAGACCGGAGCAAAGATCTCTGTGTTGGGCAAAGGGTCCATGAGGGACAAGGCAAAGGTAAGTGCGTGCAGGCCCTTACAGGGTACGTGTAGGGTCTTATCAAGGATCGTGTTATCACGATTGACTAGGCATCATTTAATTTGTTGTGCATTTCAGGAGGAAGATTTGAGGAAAGGCGGCGAGCCCAAATATGCTCATTTGGGCATGGAACTGCATGTCTTCATAGAGGTGTTTGCCCCCATACCCGAGGCCTACCTGCGCATGGCACATGCCATGGATGAGGTCAAGAAGTTCCTTATCCCTGTAAGTACTCGTTGGCTTTCTGTGGTGTACGATTGCTTGGCAACAGTCCGCCCTCTCCCACAATACATATGGCATGTGGCGATTTCTGTCCTGGGATATTAATGTTGCAAATCTCTCTGCTTCCAAGCAGGACACAATGGATGGCATCTGCCAAGATCAGTTTATGGAGATCGGCTACCTCAACGGCGGCCAGGACTCTCAGTCCAGGGGTCGTGGTGGTCCTCCTGGCAGGGGGCGGGGAGCACCTCCACCCAACTCCGCAGGCGCCAGGTAAGCCTACTAGATGCTTATTGTTCGGGACCATGCGCCTTCTCACGTCTGCAAATACACTTTGTAAATGCTTTGGTGTTTTTTCTTTAGGGGTCGAGGAATGCCCCCTCGCGGTGGAGCCACGCGCGGCGGAGCTTCTAGAGGTGGAACGTCCCGAGGAGGGCCTCCCAGGGGTGCGTCAGCCAGGGGGGCTCCTGCTGGTCGTGGTGGACCCCCTAACACGCCCGCTAGAGGAGGCACAGCACAGCGTTCCAGACCCCCAACCCCAGGGACACAGAGGATGCTGCCGTCCCCAGCTCACTCCCACCAGCAGCATCAGCACCAACATGCACACGCTCCACCACAGAAGACCGAGTCGTACGATGAATATGTGAGTGAAGTCGATGAATATGTAAATGACGTCACCATCTTCAACTCTCACTTGTGTACCTAGTTACAGCTGTTTGTTTGAAGCCTTTATGGACTTATTGGCTCACATTTCATCTGGGTTTTGTCGGCATTTCGGCCGTTTTTTGTTTTGCTAGTACCTTGATGCTAATTTATTTCCTTGTTTCATGTTCTTTTCCAGCCTGCCTATGAAGAAAGCTACGCGGAGCCTTCATATGAAGGTTATGACAACTATTACAGTCAACAACCTCCACAAGCGTAAGTCTCAGTGTAGTAAAATTGGTTTGTCATGCAACCATATTTCCTATTTAATTAAGAGGCCACAGCAACTGCTGTAGCATGCAACTTCAGCCTATAGGAGAAATTTGCTTTTTAATATGCTTACATGCCCAAGATTCTAAAGCTGGAAAGCTGGACTGTATTTATACATCTTGCTTTTAACCACATGTAGCCAGAGTCCGACTGTTGTATTGTTGTAAGCTGTATTTCTTTCCTATTTGCTTTACAAAATGTATATTGGACTTTCTAAAGGCATTATGGCATAATCCTGACGTATGGCATCTTTCCTCTTTCTGTTTTACTATGGCCTAGTCTCTATCTTGCACTTCTTTGAGATTAGCGTTCTTTCGAACTGCCCGATGAACACAGTGCAGTGCTAATAATAGAAATTAATTATTCCCGCTGTTATTTTAGTGCCTTGAGTGTCGCTACTCTGCTTACTGTAGAAATTCATCTACAATGTTTAGCAGTCTGTTGTGGGGGTCTGATCAGTGTAATCAGTCAGTCGTGATAAAGGTGCCTCTGCCATTTTCTCTTCTCAGGGACACAGAGTATTATGATTACGGACACGGTGAGGCACCGGAGTCCTACGAACCCTATGGTAAGATTGGATTTACTGAAACCTGACAGTCCCGGCTGTTCCTTTGTGCCATTGTTACGTTGTGACGGATTTGTCCTCCGGTGTTGTCTTCCACACTGCATGCATCCAAACATTTACCGTTGCCTGTGGGCTGTGTGTTTCTGTGTAGCTCAGGACGATTGGGAGGGTTCGTGGCCCGCCACTGGAGGCAAAGCCCCTTCTGCCAGACAGGATAAGCGGGGGTCCTACAGAGAGCATCCGTACGGAAGATACTAAACGGCCACTGGTAGAGAGTTGCCCTGGCAACTGTCTCCCTTTGTAACTCTCACTTTTAACTTTGCAAAGTAATTTTCCTCTTTTTAATTTTTCCGTTTTTTTTTTTAAGATTTGGGCAGAACGATTGGATGTATGGTATTGAGTCGGCGTAGCAAGGATTTTGATAATGCTTTTTCGATGTTTGTTCCTACTGCCTCGTTCAGTTTTAGGATCTAATTAAATGGTTGTTTAGAGAGAGAGAGAACACACATTGTATAGTTTCGTGTTTAAAATGTTCCTTTTGAAGGTTATTTCAGTTTGTCTTCATGAGTTAATGGCAGGTACAGGCTCGCGTTTTAGGCTGCATTTCAAAAGTCTTTCAGGTAATTAACTTGTTTAATGACGACAATGTAATATCGGCAACTAGACTGGTGAATAACAAAATAATTTTCTGACAAATAATTGTAGAATCCAAAATTCCTGATTCAGGCATACGTTTCACAATGTTTTATTTCATGGAGTTTTGAAATCTAGCCTTTTAGATACTGATGACGGTCTGTCCTAAAATATCTCGTACGTCATTTCTATTCAATTGTATAGTGTATTGTGCTTTAGATGACTTTTGCGATTGGCTTACGTTGGCTTACTTAATGGGGTGAGGGAACCATTTTTCTCTTTACTACAATGGGTTAGGGTCATTTATGTAAGTGAAAACTGCAGTCAACTCAATATTATGTACGTAAACGTAGGACAATTGTATAATGCAATCTAATGGTGTGCCGTCTCCAAAATGCATAGTGCTACGTGTGTACTCTATCCTAAATAGTATACTAAATATATCCCAAAATGTTTTGCTGCCGTGCGTTGTTATCAATAAAGCCTAATTTGTTTTTGTTTTTTTATCAAACTTAACCTGGTATTTTGCTTCTGTTGTATAGTAATGCCTTCCACTAATAAAACGGATCCTCAATTTGAGGTTCTTCACAAAACTCAAAAAAACACCTCGTATCACACGATTATTGTATGTTCATAGTCGACTACCAAAAGAACGTCTGCTCTATTTTGATAAAGAGCACATCCTCTTCATCTCTGTATTAAAAAGGATCTAGAAGAGACCTGTTATGTCACCTAAAATAACCATGGTACCTTAAACGAGGTAATGTATTTCCAAATACTGCGCTTGAACTGACAATGATAGTGTTTGGACTTGTATCACAGAAAGCCAACGGCACTTTTCCTCAAGCTTCCCAATGAGCCATGTGTTAATTTTTTAGTCATTTGAAATAACTGCCTTTCAACAGTATTTCAAATCGAGCTTGCAGGGATCTTACTTGACTTTGATGCAAACTCATGCTGGCTGGTTTTAATAAAGAAAAATATCGCAGAGGAGAGGATGCTAAAAGCCTAAAGATCACGTCAAGAAGGTAAAACTAACCCCAACTCTCATTTGTTAGATTTTTTTTGTCTTATGCACAAAATGTTAGAGCCTGCTAGTCATCAAAAAAAGTTATCCAAATATACACAACTGCATAATATCCTATGATAACCTGTCTCAAACAAAATAGCCGTACAAAATTATTATTAGATATGATTGTAATGCAACTCTTGCTAAAATTGAAAACACAGATTATGGTCCAATCATTTCAACTGCCCTCCCTGGCTTCTTTGTTTATCATTGTTTTAAAATGATCAGCAGTGAGAACTTCTACAGTCATGGTTATATAAACCATGGTTACATAAACCATGGTTACATCAACCTCGGCTTGAGTTGCACTACCTGCATTTAAAAATATTAGTCTTGCATGAATGGCGGTCAGTGTTTATATTTGCTGTCAACTGCACTTGTGCAAGCGTCTCATTGTATTTCTGTCCTCAGGTATTGACCTAATTGCCCTCTGAGTTTGAGAAAGGCATTGGATTTGAGCTGACTAGTTTTCCTGGTAAGTAGGGTCCATTGAACCTCATACAGTTGTCATAACTACTTTGAGGTCGGCATCGTTGCCCCGCCAAAATATTTGTGACTGTACTTGTCTCCTTTTGGGGCGGGGGGGGCTTTAACATGAAGTATTTAGTATGTCCGTGTTAACACTAACTCCTCTAGTCACTATGTGTGTTACTGCGTATGTGCTCAGTGTTAGAGGTTAACATGGGCACAGGAATTTGAGATTCTAGTCAAATTTGGGGTGGGCTTGCTTCTCACTCTTCAGTAATGTGTCTCATGTGGTTTATGTCAAAGATCCATGTAAAGTGAGCTCAGTACAATTATAAGACGGAAATTAATTCCAATGATCCCATGTCAACTGCCAGTCAGGATCTCTCATCAGCTAGGCTGTTAACAAGGTGACCTATCTTCCACAGGTTAAATCCAGTGACTGGCTTTTTAAGACCCCATGTGACCTTGAGGAGCCTTGCAGAGTAATGGTTTGGGATTTAAAACAGCCAGAAATGCCCCAAGACATTTTCTCAAGGTTTGAATCGGTATATTAGAAATTACGGTCGATAGATGTGCTTGGTCGGTCACTTAAGAATGATAAAACTTGCAATAAGACAGAATTTCAAAGAAACAACTTTTGAGCGAACGGTACATTCACATTTAGTTGAATAGGTTTCTTTAGTCTTTGGTTCTGAGAAAAAAAGAACGTTTAACGAATGCTCCAAAAGTACCGTATGAGGAGCCCTGTTTACATGGTATGTTAATGTTGCTTGTTCGATTTACTTGAATTGACACTTCTACCTCGTTTTTAATGCTCATGTTGATACAATTGTTGCTGCCATTGTAATGTTTTTTAAACGTTTATTTTTTTTATCTGATGCTTCGTAACATGAAAGTAATTTATCGGCCCCCGTTAACAGGATCATAGATTTTTTTTTTACATTTTTTTTATCAATTTTAACATGCTCCGATAACTTTTCGATTGTGAAGAGAGTTATTTCTGGTAATCGTGCTTGTGTCTTTGCCTATATGCTTGAAGCTAAGGAAACCAACATCAAGTCATTTTATTGTGTACTTTGTTAAATAAATCCTAATATGCTGATTATGAAATGTTCTCTGTGTCGTGTTTAGTGGCAACAACTGATCATCTTTAATCTGCTATTGTTGTATGAGATTGTAGCCTTTACCGCTCATCATGAATGTCACACTTCATATCATGATCTATTTTTGCAATCTCGCTCTACTAGTTGTCTGAAGAATGATTAACTGTCAATTCTTTTTTTAACAATACATTTTTTCATTTAAAAATGTTTATTCTATTCTGTGTGGAATGTGATCTCGTCAAATGAATCAGGGGTGGGTTATTTGCGATCTAGACGGTGAAATTAATTTGGTAGTTCATTTACTTAAGACAGTGTACCATCTTAAATCTTTTGGGAGGATGCTTTGCTACTTGATCAAAACCCTAAGCTGGCAGCTTTGCATGGTATCGATAGTGTGTTTTGTTCAAATATGAGAACGGCTCCTATTGACATGGAGATAAGCAATTTGTTGTATCTATAATTCAGCAACCGTTCGCCCGGGTTGGAAATGTAACTCGACAGAAGAAAAATATATTTAGTGCTACTGTACATGCACTAAGATCAACCATGCTGAGGAAGCAGTTCATGGTACTTTTCCCCGTCTTCAGTTCCCATCAATCGTTTGTATTCCTTGCACTATATATCTGCTTGTCATGTTTTAAGACGCGGTCTGGGGTTTGTGGTAGTTATCAGACATTCACTCTCCCCAGACTAACCGTTCGGTCTTTAGGGAAGTTTACCGTATCTGAGCAGTAAGTGCTTGTTGAAATGCGGATTATTCAGCTTCATTAAGTGATCATGTAGCCTACAACCATAAATGTGAGCGGAATGGAAAACCGTAATATTTGTATAGCCAACCTATAATATCTAGACGGACTGAATGCTGGCACCTGGTGGCGAAAGAACGACAACATATCTTCAAATTGTTTCCAATCCCTGTCTGCTGCGTAGGACTGGACAGGTGAGAACAAGTTGAGATGATTCATCGTTTGGTTATAATATGCTAGTGTTTGGATGACTAACACGGTGTCAAACCAATCATCGTCCATGTGTTTATTTTCAAGTCATTAATTTAATTTGGAATAGACATTTGCAATTGTTTTGTAGATAATCGCCCAGGCTTTGAATGCTTGTTAGGAAATGATAACTGAAGGCTTTTGTAAGATATCTGGACTGGACTCTAGGATCGCAGAGGTAATCTCAACTGGTTATGTAAAGGTTGAAACATGCGCCCGAGCAGTGCAACAGTCTGCCCTCTACAGTATTATTTTTGTAGGTTTCCCTCAACTTAAGCGAGGTAAAGTTATTGAGCTTCCAGATGCATAGAATGTTATGATATAATCTTTGAATTTATACATCACGGGCTACTTTGGTAGACAAAGCTTGAGCCTGGTCTCGGACAAAATATTTATTATCTTGTTGAGCTTGACCAAATGAGCAATTTTTTTTAAAGACCTCTTTGTGCAATTTGAATACCTTTAGACAAGGTGTCTTTGATTATGTGTATTAGTTTGCAATGTAACATTTTTGTTAAATAACGCCTGAATAAATTTAGTTTGCTCTCAAGGTTCCCTGACATTTTGCAGCTACTCGTGTTGGTTTTTTTTAGGATTTTTCTCTTGTGTTACTGGAATTCAACAGGTTATGGTCAGATTCTATGTTAATGGTGTTTGATAGACTTTTCTACTCCATCCATGGCTACACAAATTGTTGGCAGTAGAGTTTGCTAAGTGGCTAGCTGCGAGCAGCAACACAGCGGACTTTTTGTCAGATCACTACAAATTAGTAGACACAATTTGCCATGGGGTTATATGTTTTGTCTTTGCAGATCTTTTTGCACAAATTTAAATAGTGCAATAGTAAAAAAGTACATTTGGCATGGAATATTAGACTTATTATATTTATTTGTATTGTTTTTGTGTGTGTGTCATCAAATCAAATGTATAATTCCTAAACTTCTGCTAGTTAAATGATTCTTAGACCATCCTTTGCTTAACTACGTAGTTGTTGCATGGCATGTCATAAGAATTTCATTGTGCAGTTTGATGCAAGTCACTCTGTACACATGACAATAAAACTTTGAATTTTTAATCTTGCTACAGCCTATGTGATGTAACACCATTCGTGCAGCTAACAAACTGATGCATCCAAAATACTGTAGGTATTTTGCAAATATGACATGACATTTTATTAAATGAACCACCATCTCTGATTACAGGCTCCAATGCCTCAAAATATTATTACTATTTTTAAATTAAGATATATATCCAGGAATTGTGTGCCAAGCTTGAAACATATGTTGTATGTATAGAGATTGTTGTTTGTTCATGGACCACAATCAGTTCTACAGTAAATACAAATGTAATGTATCATTATAATATTCTGTTAATAAATATGTAGATTACCTGTCATGCGTTCTCTATGACCGTCATATCTCCATAATAAGACACGCCCCCTCACACATGTCCTCAACCACGTCCGCGCCCCATCCTATCACACAGCGGTAGTATCACATCACATCAACACTATGATCAACCCTGTTTATTATCATGGAAGACGCGCGTTTTTCTCACCCGAAGTTCAGGAAATCTGTATTGTGTAACTTGCTACTTCACGCACCACAACCGCATCTAAGATAAATAATTTGTCCTCACCTTGGTAAGCTCATATTTAGTGTGATGTGTGTAGCTAGCCTGCTACCTAGCCACCTAGCTAGCCATTATCCTGCCTGTTTATGTTGTAGGCCGCAGTCTTTTGTATTTTGTCTGCATGCATATGCAGTCTTGGCGGAAAGGAATATTTTAGTGGAAATGTACGTTGTATAGCAGGCCAGCTACGATAAGATGCCTGGTACTTAGTCAATGTGTGTGTGTGTCTTGTCATTTAATATTGAACCAACTCTGGTTTGAACGTCAGCTTCCGCAGAATAAGTTAGTCTTTCCACCAAATTTGGTTTGATGCCAACGCTATTCAGCCAACTTGCTTAACTAGCTTGCTGCATTAGGGAGGAGCACATGGATTTGACTATTTACATAACACGAAACACGCATCTCAATAGAAAGCTACTATAAAACATATTTTTATTGCTTTTCATAGATTTGCTTTTCACGTGGAAGATGCATGGGCAGAATATATATTTCCAGATTAGTGTAGTTTTTGGGCAGTTTGTGCTCAGGCCACGTTATCAGGACATGTTGAGCTGGGTGATATATAATGTTTCAGTCATTGTGAGATTAATTCATGCTCTGTAACTGTCCAGGTCTAACTCAAATGCGTGTTATAGGAAGCATTGTGTGTTTTGATTATTACAGATGCATAATAACATTTTTGGTTAAAAGTTCTGTACCTGGAATTCATGTTTCAAATACTATTAAAAGCATGAAAATAAAACCTATAAATGTACCTTTAAGCGCTCTGCCGTTCTATTACTGTTGCTTATAGGCATTTTAGTCATTCATTTTCATTCAGAAAATGTTTTCTAACCGTCCATGTGATTCTCTACAGTGTGTTCCGCTCAGAGGAAGTGTAGCCTTCGGACAAATAATAGCAAGACGAAGAGCCGTTTGGGGGTCTGCCATGGCAGGCGGGCGTAGAGGGGCAAACCGCACTGCCTACTGTCGATCTCCACTGAGCAGTGAGCCAGGCTCTGTGGGCAACGGCAACCACTCTACCAGTTCCCCTGTCACTGGGGTGCGCTCCCGGACAAGGTGAGAGGACAGTGGGGTAGTGCCGTCGGTCCTACGCTGTTGTCTGAGTGTTTTTCTTCTCTTTCGTTAAGTCAATACTACTGGGTTATGTAGCGTGGATGGACGTCCTCAAAACCTGGTCATGTTCCAGTCGAGGTTGAGAATATTGGCCAATGTTTACTTTCCTAACTGGTGTTTTGACTGTATGTCAAACTTTATTTTAAGGATTTAAAATGGGATGTTTTGTAAAAAACAAGTTTGAACAACAGTTTTATGGACAATTAAAACCTGTCTGTTTATTAAAACTGTACTCACCGGAGGATTGGTTGTATAATCCTGTAGTATAATTTCCCCCCACGGTTTCTCATGTCACCAGATTTTATTTTAAATCGCAGCTTCTAGTTTTGTAATGTTACGAGTATAGTGCTGCGGAGTCTTTGGGCATTAGCTGTAGTGACGTTTCAAAACATTTTCTGGTTTGTGTTGTAGGAACGGCTCAGGAACAGGCATTTCCAGCCCTCCCCTGGCGACCCAGACCGTGGTCCCACTGAAGCACTGTAAGATCCCAGAGTTGTCCATGGACCGGACTGTGCTATTTGAGCTGCACCTGTTCTTCTGCCACCTCGTGGCCCTGTTTGTCCACTATGTCAACATCTACAAGACTGTGTGGTGGTACCCCCCCTCACACCCTCCCTCACACACCTCACTGGTGAGCCCTCCCCCCATTCTCATGCCCTCTGTGGAGTCGGTTTGACACCTGTGCTCTAAGGTTTCGATCGTAATTTGCCAAATGAAATGGAAATTATGTCTGAATCGATAATGTTACGAGAGATAAATGTGTACTTCTAAATATATCCTGTTGAGGATGGAGTTTCTTTGTGATATTTGCTGTGTCTGATTGTTCAATTGATCTCTGACAGTTGGTGAATTACAGGTCAAGGGTTATTGTCACTGTACTGTTATGAATTGTCACTTCTCATGTTGGGGTGGGTCTCTGTGTAGCCACTGTGTGACACCCGCTAACATGAACCAGGCTTATACATCGATCGATTGATGCTATGCTAAATTCATTTTGAGTACATAAAATCATTTGACATGTTTTAGTTTTGTGTCTGATTTTAGAACTTCCACCTCATTGACTATAACATGCTGGTGTTCACAGTCATCATTCTGGCACGCAGATTGATTGCAGCAATTGTAAAAGAGGTAGGAATTGCATTTTTGGCGAGTTTGTACTTGATTTCTTTGTAAACAGTATGCCTCTATATGTGTCTTTATAAATGCTGATATATGTATCTATAGGGTTGATATATATATATTTATTAGGGTTGGGCAAAGAGTCATTATTTTGATTCATTTATTTAAATACAGTCTAGCTGTTGCCTCAGAAAATCAGGACGCGAGTCTTTATTTGTATTGCCCAAGCTGAGGCTAATTACCTGCCCGGACCTCAGCGACTTCAAAAAACGGAGGAAAATTACGAAAAGGCAGGGCAAGAGTGAAACGTGGCGATTTGGTAGACATCGTCCAACCCTAATATATATCTATATATGCCTCTGTGTGTGTGTGTGTTTCTCTAAATATGCCTCATACTTCTCTCTCTAGGCATCCCAGAGCGGGAAGCTCTCGTTTCCGCACTCCATCTTCCTGGTGATGGCACGGTTTGCTGTGCTCACACTGACTGGCTGGAGTCTCTGTCGATCGCTAATATACCTGTTCAGGACGTACTCTGTCCTCAGCCTGCTGTTCCTGTGTTATCCGTGAGTATAGACACAAACAATACAACCATATATCCACCTGGAGTTGAGTGGAAGCGCCCCATGCCTCTGAGTTATCAGATGTGTCTCGTGGAGCTCAAGTCAGTCATCGGTGTCGGCTCGAATACAAATTGTTTATCTGACCGGGCTATCCATAGATCAGTTAGCTATGTCATTGTTGGTTCATGGTTTGCATGGGTCCCAAATGAGCGGCGCTATTGGCCAGCACGCACTGGGTGTCGGGGTGGGTTAGTAAGCCGCATTGGACGTCTGTCTGTGAGCTCAATCAAGATTAAAGGCTGTAATTGTGTTCTGTCACCGTCGGACTTCTGTCCTGGTTGAGAGTACAGCGTGTTAGGAACGTGACAGGCTTCGTTAAGGCAGATCTCGACCTCATGGTGCGTCAATTAACCGGAGCCGTAATCATCTACTGGATGTCATGAATCTAAGAGACATCAGTTACTTATCTCTGTCAGTTTAGACTAGATCGGTACTAGATCAGTACTGACAATCCCGCTCTACAATTGCCGTCGTCTCTCCTCAGGTTCGGCATGTACATCCCCTTTTTCCGGTTGAACTGCGACTTCCGCCGGGTGGGACCGCTCTCACACATCGCCAGCATCGGGTCGAAGGAATTGGGCAGCGCGGGCCGCGGGCGGGACTACCTGACCGTGCTGAAGGAGACGTGGAAGCAGCACACCAGCCAGCTGTACGGCGTCCAGGCCATGCCCACGCACGCCTGCTGTCTCTCCCCGGATCTCATACGCAAAGAGGTCGAGTACCTGAAGATGGATTTTAACTGGAGGATGAAGGAGGTGCTGGTCAGCTCCATGCTCAGTGCCTATTATGTGGCCTTTGTACCCGTGTGGTTCGTTAAGGTGAGTATCTGCCGATTGCAATTATGTTTTGGTGGTGGGATGCATTATTTACTTGGCTCTGCAGTCAGTGTTTATGGACAATATAAATTAATATTGCTACCAGGGGTGATTTACCTGCACCTCGGAAAAAGCTGACCTGGGACTTTTATGCACTGCAGTCTCTTTGAATTGGTGGGCTGAACGCTTTCTCTGCCCGGTGTACGCCTCTGCCCGGTGTACGCCTCTGCCCGGTGTACGCCTCTGCCCGGTGTACGCCTCTGCCCGGTGTACGCCTCTGCCCGGTGTACGCCTCTGCCCGGTGTACGCCTCTGCCCTGAATGTATCTCTGATGAATGTATCTCCCTCTTCCCCTCTCTCTCTGACGACCGCGCATGTGCGACATCGCCGTGCAGAGCACACAGTACGTGGACAAGCGATGGTCCTGTGAACTCTTCATCTTGGTCTCCATCAGCACGGCAGTCATCCTCATGAGACACCTGCTTCCCCCGCGCTACTGTGACCTGTTGCATAAGGCAGCTGCACACCTGGGCTGCTGGCATAAAGTGGACCCGTCCCTCTGCTCCAATGTCCTGCAGCACATGTGAGTACGGCTCAGCAGTCGGGCATCACTGCCACCTTATCGTCACCAATATTTATTGGTATATGTTAATATAGGGATGCATTTGCTGTTTTGTGCATTGATTAAAAAAAATTGTGGCGGAAATGCATTTTTTATTTAAAAACACTTTATTTTTGTTTTTGCACAATGTTGTCTTCTAAACAACTTGCGGGGCAATCTATCAATCGTTTAGAATGACTGTATCCAGACTGGACAATATCGAGACTTACAATGAAGAATGCGCTACTCCTGAACGGGAAGTACTGAAATATTTCTCACTTTTTAAAACGTGACTCGCGCAATGAAGCCAAACGAAAGCGAAGCAGACTGTTGTCCACTCAGCAACAAGTTCCCAACTGCACCTGCACAGAGTGAGCCCCTAGAAGGACACGTTGGAGTCATGATAACCGAGGCTGGATAAAGGGCACAGCACAATGCCTTTGTCTAAAAAAATAAAATAAAAAATGTGTCATTGTCTGCTTTTTGTTGAGTCAGTTTTTGTTTGTCATCGTGACGTGTGAGAAGGTGGGTTAACTTCCCATCTCTACAAGCGAGACAAAAGTAATCAATATTGTTTTTTTGCGGCCAACGCATTTCTCATCAACAATATCGACTAGTTGTTGCAGATTTGCTTTAACATCCAGTATATTGAATGCGGTGTGCTCTAAATATTTAATGGTTTTCAGACTAATAACTCAGGGTTGTATGTTTATTCATTGTGGCAGTTTTTATTCGTGAATATTTTCGCCAGATCGTAACATATTAATGTTTTGAATGGTCTGTTATAAATGTAATACATTTTTTTTAGAATAAGATGATTCTGATGTTAATTGTTGTAAATGTTTGTTAATATGTTGTCAGATAATTACATCATCATAACAATTTAAATTATTAAAGAGGCACTGTGTAGATTCCTGTCTCTAAACAAAAACATGAGACCCAAGGAAGTTCAAATGGGGAATATCTCCGGCACTCACAGAGAAATCTAGTGGAACATTATTTTTTGCAACATTAACTTTAATCGTTGACTGTAGATGTGTACTGGTCATTTTATTTGGATGTACGCTATTAGTGCAGTAGAATTGTGGCGTGTTAACACTTGTTTTTGCTCCCTTTTTCTTTCAGATGGACAGAAGAGTACATGTGGCCTCAGGGAGTCCTGGTTAAACTTAATAAGAATGTCTACAAAGCTATGGGCCACTACAATGTCGCTGTTCCTTCAGATGTCTCTCACTATCGCTTTTATGTAAGTAATACCAGGTGGAGGTTTTATCTAAACCTCATAATAATAATAATAATACCAGGTGGAGGACTGGTCTGATCTAAACCTCATAATAATAATAATACCAGGTGGAGGTTTTATCTAAACCTCATAATAATAATACCAGGTGGAGGTCTGATCTAAACCTCATAATAATAATACCAGGTGGAGGTTTTATCTAAACCTCATAATAATAATACCAGGTGGAGGTCTGATCTAAACCTCATAATAATAATAATACCAGGTGGAGGTTTTATCTAAACCTCATAATAATAATACCAGGTGGAGGTCTGAAGGTGGAGGACTGGTCTGAAAACCTCACCAGGTGGAGGTCTGATCTAAACCTCATAATAATAATACCAGGTGGAGGTCTGATCTAAACCTCATAATAATAATAATAATACCAGGTGGAGGAAACCTCTGGTCTGATCTAAACCTCAGGTTTTATCTAATAATAATAATAATACCAGGTGGAGGTTTTATCTAAACCTCATAATAATAATACCAGGTGGAGGTCTGATCTAAACCTCATAATAATAATACCAGGTAAAACCTAATAATAATAATACCAGGTGGAGGTTTTATCTAAACCTCATAATAATAATACCAGGTGGAGGTTTTATCTGATCTAAACCTCATAATAATAATAATACCAGGTGGAGGTTTTATCTAAACCTCATAATAATAATACCAGGTGGAGGTCTGATCTAAACCTCATAATAATAATAATACCAGGTGGAGGTCTGATCTAAACCTCATAATAATAATAATACCAGGTGGAGGACTGGTTTTATCTAAACCTAATGTTAATAATACCAGGTGGAGGTTTTATCTTAACCTAATGGCAATTATACCAGATGTGCTTTGAAGGATTTATACAGTGCAAGTAACCAGACTTCTATTTTGTGCTCTTTTTGTCCTCCAGTTTTTCTTCAACAAGCCTTTACGAATATTGAACATTCTCATCATCTTGGAAGGTGCAATGATATTTTACCAACTCTACTCGTTGATATGCTCAGAAAAGTGGCATCAGACAATATCCTTGGCGTTAATTATCTTCAGCAACTACTACGCCTTCTTCAAGCTTCTCAGAGACAGAATAGTGTTAGGCAAGGCCTACTCATATTCAAACAGCTCGTCAGACCAGAAGATAAGTTAAAAGACATAAATTATTGTTTGGTCATTTATAACCTGGAACAAGGAAAATGCGCATGAGAGCTTTGTATTTTTTCTACAACTGCATTTTGTGTCACAGTTGTTTTTGTTCTGATCTGCCATAATGAAAATAAACATATTTTTGTATTCCTTAAAAGTTTGTGCATCGTTCTGTTTTTTATTTTTGGGTTGATCGCCACACCACAACACTCCCATGTTCCCAGAACTTGACGGCGTTTTGGTGGTGGGACGGCGTAACTCCCATGTTCCCAGAACTTGACGGCGTAACTTCCTCTAAACATACATTCGATGTTAGATTTGCATACTTATTCTAGTCAAATACATATGATGGGTCTGTTTTTTTTTTGTTATTTCATGGCTTCCTAAAGCTGTTTATAATTGAAAACATGTTACAATTGAACCAGGGGCCTCTGCAGGCTTGTCAGTGTTGGTATTATTCGACAGGTAATTTTCAGGATTTTGTGTTTTTCTTCTGGCAAGCAGACTGCACTGCAGTATCCATAAACAACCAGCCCATGGGACCTCCGTTATAGCTCTGCTTTGCAACAACCGTCAGTGCTGCTATCAGCTACTGAGGGAAGTGTTTTAAAAAAATCTATAATAGCTAACACAGTTCTTGAATCACTTTCCTATCCATCCTTCGCCGGTTGTATCTTGAAAGAGTCTGACAGATATGTATGTTTGCATCATGTTGGGTGTATCAAACTTTTTTTTTTTTTGTGGCCAGGTGTCACATTACATACTGGACTGGGCACAATTAATTTGTGTTGTGATTTTAAAAGTTTGCGTTTGGTTGGTTTTTAGTGGATTCGGTACTACATTAAAATATGCCGTATTAAATTTTTGTCCTATCTGGTTGTCCAACGTTGACCGCTTTTTGATCTTTGCTATTTATATCACATTTTAGCCCTCTTAAATGTGATGTTTTTGTCATTTATGCTTTTTGTGCTATTATTAGATTTTTGTTTTATTCTTTTTGGCCTAATGTAGTGCCCTTAAAATGCCGCTGTGTAAGAAATGTACTATTTGAAAAAAAATGTATTGTTTTACATTACCAGCATCGATTCAAAGTAAAACAATGCATTTTTGAATATTTATATCACATTTTCCCAGGTCACCCCAGTGATAACCCCAACCCAGGTGATAACCCCAACCCAGAGTGATAACCCCAACCCAGAGTGATAACCCCAACCCAGAGTGATAACCCCAACCCAGAGTGATAACCCCAACCCAGAGTGATAACCCCAACCCAGAGTGATAACCCCAACCCAGAGTGATAACCCCAACCCAGAGCGATAACTGGTTGTTTAGGTCCCCAACCCAGAGTGAACTGATAACCCCAACCCAGGAAACCCCAACCCAGAGCGATAATGTTCAAATTCCATGAAAACTTTGCTCAAATTAATTAGGTCACTGTTGGTAAGGTTCACCCTCTACTGGTTGTTTAGGTCTGAACTGGCCCCCCTGCATACACTAGTGGAACCGGTTTGACATCCCTGCGCGAGCGATAATCCCCAGAATATTACAGGGATGTTCCGTGCATAATGTTCACATTTGGTCACATTAAATGGGGAAACGTGTGTGTGTGTGTCTCTTTAAGAGCTGCATCGCTCTGTGCGCTCCAAGTGGCGCGTCTGGGATTGTATTGAGGTTTCTATGAGGTTTCCATGGGACTTTTGTCCTGCATGGCGACTTGCTCGTCTTGTTTTATTCTCTTTTACACACACACAATCAACTTCGTCTAGGAATATGTGTTTAAGATAATATACATGGAATAGGGGGAAAAGCACGCGGTGTTTATTCGACGGATTTTTCCTTTTACAATCGGTAAGTGATCCAGTATTGTCTTCCAATAAACGCATATGCGTCCATTGGATTTCATTTGTTTACTACAAATGAGCCAGAGCCATTTTTTTGTTTATTTATATTTTCTAAATTTACAGTATTAGTAGTCAATTAATTTGTGTAGGTGGTGGACAAGTTTTACTGTGTGATTAGTGGCCATCTTTGGCCTGGCCTATGAATACCTAATAAATCGATTGCATGGAAGATTAAGCCATGAACAATTTAAAAATACGAATATAAAACGTTATGTGGTCTTGAGTGGACAATTGGGACAAATAACGGTGCTGAATGAACATGTGAAATAATTGGACCTCCTGGTGATTTGTGACCGCCTATTCTACCCGAACAACCAGACATATTAGAAGACCTAGTGGTTTAACCTTTATATAATTTAGAAATAATTGTATTTTTTCACATATTCAAGTCGATATGTTTCTTGAAATTCCCAATAATATGCAGACCAGTAAAGGCGAGGAAATATCAAGCATCTCTGATTTTACCTTTTTGAATTTTGAAATAGATACAATTTATTAAAATCATTGCGTCTCCATGACATGAGTCTTTACACATGGAAGTATGAGTATTGAAAATATTGTTAGCCATCCAGACATTGACCTCCTGCCGTGAGCCTCTGCTTTACCGCAGGTGATGATGGGGCAGTGAGATACAAGAGGCTACTTCAAATGAACAGGAAGCCTCTTTACCCCATTGATTGGAACAACTCAATATATAGAAAGTTCAAACGTTTTAAGATGATTGTATTGCATTTTTCTGACAGTATGTATACGAAACAAAATGTTTTGTTGTGTGGTGGCTGTTTAATCAGATAAAATTCAACGTTTTTGTAGCTTATTGCCAAGCATTTTAATTATTTCGCTTACACTGTTCATCCTTCACGTTCTATCAATTTCACTTAGAGGAGAGGGGAAGCTGTAACTCCAGACATCCAACTGTTTTTTTTTTAATTTTAAGGTCTAGTCATCTCTGCCAGAGGGCTTCATTCAGACAAGCCATGGAGGACAAGCGCAAGAAGCGTAGCCCAAAAGTGTCTCTTCCCCAGCCTCCTCCACCGCCGGTCAACCCCCGCAAGCTCTCGGTCCTCCCCTCCAGCAAGAGTGCCACATTCTCCATTGGCCTACCCCAACCGCCCTCCCCCAAAAACCGAGGCAAGGTCAAGAGGTCGATTGGGGCGGCAGGACAGTCCAAAGATGTGCTCAGTGTGGTCGTAGCAGCTCCACCAAAGACCACAAGGTTTGGACAAGTCTGTGTCTAATTATGGAGTTCAAACTAGCTGGATTGAGTCATTTAAAAGGGGAATTTCTCAGGGCACGTTTGACCAGCTTGTTGTTCACGGTTGCTTGGCTTTTCTTTCCCAGACCTCATAAGGAGAAGGCCAGGGCTCCCCAGCCAGCAGGCCCCAGTAAAATGCCCCAGTCCTCTCCTCTGCAGCACTCCTTTCTTACGGACGTCTCTGACGTGAGAGAGATGGAGGGAGGCCTCCTCAACCTGCTTAATGACTTCCACTCCGGGAAACTGCAGGCTTTTGGTAAGACAACAGGGGGTGGACCACCCGGTCGATACCCAAGCACAGTTTTGCTCCCGTGTAAATCCAGCCTGTTTGTTTACATGGTGCCACACTTTCTTCGGGAGTCCTGAACTCAGACAGGTAGGCGAAGGTGTGAATGACCCCTGCTTTGTCTCCTAAGGGAAGGTGTGCTCGTTTGAGCAACTGGAGCACGTGCGCGAGATGCAAGAAAAGCTGGCCCGTCTTCACTTCAGCCTGGACAGCCACGTGGAGGAGCTCTCAGAGGACCAACGCAAGTGTGCCTCCGACCACAACCTTGAGCACCTTCTCTGCAATGTAAGCCCCTCCCGCATCTACAATACAACGTAGATGATTTACTCTCACTATAGCTTTTTTGCTCACTCCAACCAGGACTGCGGTTTACTCCAACCAGGCGCTGAAGTCAGATCGGGTTACCCGTTTATTTACCCGCTGTCTGTAAACGAGCAGAATGTGTTCATCACTGTGTATTTTAATGTTTACATCCCAAGCAGACGGGTTTGAGTCATATTGTTCTCGGCGGCACACTGGTGTCTTTTGGACGACATCCAGTCCAAACATGTATAATTAATGCTCGCTATTCACTTCCCGTCCACGGACAGAGTGGTCAGACAATTTGACCGTACGCCTGAAATGTTGCGTGTGCCTATTGTTAGGTTGATTTCTAACATCCCTGGCTTTGGTTTTGTGTTTATGCTGTAGCCATAGCAGCAGCGTATAAAATAGCAGCAAAACAAATGGGCTGTGTAGGTTGAGAATAAACAAATGCATTAATTTAGGGTTTACTGTTTACTAACAGTGACACATTTATTGATGTGTATGTGTATTCTTTTTTGTATTGATAAATGTGAGTAAAATGTCTGCGACTGTTGTTTAATTTTTGATAATTTTTTCAGTATGTTACATCTGATGATTTTGGACTATAAATATCCCTGAAATTATATCAACATAATCTGATCAAGTTCTTTTTTTTCCCCCTCAGCTGGAGGAACTCAGCAGCTCAATGTATCCTTTTCCAAATGTTGTCTCAAAATCTCCGGTATTAAACCGTCTCACCAGAGAAAATAATTACTTAAAATCATCAATATTTAACTGGAATCCTTTAAGGATGTTTGATCCTGAATGTGGCTGTTCTCAGACAAAAACTGCACCTTGCTGAAAACCAGGACCTGCCCAAGACCTCAGGACCCTGAGGAGGGAGATTTAAATGACAGTTTGCTCTTTATTCCCACACGAACAAGGAAAAGTTGCAACGATGTTGATCCAATAGACATAGCACCAAAACTGGGCCACATAGACCCCTGGTTAGATTATGATGTTACTCAATGATTGATTCAATCTGGTGTCAAGCACATTATCTGTGACCTAGATTCACATTTGACGCATCCATAGCACAAGTTCTGCTTATTTGAAACATTTCCTTGAATTGTGTACCCTACATATTTTTTGAAGGAATCTTGAAGTTATGTTAGAGTAGCCTTTAAATGTGTAACTGTCAGAATGCCACAGCAGGCTTTGCAGTTGAATTGTGTATGTGTGTGTCAGTGTTCTGGTCTATTCAGAATTGAATTCCACCCATTCATTTAAATTGGGCTCAACCCATTTGTGATCTGATACCCTGCTTCATTGCATCAAGTCCAGGCAGACATTGGACACCCAGTATGGAGAGGGTGTCTCCCGACGCACATCCCATGTCATTCTGGTTCTTCTGGTTCTCGCACATCCAGGAAGTTTATACTTGACACCTCCGGCCTTCTACCTTTGTCGTGACGACAGACGCCGAAGCCTCCACAAGGAGTCGATAGTGTGTCAATTTTTTTTTAGATTACAAAGCCCCTCAACCCTGTGTGTGTGTGTGCGTGCAAGTGTGTCTATAGATTGGACAAAACAGGAGCCTGTCCTTCCCCTTTAAATCTACACAAACTATATAGTCTTAGCAAAGTTGTTGTACTGTGAGGCATTGACAGACCTTTATATTGTACTTTATGTCCCCATAATTGAGCATTAGGACATTATGTCATCTCTTTAACCAGAATTTCAAACTGGTTAAAGTAGTAAGAAATAGATGTCTTTGTTATAAAATATGTTGTTTGTTTATTATTATTTTAGACAGATTTATCTTATTACAGTAATGGTGGCCAGAACATTTGACCATTTTAGTTTTTAGCACACGCTAATTACAAGAAACACTCATGTTTATAGTCATTGCGATTCCACAAAATTGATTTTTTGAAACAGAACTATATATTTGGTTTGATATGGATTCCTGTGTAAGATTTTCTACAGCAACAAAGGCAAGAAACAGATGACGCTCACCTACAAATATCTAGCCTCAATATCACTCAAATGAAAGGCATGTGGCCATTTTGTATCCAAAGCACAAGGGATAAATGTTCCAACATAACCAATAGGAAACATTTCTAATTTTGTTTTGGCTGCATGCTGTGAACGGTTCCTCAGAGATATGAGTTGATAAGTTGTCAGTGAGACACAACGTCCAAGCTAAAGTCATCTTATTTTAAGCAGATGCATGCTCCACTTTTGTGGTAGTCATTGAAAATGTTTAAGTTCAACTATCAAAGTTAAAATGTTCTTCTTAACAGTTTGTGTTCAACTGCAAAGGTACTAAACTACAATGTGTCTTTTAAGGTCTACACTTGTTGGTTGTGTTTATCAATCTGTTCTGGTCTACTAAGCGTAGGAGATTTATGTTTTATAAAATTAGCCAATGGCACGAAACTGTCATTGTAGCTTGTCAAACCTTCTCACTGCTCAGTGAAGAAATTGTTCAATAAGGTGTAGTGAAATATAATGCTGTTATTGGCTGGCTCTGGATTGGTTGTTAGCTGTAATTGCATTACAATATTCAGGCCCTTGAGTTGTAGCAGCACTCTACATAACAGCAGGAGCAATCCTTCAAAGCACAAGCCAGCTCAACGGAGCCACCACAGTGCTGTGAAATCTAAGTCATGGATATTTAAGTCATTCAATACCGGTAGATTTGGAGCAACTGATGCTTGTCTACGAGGTGAAAATGCTTAACTAAATAAAAGAAGCCATTATGCTGTATTGCCTCAGGTCAAGTAGCGTGGCCGTTTTGAGACTTTAACAGAGCAGTTTAATCAGTCGATGCTGGAAATGTTGATAAAATTATATTGTTCAATTTTCACAAGGAAGCTATAGTCCGTTTGCTGTGATTTTATAGAAGTTGCTCAACTGAAATGGTATGTCTAGATTATATTGTTGTTCGTAGGGCAATGTCATCCGTTTTAAAAAGTTGTTCACCGTGTGTATAGAACCAGTCATTTTTTGGTTCATCACAAAGTGTAAAATAAGACATCTTTGTTTTATATCACCTTGCTGAACCTACCTCTTTTTCCAACTTGGTCTGGACCCGAGTCCTGAAGGAACTGTAGCTTTTAACTACATGGACCGTGTTACATATCTCTCAATGAAAAACGACTTTCTCAAGGACCTTCACCATCTTATGCAGTCTCACGTTTTCGCTTTGCTATAATGCCATTGTGATTTAACTCTGTACAGCCAATTTTTTATGTATTTACTTGTATATAAATGCAAATAATGTAAATCAGTAAAAGAAGTCTGATTTTAACTGATGGTCTCAGATGGTCAAGTGTGTAAAAAGACAAACTAAATAAAGAGCCCCTGATAAGATTTTTACCTCTCAGCCCAGTTTTCACCAATACAGTAAAAGACCAGCTACAAACACAACCTCAATTTTTCGACGAAGATACATAACAATGAAAGTAGGGAAGTGTGTGTTCAAGAAAAACAACAACTGGAGCATTACAGAAATAATTACTTTATATATATATATCAATCTGTGGTTTCTCTTTAACAATCAAGTTCAATATAATATAACCATGTATTTTGTGAAAGGCTACTTCAAGACTGGCACTATACTGAAACAGAAGAAACCGGACCTTTAATGTCTCTAAATCAACTGTACAATTAAAGCTAATTGGTTTCCACACAAAATGTACATATTCACCGTATATCTTTTAAGAAAAAATATGTTTTTATCATGTCAGTACATTTTGGTCATTCGAAAAATAACTATGACAAAAGCTCTGCCACAACAAATTGTAATCACAGGACTTCCTAAGCATACGCTGTAGATAAATGATATACTGCATAAATTACAAATCAAGATAATACTGTGTAATCACACATTTGAGCTACACAACATATTTGTAATGTTTAATAATTAATCCAGACTAATCTAACCAAACAACCACATAATACATGTTAGAAATATAACATATTACCTTCAATTAAACAGCAAAAATATATACGTCCCACAGGTCCGGCTTTCTTTTTTGTGCATTTTAATTGAACATTTTTCTTGCAACAGTGTCTCTGATTAGTGTACAATAAGTTTACGCAACAAAGAAACAGCGAACAATCATATGAAGATACATCCAAATCAATAATCATGCCGACGACGACCATGATACTTAGAGATCTTTCCAAAGTGCAACGAGAGCAGGTGGCTGAGATTGTACGACCCTGATACCAACAGCTGAAATCTGTCTGCCGGAGCTCCTTTACTGAAGGACACCCAGTCTTCTCTGAGAAACAGGACGATTCAAGGGCTCTCCATCTTACGGAGTTCACGTATCCTGTAGATTTAAAAAAGTGCAGGCACTGTTAGAAATGTAGAACGTCGGTCTTCAAGTAAGGTCAGTCCGGGTCTCTGTTCTGTCTGGTGGATTCGGTTGTGTTTTGAAGGTTTTATGTGGGGACCTCAGCAGCTCGTTGAGGCCCTTGTGGACGTTGGCAGGTTGGGAAGCGGCGCACTCTGCCAACGTCAGCCCCATCTGGGCGTGAAGGGCTTGGCACAGGTTGGCGGTGGCCCCCCGTACGCTAACCCCCCGGCCGTGGACGGTGCCGCTGGAGGAGCCCAGGAGGTGCCAGAGTAGGGGTAACACCCGCTGTTCTACCAGCTGCGGCTTACGAGGATACAACTCCGTCACCAGGTCTGAAAAACAGGACAGAAACCTTATGAAATATAATAGCTAAAGACAACACAAAGGGTGACCTAAGCATTGCACTGTTGCTTAGTAACTCCTGTAAACGAATATCCCAATCTACATGTCAAAATGGTAAATGGTAAAAGCTACAGGAATGCAAAAGTTAGCTACAGGAATTTCTGCATTATACTGTGTCAGAGAACATACATACCGGCAACCTTTTCAATGAGGTCCACCTTAGCCTTGCCACTCAGGAACTGGGCCTTGGTGCAGAAAGGCTGGAGTAGAAGGGTGTTATCTGGGAACAAAGTGAAACATAACGTTACAGCTGGTCATTCTTTCAGCTAGAAGTCGTGACCTAATGCACGATCTGACACCCACCCAGGTTCTGGATTAAAGCATCAATAGCTCCAGTAGCAGCAGTATAGACACAGTTGTTCTTAGAGTTGAGGTGATTGTCCACAATGCCGGGGACCAGGATGTACACCACTTGGGCCAGGTGATCCTTCATCAGCATCACAATCTTCTGTAGGGACTCCAGAGCGTACAGATTGACCTTACTGTTGGACTCCTGCAGTCTGGCTGTAAAGGCATCAAACACCTTGGAGAGAACAGAGACAGGAAGCGGACAAAAGGACAACGCACTTCCTGTTATCTTTTGGACATTCGCATTGGTTTGGATTAAGTCAGTAACAGTAATAGCTGGTGTTCGACGTGACACTGTTCAGCGGAGGTCAGTTACTGGGAAGATGGAGCCGATGACCATGTGGGCGTGGTGCTCACAGTCCCCCACTAGCTGGTCGATGCCCTTTATCCGCTCTCTGAAGTCCTTTGAACCCAGCAAGGCTGTGAGCTGCTTGACGTATTCGGTCTTGTCGGCGATGCTGTGAGCCGGAGGTCTGCCGCCGTACTGCCCCGCCTCCCTGCAGACGAACCAACGGGAGGTCACGCACGGACGGTGGGAGGGGTCACACCGATGTAAACACCAATCAACAAATGTCTCATTGCTACAAACGGCGCTGACTCAAAATGCAAGGCTAGCCAGTGACTCTCGTGAACGTTCTGTGTACTAGGAACGTGGAATAGTGTGAGACCGTATCTGGTGACGACGCTACAGGTTCCGCTGGCGTTGAGTCTATCGGCTCACCTGTTTACCACTTTGAGGGGTTCCCTGTTCAGAGAGGAGGTCCTGACGGTCCCACTGCCTGGGAGGGAACGTCGCCCCCTGGCTGACGGGGTGTCCTGGGGCATCTCTCCCAGGCCCTGCACAACACATTACCACACAGTACTACTGATTCCGTAAAGACAAAGACACACGGCTATGGAAATCACAGGAGGCTAAAACAGGCAGGAACGACTAAACAGAAGCACACCGCTTCCTCAGCCAGGCAGTGTCCTGGTACCTTAGTTTTCAGTGTGAAGACCGTGTCTCTGATGGGAGCCAGGTCTTTGGCAGGGATATATTTCTCCAGCATCTTATCGAAATCCCGGTGTGATGACAGAAACAGCAGCATTCGCCGTCCCTGATACCTGACGATGAGAGAGGAGGAGCCTCAGAATTGCACCCAGTCACACACAATTCCACCCAATCACTCACGTGAACTCCCTCACTACCTGGCTTCCTGGGAGGAGTCCTGTGCCAGCCGGGTGACAGCAGACAGGATGCGGTCGGTGAGGTCTTTCCCTCCAGACAGCACGCGGGCAGCCCCCATTGTCTCCAGCAGGTTGGCCATGTGGTGACCTGCACATTTCCTCACCACCGAATTCAGGTGACTGTTTCAGAGTGAAAATGAAGGATGTGATTGAAGTGCTACATAGACATTAGCATATTTCATTAAGATTCAAGGGTGATTGATTTGATTCTGTATGAGCAGGCTGTGCTGTCTGTCTGTCTGTCTGTCTGTCGTCTAACCTAAGGCCACCAGTGAGCAGGGCGTTCAGGCTGCGTGTGGGGGTACAGTGTTGCACCATGCTGTCCAGTGCTGCGTCCACATCCTGCCTAATGAAGGCATTACACTCCCCAGCCCTCTGCAGTAGAGCCTTGGCCGTGCCCTCCAGCTCCTGGTCCATGCCCTTCTGCAGTGCCACGTACAGCTCACCCACGGTCCCCACGGCAACACGGGACACACCCGACCGGAGATTCCGTACCTGCAAAGCAATACACTTGTGTGATGCATTGAGAACTATTGTGCGTCAGAGTCAAAATTAGGATATCCAACTTTTGTTTTGGTTCAGTAGAGGGGTTATCCCGTTCTGTACTGACTAACTGTGTTGCCATATGAAACAGGCGTTTCCATTTCTCAAGTCCTGACTGGTACCAATCAAGACAAAGGAAAGTAGTAGTAGTAGTAAAAGTAGTAGTTAAAAAACCCAACCGCCCCCAAGGACCCTCTTAAACTGAACTGACTAAGAATGACATATTGATGAGAAGGAATTAAGCAGATTGCACATTTCTACAAGACTGAAATAATGAGTGTGCGTAGTCGTACCTCTTGGATAAGGACGAGACAGATGTCATGCAGTCTGCTCAGCAGGAAGTCAGAATGGTACCGAGTCAGACCGCGGAGAAACGAAAGGCCCTCTATCTTCTTCTCCCTTCGTTCAGAAATAGACAAATGGATAAGTAAATCATACACATGCATTAAGATATGTTTGAAATAAACGGTTAAAGCATAAATCGTACCAGTCGTCTGAACTGAGGAGTTTGAAGCCCTGCGTGAGTGCCAGCTCGGGTTTGGAGAAGGGCCGTAGATCAGGCTGCTCGGTCAGGTCTTTCTTCTGGCTGGGAGTGTCTGGGGACAAATCATCTGGAGGACACAGCCATATAGCTACATTTAACGCTGCTATATTGTATCTATGGCCACTACAGTCGAAACAGTACACAGAAGTGTCATTGGCTACATGAAGCAGGCACACGTGGGAGGAGACATATTAATAGAAGCTGGGAACACAAAACATGGCACGCCATTATCTGAGAGGACATCTCGTTAGCCGTTCATCAGCTCTGCTTCTCTTAGAGCTGTGATGGGTTAAGTGTTAAAAACTACAGAATCAGTTTTTTATGTGTTAAAAAGGCATAGTTAAAGACCTTCAGACTGAACAAACATCTCTGCATGGAAAAATCCTATGAAAAACTGTGCAAGATATTAACACAACCCTATCACCACAAAGACGCTAAAAAACACATTTATTGATGACCATCAATCACATGTTCAATAAATCTGTGTATTTCATTTATCCCTTTTTTTCCCCATCAGCTGCTGTCACAGAGTGCTTGTACAGACACCCGGCCTGAGACCACAAAGAGCACGACACGGAAAAAAACTGATCCGTCTCGGACGGGTGCGCTTACCGGAGCTGTGCGAGAGAGACGGCCGCGTCCGGGTGAGACTGGGGGCCCTTCTCAGACGGGGCTGGGAGTGTCTGGGATTGGGAGGGACGGTCGGGGGGCTGGGCTGGTGGGGGGGGCTGAGACATTTCACCGGGCTCTGGGTTCCTCTGGGGCTGGTCAGGTTGACGGGAGACTTGTCTGTAAGAGAGTTAGCCTGGGCGGACGACGTCACCTCGCTACCGTTCTGTTGCAGGTCTGTTAGGGAGAGGAACAGAATTAGAGATGAGCCACGAGCAAAGAAGGTGTAGCTTGCTTGCTAACTGGCTCTGGAAAATATTTCACGTTTTAAGACCAAATAGGTTTGTGTCTTTCGCCGTGTGAAGTGTACCCAGGCAAATGGCCAGAGCATGTTACATCTCAACCGTCACTCTGTCCATGTGGTCATCACCTCGTATCCGTTGCTGATGCGTCTGGACCTCCTGCTGCTCCAGTCGTGGCTGACGCATCTTGTCCCTGGCAAACCTTGACGCTCTCACGTTCTCTTTATCCTGAATACAAACAGACAACTCTTCAGATACATTCTCTGCATCCTAGACACAAACGCACAACCCGAACAATACACACAGTAATATGAAAGCGGTGTAGGGCGTTGTTTTAACATCTGAAAAGCCTCATGGGAAATGTAGTCTCCATGTGTTATTTGTGTTTTCAATATGGGGACCTGCTCACCCTGGCCTCCTCTGTGTCTCGGTTGTGGTCAGGGTCCAGGTGGTTGGTAGGGACAGCTTGGCCGTAGATGTCCACTGTGTGGTCAGTGGGCACTCTGATGCACTCTGATGCGTCTCCCTGGTCCATTAAAACCCCTGGACGGTTTGACAGAACCACAGACCCAAACACTCCTACACACAGAGAAACATTAGAGAACTTTTTTTGTGCACTGACCCAATTGGGCACCATTGGGCAATAGGGTATATTTAGTTGTCCAATACAAGCAGTTAGAAATTCCAAGACAATGTGCCCTCACTCTGCAAATCTAAGAATCGCTTGTCTATTGCCAACAACACCTGCTTTTAAATCCTTATTTATCTCAGCCCTGGTCCTAGATGGCAGACGGCACAAAAGAGGTCTTTTTCCACAGAACACCGTGACCTCGGTCATCGAGGACTTCTGAACAATACGAGCGGTAAATAATAGAGGACGGTTGATGACTTACCTCTACCGACCACACCTTCAGGCATGTC
Source organism: Dallia pectoralis (assembly GCA_029465975.1). Taxonomy (NCBI): domain Eukaryota; kingdom Metazoa; phylum Chordata; class Actinopteri; order Esociformes; family Umbridae; genus Dallia; species Dallia pectoralis. The sequence goes on from CM055757.1 coordinate 8,745,153, forward strand.
AGTGGCTGGTGAGTTCCTGTTACTGTAGCCCTGTGTCCCTGGGAACAGGAAATGGAGACGCACGGTATTGGGACAAACGTGTGGCAAACATAATGTAAATACCCAGTGTTTTTAGCCTGTGATATAACTCAATGGAGAAGACAATCCCTGAAGCGACAGACCTTTGGCAGGCCTCAGGGCTCTGATTGGCTCCCGGCAGGCTGGTCTAGTAGGGGGTGGAGAGTATCCTCTGGCTGGGTTGTCGTCATCAGGTTCCATTGGTCCGTTGGAGTAGGGAACTCTTTGACCAATCACGCTCACTTCAGATGAAATGTTATCTTTGACTGGAAAGCCTGCAGGAGAGAACGCAAAAACACAACATTAATAGTTAAATAAAATGAAAACTAGTCAGACAATAATAAGATCTCCTTCAACGTGTCACATAATCCCAGTACCTTGAAGGGCAGTGAAGTCCATAGATAGAGCTGACCTCAGCTTAGCAGAAGGCACTCTAGCAATATGAGGTTTTGCTGAATAGGAGGAGGAATTCCCGGGACTGTGGAAAAAGGTCAAAGGTGAGACCTCAGCTGATGTAACCAACACATCACATTGAGATGTGTGACGGTGTCCAAATCTTCATTTATGAGCCAAAATCGACCGTTGAAACAATTTGGTTTTGGTCTGTGACTTAGTTCACGAGTCTGTTGCGTTACTTAGATCTTTGGGATCTAGTAGAAAGTGCCGGAATGTACCTGTTTTTGGTGCTGTTGAAGGAGGAGTTTAGGGTGGAGTTGAGGGTGGAGGTTGGGGGTGAGTAGAGGCTAGAGATGCCACTCTCACTGGCAGGGCTGGTGACCGCGGAGGAAGTGTGAGAGGAGTCCAGAACCAGCTCCAGTTTCATTGCCGAGTCCGGGCTATCTGGGTCAGATCCACTCAGACTGACCTTTGCCCTCTTTTTGGCAGCACTGGAGCGCAGAGAGCGCAGGGAGTTCAGCATCTGTAAAAAATAACAACCCATTAGCTTATCAGTAAGATGACAGCGAGGTAGATTGTGCTGTATATTTTGATGTCAAATACTACTGAACCTAGAAACCATGAATCACATGAACTCTTCCTGCTGTTTAGAGTAATAAACACAGATATAAGACAACAGTGTCCTAGCTACATCCATGTGGAGATTTCAATAAGCTCAGCAAAACATTAAAAACATTGATTCTGACCTCCTGCCGGTCCAAAGGACCCTCGTCGTGGTTCTGGTCGAGCAGGCCGAGCTGCTCAAGGTCCAGATGGAGGTTCCTCTCTGAAAGATGGTCCTGCAGGCTGGATGGAGACGGAGCGTGGCCCAGTTCTGGTAGGGCAAAGCCTGGGGAAGGGGACAGCACGGTCCGTGTTCCACTCAGAGCCCGTCTGAAGGACGAAGCGGACGAGGAGCTCACCAGAGAGGCGCGTAGAGGTCGTGGGGAACCCCGTCTGGCTGACGACTCCTCTGTGGGGATTCGGAGAGAATAGATCACTCAGCGACATGCCTGTACTATAGAACGACCAGGGTTCGGGTTATGTAGCCAGTATTCAGTAAAAATCTGATCCGTACCTGCTGTGTCCATCCAGGGGCTTGGGTCTCGTCTGCTGGGGCTGCTGTCTCTCTTGTTGGGCCAGGTGTTGGACATCGACAGGGAGGAGTCTGTGCGTCGACGGGTGAGTATTGGTGTCAGCATGCCGCCAGGGAGCGCGGCCAGAGGATAGGAGGGCAGGAGGAAGCCGCCCTGGACTGAGGGGTTGGAGGGAAGGAAGAAGGTGCGCTCAACACCTGGGTTTCTGAAAAGATGGGCCTTGTGTGCCACGACTGCAACACAGAGACCTGTGAGTTACCCGTCACACTTTAACAAGAGCTCTGTGGACCACAGGTGCATGTAGGTAAACGCATGTAGGTAAACGGAAAACTCCTCACCTCCCTCTGTGTCAGAGAAGTTAGAAGATTTAAAGATGTCAGGATCAGAGTCCAAACTCCCGCTCCTCCTCAAGCGACCCAGGGGTTCCCTCCTCCTAGAGGATTGGACCATATTATGTTCTGCTGCTCCTGGAGAAACAAGGAATAAGCTATAACTGCACCTGATAACAGTATGACATTATAACCCCCCCCACCCCCACCTAACATAGCCTAGCTTCTAGGTTTGGCACTGACAGGATACCAACCTCATTTGCTCGTGTCTTCCTGAGATATGAAAAAGAAGTGTCCTCTTACCAAAACTGGGGACATACGTCGCAGGTCTCAGCTTCAGACAGTCAGACGGGCAGTCTTCAGTGGCAGCCTAAAGAAATCAGATGTTACAACGGTTACACCTATTTGTTGCAGAGAAACAATAATCGTTAAAACATTTTATATATTTCTGTATTTTCTTTTTTAAACGCAGAAGGAGCCGATCATATATCGACAAACGTATTTAATTGGTGTAAATAAGGAATGAAGAAGCAGATTAGCCGGACGATCATTGTATGAGAACCAGTACGATAACCAGTGTTTAGTTCTGTAAACTGCAACTGAAATGCCTTTAGAATTTGCCATGGCTCATCTCCAAGCACTGTGGATCATTTTCATGGACCATGGCTCATTTCCAAGCACAGTGGCTCATTTTCAAGCACCATGGCTCATTTCCAAGCATCGTGGCTCATTTCCAAGCATCGTGGCTCATTTCCAAGCATCGTGGCTCATTTCCAAGCACCATGGCTCATTCCCAAGCACCATGGCTCATTCCCAAGCACCATGCCTTATTCCCAAGCACCATGGCTCATTTCCAAGCACCATGGCTCATTTCCAAGCACCATGGCTCATTTCCAAGCACCATGGCTCATTTCCAAGCACCATGGCTCATTTCCAAGCATCATTGTAAATATCAAAGGTTTGGAAAATGATGAGAAGTTTCACCAAACTGCCCTCCACTCAAACAGTAAACACAGGGTGTTAAGATCCATCTCTAAGCTACCTGATTTAAGGTAAGCTCATTTCCTACCTCCATTTCCTCCCGAAACACCAGTATGAACAGTAGGTGTTCCAGGTAGGTCTTTCAGGTAGGTGTTCCAGGTCAATATGCACTATATGCGTTGTGCAATAGGCTGAAGACAAGGTCACATTCCAGGCAACACAGATTGCCGGCTTGATATTCCAGTAAGACCTCAACACTAGGGGGATAACTGGTTGATATTCCAGTAAGACCAACACTAGGGAGGTAACTGGCTGATATTCCAAGGTCACATCTGGCCGAATGTTATTTTAAAAGGATAAAAGTGCACATTTAGTGTCAAGCCTCTCTGAATAGAAGTGTTGTGTGGCAAAAATGTTGCTGGGAGACAGATTTCATTGGGTGATTGTGAAATAACTTTGGTGCACAGGGCAAAAATAACACTAATGTAGGCAAACTTTACTTATCAATGATTGGATCAATAGAAATTGTAATGCTTTGATACTGGCCAAGCTATATCTCAAAACCACATATTTACAAATATAAAGAAAATGGATCCTCTGTTCCAAAAAAATCCAAGATGTTTCATTGAAACATTATCATCACAGCTTAGACCGTCACAGAGATTGTTTACACAATCCACACAACATAGTCCCCTGTAGAGATTAATAAAACATACCTTCAAGCTCCTCCCAAATAACCTGCACTAACCAGCTTGGGGGAGTGAAACCTGATCCTGGGTGAGTTAGTTTCATCCCCACTGTCTCTGTCACAGGCTGACCCAGTCACATCAGTCATTATGGTCAACAAGAAAGATGGCTGGGCTTTATCCAGTACAAACCTATGCCACGATGGTTGGATATAGACAGGCACACTAATGGCAGACCAATTCCGTATCATTTAAAAATATATATTATCATAGTCATATTTGACAGAATAACACTTTGCGTGGGCGTAAACGGAAACATCTGGAGTTCAGAGATGTAGTCATCTTAAACATGGCGTCCATTTCCAATTTAAGGACAGATGTTAAATCTGCACAGGTATTAGTTCAACACCTGCTACGTTGGATGTCGCAAACCTCATCATATTCGAGCCTTTAATAAAATAATACTGTGACTCCATGGAAATAATATTACACCTATATAGCCCAGAGAGAATAATTATTCATATTTTTAACTCACACTTATATTATGAATCATGATAGACAAATGACAGATAAGTGGTAGAACTAATCAGCAGACTTGGCCTGTTGTAAATGTAACCTTGGTGTCAGTGATGACCAACCTGATTGGAGGACTTTCCGTTAGGGGAACTGCTTGTCTGAGTCTTCACTGTGGACGGGAGGCTTGACCTCTCCCAGGGTAACTTGTTTTTCCCTTTGCCTGCACTGACAATTCTCCTCTGCATTGGAAGGTCATCCACAAGGGAACCCGAACTTCCAAAACCATGATACATCTCGTCAGAGTCTGGTTCTGTCCTGGCGCTTCTGGCACTGCTGATACGGCCGCCATTGAGCACCCAGTCCAGGTCAGCTCCCGAGCCGAACTGAGGTGAGCATCGTTGTCCTGGTTTAGGGATTTTCAATGCGTACTCCACCAGTCCATCAGACGACAGCCTGGGAAGCATGTGCCTTGCTCTTCTTGCTTGCACAGCTGCCATTAAACCCTCTACATCCCCATTGAGTTCAACTCGGTCGACGGCTTTCATTAGTGGCTGCTTTTTCCCGGTGTCAAGACCATGGTCAAAAACTGCAAATAATTCCAGGGCTGCATGGCGGACCTTTTTCTTGGCGTCTGCCAGATATGGTGCCACTTCAAAGCAGAGACTGGGAATGTTAAAGTCTTTTCTGGGGTGGGTGAGCATAGCGGCTGTAATGATGTTGATGACATCTTCTCTGACCCTGGAGTTCTTGTGTCTCAGTTGTCCAATGACCACGTCCAACACTGTTTGTGGCTCAACAGTTCCACTCAACTGCCTAAACAAATTCATGTACTCAACCCTGGTGACAGCACGAGTGTCCCCAAGGGTTTTCAGAGCAACATGGGCTATACGTTTGAAATATTTGTCGACATTGTGATCTAATTTCTGTACAAGCAGATTTATCACCTGTAAAGTGCCATACAAAACTTTGAAGTTGCTATCATCTAGAAGTGAGCCGAGAAAGTTGATAAATTCCGCCACACTCTCTGTGGGGACTTGTTTTAAATCCAAGCCAAGGAGGATGTTTTTAAGATGTTCCACGCCATCCGTCCGATTCTTGTAGTTGTTCATGTCAAGGAGCTGGTCGTGTAACTCCTGGGGTATCAGTCCCAAAATCATTATGGAAGGTCCAATGCAATAGATGCGGTCAAACGGGAGAATCAAATGAAGCATGCATATTTCTGCGAGGACAGCAGTATCGCACTTTACTTTGACTTCAGAGCTGCATTTTACAGTGCCAATACTGTCGTTAGCACTCGGTTACCGTTACACTACATCCTACTAAAAAGATTGCACTTCAGAATCAGATATACGTTCTGGATGTTACTAGTCAACAATTGACATGTAGGCTCCCTGTATTGGAATATACATGTCAGTGTATCCGACCACTAACATTGACATAATTCATATATGGATTATTGGAGAGAAAAAAGTACGTTTGATGATGGTCAGCAACATCAGAGCAAAAGCGACGTGGAGTGAGAACCACTTGTAGCTTGTCGTGCCTTAATTACGTACACAGCCAAAGACGAAATGTAACCGTTATGTTAGATACTAGCCACTGTTCTATTATTATATTATTATTATTTCAAACATAATGTTCCGAGGCGACGTCGCTGCTGCCAGTGCCTCGACTTTAGAGTGCTGTTTACCATGTAATCCAATAGCATTTAGCTTTTAGCTACGTGTTGCTGGAGTCTGGACGCGGAGCACATTCGCTATTCATTAGGCGCTAACTAGCACTGATGAGCTAACGTTGGTTCGCTAACGTGCGAAGTTATAAACCGGTCCAAATTCAAGACTTGGCACTCCGAGAAATCGTTCAGGTCGGCGTAAAAACAACATGTCCATGTCCTTTTCGGCGAAATTGCCAGATGAATAATACGGTACTCATGAAAATCCGTTCCTGTGTAGCATTAGGAGTTTTTCATTGCGTTTCACTGCAGATGCGTTCATCGCGGTAACCCACCACACACGGAGCAGCATCAAAATGGCGACTACAACAGGCAATTGCACACAAACGAACCGCTTCCATGGTGACGCTGATTTCAACTGAGCTCAATCAAATGATACGTCAATTAACCATGCTTAATTAAAAAAAACTATTATTACAGAAATCAGACATTATTAACCGTATGTATGTAGGTCTAATCGGATAATTAAAAAAGATTTACAGCATAGGGGTGTTATTTGTTTTGTCTAGATCACGAGAAAACTTGCAGTAAAGTATATGTTATACCGTATGTCATATCTGTAGACGTTTGCTCTAAGGTCTTGATTGTGTTTGGGTCGTAAAGATACTAAAATGTAACGTTTTTTCTCTATTAGTCAAAATAATGCCATTTTTAAAGTTATTTTTTTCACACGCTCGTCATTTAATGACTTTTCTTCAATATATTTTTTTAATTCTAGCTGCAAATCTCCTAATAATAATTATTCTAGCAATCTCACATATCATATTTATTTTTTATAGTATTATGTATTTGTATTTAATCTGATCGTGTTTCATGCAGGGTGTTTGGAAAAGCACTCTGTGACATTTCGTTGTAAAATAACTTAATAATACAATTAATTTAATTGATTGATTGATAATTTGGATTAGCAAATAAACACGACAAACGATTTACCAAATGTTTTCTCTTTTATTATTAAAAAACACATATTTTTGACAATCAAGTTTTAGCGAAATTATTTATTTTCTGTGTAGTTAACTGTTTTCAGGAACTTGTCGCTGTGTGAATTCGCCTTTTGAAGGTTCTTTGAATAATATTTTCGTCATTTACATTGCCTTAATGGTCTCTTTGAGAAAAAGGCATTCAAAAATGTACTTCCATTATGTATTATTTTATTGATCAGAGACCATGCGAACCTGCACCAGTCCCACATTGTGTTGTTTCCTAAAACAGCTTCATTCTTGACTGACTGTAAATTGTACATACCTCTAAACGTATTACAATTATATGTTGGAATGGCGTATTAGGCATCACATGTACGCATTTGCATCAGTGACCGGAATGTCCATCATTTTTATTTTTAGACTTGTTCTGGGTGTTTCAATTCAATAGCATTCCCTTTGAAGCTCGCTCCCGGAAGTGACGCAGCATTAAGTGTCTGGTGTTTGTTTTCCTGCCAGACGCTGGGGTTCCTGCGGCTGCTGGGTTGAACTCCGTAACCATACCTAGCTAGGTAACGTTACTGCAATAAAAACACATCTTTTCGGCACATCTGACGCGCAAACAGGTTTGTTTCATTCGACTATTCGTGTGACTGTGTTATGCAATCTAGTTAGTAGTAGTGGTAGTAGCTCTGGCACTAAGAGATTCATGATAACAATTCAACTAGCTTGAGAGCAATGCATAGCTTGCTGTACTGTATTGCCCGTGTTTCTTTTTAGCAGAGAAATTGCACTGGTTGGCTGTGCTCTGCAGTGCCAATGGCAATGCATTGGAAATAACATGCCCTTGCCTTGTTGTAATCTCTCACTCGAGGCCTCAAACTGCTTGTCTCTTTGCACATCCAATAATATCCAGGTCAAAACGTGCAGTATTTATCAGATAACCTGGACAGTCAGAACGGTACTCGCAATACTGTTGTTGTGACGCTAAGTCGAGTAGTGAGTTGTGGACGGACGTCGATGCCAAAGCAACTAGCTAGTCAGTTAGCTAACCAGCTAGCCGTCTAGGGTTGCAGCTCGCTAGCTTATGTGTTATGAACATATTCGAGTATATATTTGACCTTTTAACTGTCGTTTTAAATGTTTGCGATTTCGATGTATTTCATGTCGTCGACTAGTTTGAATGGGCTGCAGTGCCGATATTTGGGGAAATATATTTAGATGTTTGTGCTACTAGCCAGCTGCAAGGTAGCTAGCAGAGCAATTGTAGACTCGTTTGCTAACAACATTTGACAGCTAGCTATCTGAGCCTGGCGGGGTTTAAGCGTCGCTCAATATGAGCCTGCCTATACTGTTCATGACTGCTTATAGCGTGGGGACTTGTGTATTATTTAGTAAATGTAGCTTTCGCTATTGGTTATTTAGTAAATGTAGCTTCTACTATTGGTTAGTATGTGGACACGCTTTTTATTACTGCAGCATGTGAAAGCACACCAGGACATTGTACAGCGTTTTTGTTAAATGTTCAATGCTTTTTCATCATTTTAAGTTTTGTAAGATTTTATGATAAGATTTTATGCTTTTAGGTTAGTTAATTAGCAAGATGATTTGTTATGATAGGGCTTTAATTTCCAGAAACATTCAAATGAATACTCATAATATGCAGTGCCACAACCCCTGCTGTATATTTTGTCCATATTACCTGCATCATTAATGGGGTGCCTTGGGTAGCTTAATTTCATTACTAGATGAGATCCTTTATTCATTAGCCCTGCGAGTTCAACTAAAAATGTCCTCTTGAGTTTAATTCTCTGCTGTTTTGTATTGTCATACTTTCTTATTGTTAGGATTTCTGGCGGTTTACGATGTATATTTAAACCGAACTTGTTTGTTATGACAGCATAGTGACAGTGTGCGTATTTCCCTTAAGATGGACCAGCAGGCGCAGTCCTATTTGCTTGCCAGTCTGACACGGCCCCACTCAGAGCAGCTGTTGCAAGGTCTCCAGCTGTTGAGGCAGGACCATGAGCTGTGTGACATTGTGCTGCGTGTGGGTGACGCCAAGATCCACGCTCACAAAGTGGTCCTGGCTAGCATCAGCCCGTACTTCAAGGCCATGTTCACAGGCAACCTGTCAGAGAAAGAGACCTCCGAGGTGGAGTTCCAGTGCATCAACGAAGCCGCGCTACAAGTAAGGCACAGTTTTCTGTTGTAACGGTTTCCTTAAATCAGAAATTCTCAGGCACCATCATCGCTGTTTTTATCCTTGTCTTTTGTAGGCCATCGTTGAGTATGCCTACACTGGCACGGTATTCATCTCTCAGGAAACTGTTGAGACCTTACTGCCAGCCGCTAATCTGCTCCAGGTCAAACTTGTTCTGAAGGAGTGCTGCTCCTTCCTAGAGAGCCAGCTCGATGCCGGGAACTGTATAGGCATCTCCCGGTTCGCTGAGACCTATGGCTGTCACGACCTCTGTCTGGCCGCCACCAAATTCATCTGCCAGAATTTTGAAGAGGTCTGCCAGACAGAGGAGTTCTTCGAGCTGACACGGGCGGAGCTGGACGAAATAGTGTCCAACGACTGTCTGAAGGTGGTGACAGAGGAGACTGTGTTTTATGCCATCGAGTCCTGGATCAAGTACGATGTGACGGAGAGGCAGAAGCACCTGGCCCAGTTGCTGCACTGTGTCCGCCTTCCCCTCCTCAGCGTGAAGTTTCTCACCCGCCTCTACGAGGCGAACCACCTGATCCGAGACGACCATGCCTGCAAGCACTTGCTTAATGAGGCCCTCAAATACCATTTCATGCCTGAGCACCGGCTCTCTTACCAGACGGTGTTGTCTACGCGGCCACGCTGTGCCCCCAAGGTGCTCCTGGCGGTGGGAGGAAAGGCCGGACTCTTTGCCACCCTCGAGAGGTACTGATGAACCGTAAACGTGCATGTTTTTTTGAGCAACCTAACCTCTACTCCAACCATGTAACGCCCACTCTCTCCAGTTTTACTTTTTGAATAACTAAGAAAAGTATTCTGTTCATGCGTATTGGAAACGCAACCCTATGCACACGACTAACGTGCATCTTTTTTTCTTGTAGCATGGAGATGTACTTCCCTCAGACCGACTCGTGGATCGGGCTCGCCCCCCTGAGCGTGCCCCGTTACGAGTTCGGCGTGGCCGTGTTGGACCGGAAGGTGTACGTGGTCGGCGGCATCGCAACGCACATGCGTCAGGGCATCAGCTACCGGAGGCACGAGAGCACGGTGGAGTGCTGGGACCCGGACAGCAATGCGTGGTCCACAGTGGAGCGCATGGCAGAGTGTCGCAGCACCCTGGGCGTGGTGGTCCTGGCCGGGGAGCTCTACGCATTAGGGGGCTATGACGGCCAGTACTACCTGCAGTCTGTGGAGAAATATGTCCCCAAGGTGAAGGAGTGGCAGCCCGTGGCGCCCATGACCAAGTCACGCAGCTGCTTTGCCACCGCGGCGCTGGATGGCATGGTCTACGCCGTCGGGGGCTACGGCCCTGCCCATATGAACAGGTACCGTTTCCCGTCGCCTAGCTGATCGGCAGTGGATCAAATAAGAATAATAGTGACAATTTCCCGGCAGTTTTTCTTTGTGGTTCTGATAGGGTTCTGACATTCAGGCCTACGTTCTATTATTACTGTTTGAAACTTTTTGGGAGACCGCAGAGGCTGGTTTGACTTTTTTGCAACCCCTTTCCTGTAGTATCTTCTTCATAGACAGACATAGTTTCTTTCCTGGAATAAGAGGTCTGTTGCTGGTTAGACCTCTGTGGTCTCGGTACACTAGAGACAGATGTGTTTCTACCCAGTCTCCTTGACTGCCTAACTGCTCAGGAGAATGGGTTTGGACAAGGAGGCCTCGGTGGACTGCTTTGTCCCTTAGTGAGACCCGGAGGCACTGAGTTGCTTAGAGGTAATTCCCAAATCAGAAGCTTTCTGACGATGTGGTTAAAGGTTTCCTTAGTTTCACATTGTCAGCAAAATATAGGACTAGAATGAATTGTACTGTGTGCAGCACAGCTAGGCTATATAATATTAAAGCACCAAAAGGAGCATTAGGGAATTAGAAGTGTAATTTCTTTTCTAAGCCAGGTTTTTATTATTATTATTTTTTTAGGCCTGCCTCTGTGTTTACTACTGCAGTTAAAAAATGCGGCTTATTAAAATAACTGTGCTTTTTGTTTTTTCTTAAACCTTTTTATTGAAGTGTGGAGCGGTACGACCCTAGCAAGGATGCCTGGGAGATGGTAGCCCCCATGGCAGACAAACGGATCAACTTTGGGGTTGGGGTCATGCTGGGATTTATCTTCGTGGTCGGGGGACACAACGGAGTGTCGCACCTGTCCAGCATTGAGAGGTTTGACCCGCACCAGAACCAGTGGACCGCCTGTCGACCGATGAATGAACCACGCACGGGTGAGTTGGGGGAATGGGTCAAATCGGGTCTGTACATTTCGTACAGAGACATTGACATGCGATTTGAGCACACGGCAGGACTAACATGATAGGTGTGTTTTCTCAGGGGTCGGCTCTGCGATCGTGGACAACTACCTCTATGTGGTGGGAGGTCACTCAGGCTCCTCCTACCTGAACACAGTTCAGCGGTATGACCCAATCACGGACAGCTGGCTGGACTCGAGCGGCATGATGTACTGCCGGTGTAACTTTGGCCTGACTGCTCTTTGACCCATGGCACCCCTAGGGTAGGACTCCTCAAGAGAAGACTTGGATGAAAGGCTTTTCTTTTTGTTTTGTTTCATCGCCAGCGAGCTCCGGAGGGCTCCCAGGAACCCAGAGGGAGAGGGAGGGGGTGAGAGAGCTTGCGGCTGGAACAGTGTGCGTGGCTGGTGCCAGGGGAACACAGCGGTGGCCAGAATGAGACTGGTCTGGTCCGGATGGGGGAGCGGTGCAGGTCAACGTGGATCTTGTTGCCGAGGAGATGACCACTATGGCCGCTGGACCAGAACAAGGACTCCGAGCCATTTAACATGTCATTGGAAATGAACGCGGTCACTTGTTGACGTTTTGCGTTCATGCCATTATTTCAGATTCACACCCCAGACCTGCTTTTGGTTGTTTTTTGCTACGAGCAGAACGTGTTCTAGTTTTCTAGATCCTTAAAGTTTTTGCGTGCGTGTGTGTGTTAGCGTGTGTGTGTTAGCGTGTGGCGCCGATTGTTTGTATGCTTGTGAGTAGATGCATGTCAGATTAAATGATTGTTCTTTAGTGTCTGTGTGCAGGATTACAGCTCAGGCAAGGTGATTGGTTCACACACTGAGTTTGACATGTCTGCATATAAATCAGTGCTTCACAAAGAGAGAAATCGGAATCTTTATATATTCACTTCAAAAGGGCTGCCTTTTTTGTCTCCGTTGTAAATAGTTTAAATAAAGACCTATAGATATTAATATATCCTAGTGCATTGCCTGTAAATGTTTTCTGCACTGGGTTACTAGTTGTGGGTCGTTTCGTTTTCGCGTGTGTACATATATGTCTTTGAGTCAAGGGGTTGAATGAGGAAGTGAGACTGGATAAACAAACTCCATTGAATTCTCCCGAGAGTACTTACCGTCTGTCTCCATTTTCATCCCGAGTCTTTCAGAAATACCTACGTTACGGCTCTGAGCGCATCTTCTCGTGATTGGGTCACACCTCGTCCCTTTTCATCGGCGTTGAAGAGGCCGCGGCCCTTTTATTTCTCCGCTGCGCTGAGTTCATATGAAATACTAACTGGTGCTATATTTACGATTCAGATTGTCTGTTATGAGGTTTATTTGTTCCTTCGTTGTAATTGTTGAAGACACGTCGACAAGCCAACTTACCATTAAGGAGTGTCTTTTTGGGAGGCAATTGTAGCTGGAGTACTGGAAACGATAGACTTTACGTAGCCTATTGTAAAATGGGATTTGTTTAGGCACCGTAGGTTGATATATCACTGTTCTGATGCTTTTGTCCCAGGGATTCTGTTTAGCTATGTTTTGATGGGGGGGGGGGGAATTGCCCTTTGATCTAGAAGTACAAGATGTGGCTGTATGACTGCCCACTCTGTTTCCTCGCTAAAAATGTTTGCCGATTGTCTTGTCCCTTACTCATTAGAAAACACTGTTTCAGCACAAAATGACACCTACAGCCGCTGCGCTTGTTTACCATGTCTGTGTTGAGGTATGTTAGGAGTGGCATTTGGCCAAGGCCATCCTGGCAAGCTCAGGGAAGAGTGCCCATACACACAGCCATGTGGGAAGTGCCAAAATACGACCTGTTTTCACAAGTAGCTATCCCATCTGCAGAGACTCAAATAGCCACCCGCCTTGTTCGAAAATCCAACTGGTTATTTCCTAACTAACGCATACTAGATTGGGACAATCTGCCATGCTGTGAAGCACTAAGTGAAATTGTCACTCCCAAAAGTTGGCCTCTGAGATACACAGGGAAGACAGACAAGGGCATGTGGGCGTAGCTCGGGAGTGCCACCCTGGGTGAGATGGCTGCAAGCGGAGCCCTGGCGGTGTGGCCTGCCTCATTTGGACAAACCTGGGTCCAAGTGAGAAGGTCGCTGGTTTGTATTGTACGTTACACGTAGATGTTTGCATATGCAGTAAAGTTACGCAGCTCTGCATTGCACATTTCAAACAATACAGCGTCGCATCATATCACATTGTACATCGGCAGGCATCGATTTAGGTTACATGCATTCATACAATGCAATTGCTATTGATCATCGGGGGGGTGGGGACATGTGTGCGCTGAAGTGAGCCTGTTTGAAAGCCAAGCCATCGCGGCGAGGTTATCGGCCTTGTCTCGTCACACGTTGTGTCATCCGGACTTTTGCCTAATTTTGCTCCATCCTACTTTGCGTTTTGTGCTCTTGTCTTTGGAGCAATTTACACGTTGATCACACCAGTCCAAATTCACTAGGAATTATTTGCATCAGACATCAGACTGATTGTATGGACCTCGTTCTCGTCTCTCACAGTACTGAAATTTGGTGTGCCCTTCTATTTACACACTTGTCAGTTGTCGAGTGTGTGTGTGTGTGTGTGTGTGTGTGGTTACAATACTTTTAGCTCTTACCCTCAATGTTAACTTAGACTTAAGCAATGAATGATCAAGGACAGCGCCCTTAACAGACATTTTAAGACTCTCTAGTCTTGCTTTAGCAATAATATACCATCGTCAACACCGTACGAGAGCGTGTCTGGACACGTTTTGACTGCTTCTCTGTCACGAAGTTCCATTAGCTTCAAGGTGAATTTATTTCTAACGACGTTGAATTTATTTATTTAAAAGGTTGATTCATGGTTAGAACTGCTGCTGCCTTTTTCACCCTGGAATTGTGAACTTTACCATTTCATATTGAAAACCTCCAGTAATCTGTGATTGTTTTCGACCGTTTTTTCTTTCTCCCATTTTATTTATTTTTAATACTATTAATTCATTGTAGGATGTAAGTAAATAGCGAGCCATTTCAACTGCTTAACTTTAAAGCTCCAGTTCTATTGTAGACTATTTACGTGACTATGAAATGATTGTAATTTATTCACAAATGTTATGACTGAACGCAAATCTGACACATTGCGAAAAAGCTATTTGGTCGATCTTAACCAAGTTAATTTCATGGGTTAATAAACTAAAAATGTATTTCAGATGGAACGAATGCCCTTACATTAGCCGTTCTATCGAGTTTAAACATGGATCAGCCTTGGTTTTATTACGGCCTATTAGGCACTTATCTGTCCACATAGTTGGTAATATGAGCCTGAAAGAAAAATCACAAATTGAAATCAGGAGTGGCTGTCTGCAGTAGCCATCCCACGTCATTTATTAGCGGCGTGTCGAGAGAGGTACTCCATTTTGGGGCATTGGACATTAGTTTAGGGGACGTACTCATACTGACTTCTTCATTGCATTGTCGAGGGGAATTTTGGCCATACGGTATCTGCAAACGTGAAACTGCAACGCGAACTGTAAACGACGTTAATTATTTATATGGTCTAACCATGTCTTGTTTGGCCACTGCTCTCACCAAAGTGCTTGTTCTACTTCTAGAAATGCAGAGGGAATACTAATATCAAGTCTGGAAAAGACTGCAAGGTCATTATTGTCTCGTCTGGGGGGGATTCCATTGAAACTGATGTCAATGTTAGCCAAATTACCACTGCGTCTATTACATTTCCCATGCGTGTCTGAATTATGGTGATAATCTTGAATTTTATATCCTGCGGATTATTACTGGAACCTTGCAGTGTTTTCTCCCACCATATTTTATCATGCTTTCATTGGACCTTTTAGACGGATAATTTGTGTGGTGCAGTTGTGCCCTGTTAAAATGAATAAACGCCTGCCTTAAAGGTATGCTTTGTTGTTCTTTGTCACTCGTTTCACTTATTTGGTGTATGTGCAAAAAGAAAAAACCAAAGGAACTCCAGAATATGAAAATATTTGTATTGCTAAAAACCAATGACCTGCATAGAAAGTAAACACCATTCAACACATGGGATTTTTTCCTATGACAATTTCATTAACTTTCGCACTAAGAAATTGGCAGCGACAATTCTTTTTACTGAACTGAACATAATAATAAACATTGACGTCTGTAAATGAACAAATGTTTTACAAAAATCTATTTAATACTACTGTTCATTACAGGCATGTCATCTATAGGACATGTGCCTTGTTATAAAGCAGGACCAATGGAAAGTAGATTTTCACGTTACCTATTTGATATGAAAGGCAAACACGTAAGCACTTGATGAGAAATTCTGTAATATTACCGTACTGCAAAATAAAGTCCAACAAGAAGAAAGCAAAGAAATAAGTGGTAATTGTTTCGTCATCACAAAATGTAATGTAATCTTAATCAGGGTTTGTTTTTGTACTACATGGGAAATAGTACAAAAAAAGCAACAGTTCTGATCCGAGGTCAGCGTGGCTATGCACACTAGAAGAGATTGTAGTAGACTGCTTTGTAGTTTTCCAGAATGTCACACTAGCATCACTCCAGCCCACACACTGTGAACGATTCTTCAAAAAAAGTATCATTAATGCTTCACTGAAAGTGCACCCATCCAATCCATATAAGACAACTTTTCCACAATAAAGCTATTCAAGGTTCTGCGTTCTGTAATGATGTCATTCACGCCAATCTGCTTAGAACTATTATAGTCCATACATATATTCTTGGATTCCAAGAAGCAAGCCCAGAGAAGACACAGTTATCGTTTTGCACATTGGTAGGCATCAATCAGGCAAAATAGAGCACATTATTCAAAAGCGTAAACGCAAAGTATAAAAACAGAACAAAAAGGAAGTTGACATAATTGATGCTAAAGAGTATGGCAAATGCTCATTAAATATGAACATCTATTTGGTCAAATCCATTTCGATTAGGCAAAAAATATAACTATATTCAGGTGCTTGTATTTATATTTAGGAAATATTTGAGACCAGTTAACTTGAAATCGTTGTCAAGGGTTGACTCAACCCAGGAATAAGCTTAATGAGATCTGGAAGACAGTCTAAATGTGAAGAGGCTGTAGGATTTGTAAATTAAAGGGCAACAAAAAGTCCGAAAGGTGTACAAAGTTACCGGTATTGTAAATTCCTTCCCATTAGTGCCGTTACCTGTATCTCTCTCTTGTGCACAATGGGGACACACTTGGGACTGATACCTTTTCCATTCGGGTCAATTCAGGGCCATTTGTCCGAGTCCTGAAGTGACGGATTGAAAAACCAGAGCCCTGGTTTGGCTACACGTCATTTGTCTGAGGCTCGGATGTAGACGAGCGATGAGAGCAGCAGGAGCTCCGGGGGCTTGTTTAGTAGGATGAGGTTGTCGCTCCTCAGCCCGTCATAATGCATCCAGTATCCGTCTATCTGGAACGCCGCCGAGTAGTGGTGCTCCTCCTTGTTGAAGAGCGTAGCGCCCTCTAGTGAGTACCTGCGGAAAGGCACAGGGTCCCGACTAGATTCTTCCGTATGCACAAGACCGATTTACATTTCTCGGAAAAACTAAATCATTGCGTACAGCCAGAAATATAGGCATGGTGTTTACTTTTTAAACCAAATGTGAAGAAAAAAAAACATTGCTAGTCAGAGAGAGGCTGGGACGAGTCTTGCTCCGGGTGGTTCTCTTACCGGTGTTGGGACATGGCCAGATGGTATGGGACATAAGACAACTCCTCAGACTTCCACATCTGCATGTTGAGAATGACAAAAGGAGGCGGGCCGTGGCAGAAGACCCTTTGAGAGAACTCCATCAGTCCATTGCACCTGCAGCAAAGAGAGACAATCAGCATCGCCATGAAAACAGAAGGCAACATGACGGTTCTCCGTTCACATCGGTTCTCCGTTCACATCGGTCCTCACCCCAGTTCTTTGCAGAGAATAATCTTGGGACAGAAGAACTCGTCCACCGCAGACTGGATGGGATCTCTATGAGGCAGCTCGTGAGGGGGTCTAGAGCAGAGTGGGCGGGTCAGAGGTCAGTTTAACCCATAATGTACCAGCATTAGGCTTTAGCCATTTCCAGTTACAGTCAAATCTTTTTCTTTATGTGTTTACGGTAAAGTATTAAAATGTGGTTATATTACTTATGTTTTTAAAGCATCAAATTACTGCCTCGTTTGGAAAAAAACTAAATCCACCAGAACAATCTGATCCTAAATTGTATCATCACTTTGTATAAAGATTTTTATTGACTTTGGGTTTGAGGTGGCAAAATAAGAAAGACAAATAAGAGAAAATTCCAATCTGAACATTCTTAAATGCAAATCTGGCTGTTACTGGTTTAGCAAGTCAAAAAGAAAAAGGAAAACTGGAGATTTCAGGAAATAGCAAATATCCCAAGTGGACATCTAATGCATATAAGGACCACTCTCCAGGACCTAGGTTAGTATACGCCAACCACTATCAATCACAGATCACTTAATTAACCAGAATGACCACAGAGGCAACACTGCAAAGTAAAAACTAGTAAATGTCTAAACAATTATGCCAATTTGCTAACTGCAGTGCTCTTCAACACTTTGTGTAATACAGCAAATATGGGAATAACATTTCTGCAACAGCGAACAATCAAAATCATACGCAAAACAAACTCCATTGTAAGATAGGGCATTTTGTTAAAGGGATTCAATTGGAATTTGACCTTCACTGATATCTCTGCCAAGTAATAATACCACGTCCACACAAACAGCTCACAAACCCACTAGCACACCTAGAAACAATCTTCTTAATCTTCTGTCTACCCATCCAGTTCGCCATGAGTAAACATAGCTTTATAAGGCTTCGGCAAAAACCGAACCAGGGCTATTTAGAAACTAACAGCGCTATTCAATTCATACTTTGAGCATTAGACAACTGGGCCACATTTGAATTAAGCAATATGTCAAGGGGAAGAAATGCAAGACGCTTGAAGACAGAAGTGTAGACCAGCTGTCCGGCAGAGTTTGCAAAGCAAGCCACGGAGACAGGAGAGGTTCGACCATTCGAACACGATTGTGTTCACTCTGATCTGAGATACGGAGTTCACTTTTTTGCAACCTTATTTAAAGTTAATACCTATTAGTTTGCATATTAGCTAATCAAATGTTGCATTTGTTCTCTTGCTGAGAACAAACGCCTATTTCATTTCTAGGCCCTAAAATGGAGGTCTTGAACCAATTCAAGGACTTAAATATATAAATATATAACAATATATAAATATTAAACCTTTATTTAACCAGGTAGGCCGAATGAGAACAAATTCTCATTTGCAACGGTGACCTGGCCAAGTTAAATCAAAAATATGTGCAAGACAACATGCTGTTACACAGTAAACACAGGTCTCCAATAAAAAGCTTAGCAAGCTCCGGGTAATTTGGCTCGCTGCGTCTGCCTCACTTACTTGATGTTGATGGTCTTCTGTATGAACTCCTGGAAGCGTGCGGGACAACTCCATTTGGTGCACAGGCTCTCATGCATGGTTGACATCATTGTCTCCAAGTTCTTGGTGAAGTTCTCGTGTTCATTGCCGAACAGGTCGATCTCCAGCGCTGCCTGGTGGATCACAGAGCGGTACTGCCTCTTGGACATCCTGTCCCAGATCCACAGCATCTTAACGGTGGTGTAGTCATAGGAATCCATCAGGTAGAGAAAGTGCTCCACAAACTGCCTGCCCAGGAAGACACCCACCTCCCGGGGAAAACTCTGGTTGTCTCTCAGAATGACATAAAGGATCATGAGGAACCCGTCAATGGTGCAGGTGTTCTTCAGGTTTATCTTGACATACAGAGGGGTGCATGAGATGGCTTTTCTTCCCGCCCTGATGGTGTAGACACCGCCCCATGGCAACACAGGCCTCCAAAATGAACGGTCCTCTTCGTCATTGTTGTTGATGGACGCACGGATCTCCTCAAACAAGGTCTTGGTCCTAGGGAGACAACATCAAGGAATAACGTATCATTCACCCCATATAATCTTTTATGATGATTGATTGCACTTAGGTTGTGCAGACAGTAGTCAGTGCGTACTTAGGTTGTGCAGACAGTAGTCAGTGCGTACTTAGGTTGTGCAGACAGTAGTCAGTGCGTACTTAGGTTGTGCAGACAGTAGTCAGTGCGTACTTAGGTTGTGCAGACAGTAGTCAGTGCGTACTTAGGTTGTGCAGACAGTAGTCAGTGCGTACTTAGGTTGTGCAGACAGTAGTCAGTGCGTACTTAGGTTGTGCAGACAGTAGTCAGTGCGTACTTAGGTTGTGCAGACAGTAGTCAGTGCGTACTTTGGTTGTGCAGACAGTAGTCAGTGCGTACTTTGGTTGTGCAGACAGTAGTCAGTGCGTACTTTGGTTGTGCAGACAGTAGTCAGTGGACACAATTTATTGCCCTCCTGCAGGAATCACACACATGCTCTCGTTTGAACAATGGGAATTAAAGCCTTATTTGTAAGACCATGACAAAAATCCACTTTGCCCTGTTAAACATGCAGATTTCAAAAGCTTGCTGTCAAAATGAATGTTGTCATATTTTCAATGAGGTTAATGGTAAAACATCCAACGCGGCTCATTTTGAATTTCTAGTATTAATAATAATCAACTAAAGAAAACACTGCGTTCAGCCCATTAGCAGTAACATAATTATTTTTAAAAACCTGTACCAATACTCCAGTTCACCAAATCAGCCAATATATGAATGGTATAATTTATTAGAACCATCCATTCGACTAGTCATGGAAACGTATTTTTAGAATATTGAGTCATAATGTGAATACGTATTCTTTAAATTCATTAAACGCTTTTTATCACAAATTCAAGCTTTTTTCAGTCCTTATTGCGAAGCTCAAAATACCCAAAAGGTACCCTCTAGAAGTCAGTGACGTGTTCAGGATTGCAGTTCCAACAGTCCCAATATGGTGGTGGTGGTGGGGGGGGGGCACGGTTCTGGCGTTACGTGCGAAACATGGGGGGGGGCACGGTTCTGGCGTTACGTGCGAAACATCTAAACGTCAATCACTGCTTACTGTTAGTAATACATGCATCAATTCTTCTGTATCTGTCCAAACTTATTTTTATGTTATGGGACAAGCCTTTTGGGACAGTTCCGGTAAGAGACGTCCCAATAGTTTTACCCTGTAGCTCAAAACTGGCTACCATGTAGCCAGGAATGTACTACTGACAAAATGTGGGCGTGCCAGAGCAATTGGAGTAGGGTACTACTGAAGCGTAGCTAGCCAGAATAAACATAGATAAATGGTTAATTCAAACCCCCTGTCGATGCATTAAAGAGATGATGCAATCTGAAAAACTTTGTGTCGGTCATCTAACGTCCGCCAAGACATATCGATTGGCTAGTTTAGCACGCCAGACCAAGTAAAGCAGCTAGCTCACTAGCTAAGCAGAACCAATGCAGGCTACCTTTCAATTTGCAGACTGTCTTCGGTGCTTGAAATGAGGGTCCTGAGGTCTTCTGTGTCGGTCAAAATGCAGAATTTGCTCTCCATGGCTCTACGTATTTCTTCATTTCTTAACACAGGCTGGCAGACGTGAACACTGCTTTGTGACCACTAGCCTAGTGTTTTCTGTAAGCCTCCAGAATGCTTTGGCACACACGTCAAGCTTCAAAACATCCGGCGCAATGTCGGGTTACCACCACTTAGTCACGCCCACAGACGTTGGCTGCGTCGGCGGCTCCCTGACCTTTCTTTTTTAGATCAGCACGGTTTTATGAAGACATCGGCCCTATTTACCAACTGCTCATGCAAACGCCTAGCCCAGAACTCCCAAAAGGTCCATATAAAGGCAGGATTGAGGAAGAAACCCTGTAGGGGAACTGGACAAATTATTGAAAATTGACAACCATACAGTTCATTCATCACAGAATGCTGCCAGTTGAGGTCTAAAAAATAAAGTAGTATTAGTTCAACTAATTAAATAAGGTTTTTGACGAAACTCCGGTTTCAGCTTTAACTGTATACAAATGTATATTTACAGACATCTCAGAGTCCATAGTGGCACAGTCAACTGCAGACTTATGTATTATGTAATTGACTTATGTAAATTGAGCTAAGTGAAGTCATTGCTTAATGCCTATGGTACTGACTTACAACCATACTAGAAGCCAATATAAGTTTTAACAACTTTGCCGTGGGTAGTTTTTGATTTTTATTTATAATAGCCAACATTTGTTTGCAGTGGGTTCTCCAAATCAAATTATGGTAGAGAAATTTGTTGGAGAAGGTGTTTGTTGGTGCATTCTGCTCAGTGCCAAAGCATTCACTTCCTCTGCTTAGATTTTACACACACACCGTCACCCACATGCATTACAGCAACTGAGCACATGGCAAGCCAACACATAAATAAGACAATCTGACAATTACAATGTGGCAGACATTGTAACCAACTTCATTTTCGATACATGCCCCTCTCTTATAGCTCACTCAATAACATTTGGTACATCTGCTCCATACCATCCGGCACTCCGGTGGATCCAGTCTTACTGCTGTTCACAGCTGAAGTCTATACTCTTCTGGTCCGCACTCATTTAATTACTTTCCCCCCAAAGGCCGGTCCGAACTGACAGAAAGTCTATAGTGACACCAGCCACAGAAAATGTTAATGGTGGCACCCTGCTGTGCATGGCACCCTGCTGGGTATGGGGCTGCAGACCGGTCAGAGTGCCCATGATGATCCCTGTTCGCCGTCAGAAGGGCCAGCGAGCGCCTGAACTGGACCATGAAGCCATGGTACAAGCTGTCGGGTCTGATGATTTCTTTTTTCTTATACGTCACCTAGACATCTGTGTATGTGTGCACTGGGAAAGTCATGGATGCACTCTGGGACAATGACAATCCGGTGGAGGGAGTGTGATGCTCTAGTCTAGACGATGTTCGGCTGGGAATCTCCGGGTCTGGGTACTCATGTGGACCCAGGTGCCACCTACCTAAACATTGTTGCAGACTGGGTACACCCCTTCGTTGCAATGTTATTCCCTTATGGCAGTGGCCTCGTTTACCAGGATAATGCCCCCTACCACACTTGGCAAGGTCGGGGCACTGGACATTTTCAATGACTCTTCTAGAGCCCATGCCTAGTTTTGGTAGAACGTGTTGTACTGTATATTGGGTCAAAATATTTTAGCTCATTAGTGTATGTGTAGTGCCTATATACAGCTGTATTTATGTAGGCCTAATGTTTTATTTATGTTTAATTGACTATATGATGTTTTTTATATAATGTGCATGTGTTCATTGTTTCTTTACGTTGAAGAATAACAGCACACATGTCAGTTGAATACAAAAACAAATAGACCCGGAAGTATAAAAACACAACAGGGTCGCTGTTTGATTTTTTTTTTTAAACGTCGACAATAATCCGAGATAATCCGATTGATGAGATGGTTTACACATACATAAAATTATAATGTGTTTCTGCAGGTGTACGCGAAAGAAAAGCAGTGCGGAGGAAGGCGAGGTCAAGCCGGAACATTGTAGCCTATCAGAGCGCACACACAAAGGAGAAACCGCCTCCAAAATAAAGTACCTCAACTTTAATATAAAGTGGTGGATCATCAATGTTTATGTTATCTCACCTGGAATACATTTGCATGAGTGCATTTGTGAACACCGTATCCTTTTAAACGTGTCTGTTCCATACATTGAAAATAACGGCCACAGGTATTTTTTTAACTCTTATTATTTATTTTATTTTTATTTAACTGATGTGTGCCTTAACTGATATGTGCATTGTTTAATACTCATTCTGTTTTTGTTCTGTTCTTGGTGTTCAATAAAAAATAAAAATAAAGGTTGATTTTTGACGCGGACAGGTTTTGGGCGGAGTCGACCTCAGGATCCTCTTCCTCTCGGGTCAGAATCCAAACTCAGTCGAGGGAGATCTATCAACTTTCTGATAAACTCACCCGACACAGTCCGTCAGTTAACGATGTCAGCCCAAATCATCAGTGGAAAGGAGGTTTCGGCGTAAGTGTTTTATAGTGCGCGTTTGTGCAAGTTCTTACCTAGTCTGCACTTGTAGTAAGCCGACTTAATATGCATTGTATTGTGTCACGCATGTTTTTGTAGCTTTACCAGCACACATATGTAGTGCATGGTGCATATATTGTCTAAGAAATCACTGTGTTGGTTTTTGTCAATCATTGTTTGATATTGCTTTAGGTAACAGATTAGACATGTCGCATGTCTGGGTTATTGCACACTGTAGACATGAAGCGTGATGTGAAACCACCACGTGCATCAAGCATGACTAATTATAGTATTAATTCCAATTTCCAGTTGAGCTTCATTGGAAAGTTGTGCAAATTTGTCACCCGTGTAGAATGTTTTATTGACCATCTATCTTGTCGTATTTATCTCCAACCATGGATGCAGATGTAATAGAATGTGTCAACATCGGGTTTATTTATTTATTTATTTGATGAATCTTAGCATTATCCAATCTTGAAAATTTCGTTTCTTTCACTTATTTTCTTCTCAGAAGTGCAATGGTTAAGAAAAGTTTGAATACCAAGTGCATTTGATATCCTCAGAATAGCCACACAACTTTATAAATGCAGTTTATAACCAATATTTGTTGCAGTTTGCAGTGGACGTTTTACTTTTGATGTACTGTATAAAAGGGACCTTTTTTCAACTTATGCCAGTCACAAGACATTGCTTCCGTCATTGACCCATTAGTCAATTATGTAAAGTGTGTGTGTGTGTGTGTGTGTGTGTGTGTGTGTGTGTGTGTGTGTGTCCATTGTTGAGATTAAGAGGTCAATGAAATGCAGGCCGTGAGGGAATAGTACAAGGACATTATCACTGTTGTAAAGTAAAACCAATCAGATAACACATGATTTGTGTACATGCTCACTATCTGGTTACTCAAATCTGATTTAGTTAGTCAGCTTTTGCTGCATAATACTCAAGTTGTCCTTTTCAGGTTCTAAAAAAATCACTGATAGTTAGTTGGAATGCGTTTTCAACTGATTGATGGGCTTTTTTTTTAATTCTACCTTCATTAGAGTGTTGTGTATGCATTTTTATATTAAATATACGTTTTATACAATAGATTTCTCCCATTTAATAATTGACTAACGTCAACAAATGTATTTGTAGCTAAAATATTAGGCTTATTTATTACCAGTCAGAGATTACTGAAGTTCTAAAAAAAAATTATAATAAGAAGTTTATTTTATAAGGCCATTTTTACGTCTGTATTTGTAACGACGTGCTTTTACAAACACACAGCCTGAAACCCCTTAAGAAACAACAGGGTTGATGCAGTGGCTAGGAAAAGCTCCCTGATAGGGTCACATTTGGGATGAAACCTAGAGGGGAACCTGGGCTCGAATCCCTTTCTGGCTGTGTCCGGTGAACTTTCAACTATAGATTTGCATACTGAGACATTCCACACTTAAATCAAATATTAGAGACAATTTGTCTAGTTACGCAAAACCCAATAATAACAATATTCAATAGTATGTTTACTATTCTGGTAGACTTTTGTAAGAATATCAGCTGCTAGTATTTACTTTTCTCAACTACAATGTTCCTCTACTTTATTACAGGAGCTTTAGATTTCTTGGAGTGCTACTTTCTCAGAGATCCAAACCTGTACTGTCCTACTACTCTACACATGGTGTTATTATATTGGCCTTCTGCTGTTTTCACACCATCTTTGATTAGCTTAGAGTCAAATTGTCTTAACTGATGGGGAAATTGGTGCTATATGTAGAATCGCTGACAAATGTTTTCAGTGATCAGATGTTTTCAACAGGCGTTCCCAAGATGCAACACACCTACAGAACACGATCAAACTGCAGATAAACAGCCACTCAATAGTTGGTGCAATATTCTGACTGTTTTAGTGCTCCTCACTAGTCTTGCACTGCTGGTTGGGGGTGATCTATTTCATTCTCTTGGAGTTGTAGTCAATAGGGAGTCGTACACTGTGAGACGCAGTGTGGCTGGCTGGTGCTTGGAGACCCCCAACTTCTGTTGTGTCTGGAAGCACCACTTCCCTGTAATGTTAACTTGTTCTCAACCTTCCTTCCCTGTCTCTTTTGAGGCTAACGTGATGTCCTTATCTGTCCCCAGGCTGGTTCGGGAGAGGTTGAAGAAGGATGTGGAGCAGATGAAGACTCTTGACCCCGGGTTTCGACCAGGCCTGGTTGTATTACAGGTGAGGCTATCAACTCAGAGCTCCTCTCTAGGTCCCTAATAGGTTTCAACACCACTTAGGAGTTTTCTTTTCTAGCCACAGTATGTCAATATCTTGTTGCTTTTTTTCTTTTTCTTCTCTGGGTGCATTTGCATAAGTACTTTTGACAAATGCTGAGGTAATATAGGCCTTATGATATGTGATTCACTGATTGTCAAGAGAAGTGGAAGAACATCACCAACCTGTCATGAGTCCATGTTTATATCTGCCCTGCACACTGCTAGCCTATTTATTATATTTTCCTTTTGCACAATGCTTATTGTCTGTAATATTCGTTACCTCTCACTAGTGCTGTTCTCCGCTGGTATTGCCCTCTGCACTCTGCAATTTGCTACATTGTTGAACTGAATACCTGCACATTCACTTATCCATGTCAATTGCACATCCTCACATTGTACTCCATATCTTTTTGCACTTCAGGTTGGATGCAAACTGAACTTTGTTGTACTGTATGTAATTTAATCTGTTAATAAGTTTCACTCTTAGTGATGACATTTGGGACTCACTCTCTGTGATTTGTTTTGTAAACCCATTCATTATCAACAATGGGATGGTTTTATTGGCTTGGTAGGAATGACGATTGGCCGAGCAGGATTGGAAGTCATGTTTATTCATTAACTGACGTTGGGTACTTACTCAGGGACACATTTGTAGGTTACATGTTGGCTTCGTTTTTCTATTTCTCAGGTCGGAGACAGAGCTGATTCCAACCTGTACATCAGCATGAAGCTGAAGGCAGCAGCTGAAGTAAATGACAAAGACATTTTATTATTTCTGTACAATACATATTTTGTATTTCTCCGTTAGTGTCTTGACCTGTTTTCCGTGTGCCTGTTGTAGATTGGAATAAATGCCACACACCTGAGGCTCCCCAAGACGGCGACAGAGGATGAGGTGAGAAATGATCTTGACCGGGTGGACTTCAGCTCGTCACATTTTGTGTCTGGCTTTAATCTATCTTTTGTTTGGGTGTTGAAGCCGCTCGCAGCCCTGAAGATCTATAGGCCACGTCACCGGATCTTTTTAGCTTTCGTTCCTGTCCTCTTTATTGTACACTACACTAATGCTTCCTCTCTGCAGGTGCTGCACAGCATTACGGAGGTGAACGAGAACTCTGCTGTCCACGGACTCATCGTCCAGCTGCCTCTGGACTCTGACCACAAAATAGACACGGAGAAGGTCACCAACGCTGTGGCCCCGGAGAAGGATGTGGACGGGTGAGCCCCAGAGACCACTCACAATAAACACGTGGGCCATTATAAAAAAGAAACAGTTTAAGTTTTTCCAGTGAGCGTTTACTTAACCACCGTAACTGACGTCACAAGTGGCATGTGTGTGTTCGGGAAGAGCCATTTGTCTCTCGCTACTCCTAATTTGCTATTGATTCTGATTGTCCCCTGGGCTTAGTGAGAGGAATGGTAATGGAGCCTCCTCGTAGAACATGGCCGGACCCGTTTTAAAAGCACCGGGCCTGGACTACACCCACAGGTCTCGGGTTGAAAGTGTATCGATTTTCAACCGGGGTTCTAATCGTGCTTAGCCGCTAGTGATGGAGAGATAATGATATTCATATTTAGATGTGAACAGAAATATGGCATTACGGAGATGCTAGCTGAATATATGTGTGTGTGTGCATATTACTGCTTGGACGTTGTGGATAATGGATACTGTGTGTTCCCAGTCTGACCAGTATCAATGCAGGAAAGCTGTCCCGTGGCGACCTGGGAGACTGTTTCGTACCATGCACTCCCAACGGCTGCATGGAGCTCATCAAACAGACCGGTGTGTACAAAGAGAGAGAAATAAACAAGTTTTAGGCTGACGCTAAACCGACAGCTGCTCCAAAACATCGCGATTGACACTGCGGCGCTTGTTTTTGTAGGCGTGTCCGTGGCCGGTAAGAGAGCCGTGGTGATTGGCCGCAGTAAGATAGTGGGGGCACCAATGCATGACCTGCTGCTGTGGAACCACGCCACCGTCACAACCTGTCACTCAAGGACTGCTGACCTCGCTGCTGAGGTAAAAGTCCCGAACATTAAATCAACACAAGCCATTACTATATACGGTGTGTGTTTGTGTATATGTATGTATATGGAATGGATCAACATGAATGTAATGGCACATGACTGTAGACAATGATAACACTTCATTCAAGTCAATTTATATATAAAGCTCAGTTTTAAGACAACCACTGCTGTACAAAGTGCTGTACAAGTAAGCCCCGTTCCACAGAGCTCATTTACTCCTGTCTATTTCCAGGTGGGCAGGGCGGACATCTTGGTGGTTGGCATCGGGAAAGCCGAGATGGTGAGGGGAGATTGGGTGAAGAAGGGTGCGGTGGTGATCGACTGTGGCATTAATCACATCCCAGGTTTGTTGCGGACCCGCTCAGTTGAATTCCATTCTGACACGAACGAACGAGTTAAACATGTAGACCACAGGTGTCAAACCGGTTCCGTGGAGGGCCGAGTGTCTATAGGTTTTCACTCTCACCTTGTGCAGGATTGATTGATTAATTGAGTCACTAATTGGTTGTGAACTAATTTACCGAAAACACTTTGCCCTCGGTGGAACCGGTTTGACAGCCCCGATGTAGCGTATAATCTGTTTTCCGTGGAGCTGCCACCACTCAGGATGGGTCACACATAAGGGTGTAATGGTGTTTCCCGCTCCTCAGATGACACACGGCCCAGTGGGAAGCGTGTGGTTGGGGATGTACATTATTCCTCTGCCCGGGAACACGCTGGCTTCATCACGCCGGTACCAGGAGGAGTGGGGCCCATGACTGTGGCCATGCTCATGCAAGTATGTGGGACCAACCCGGTGTTTGAACACGCGCATCGACACCTCAACAATGCCTTGGGCGCGCCAAGCTGAGGCCTTAACACTCCACAAGGTTGTGTCAAGTGTAGTTGTATCGTCGATACTTGCTCACAAATTAAATCTACCCGGGAGAATTTGGCCGTTCTCTGGTAAATCTTTTAGTTGGCTTGTGACGACGTGAAAGGAGCAGAATCTTACAGTTAACATAGTTTTTGTACATGAATGAAGACATTGAGAAAGGAACTGACATTTATCTACGGAAACAACTGATAACAATTGGGACAAAAAGGTGTCCCTCCAACACCTCTGAGCGCCCCCAAAAACGTCCACTTCTATCTTTTGTGTCGTTTGAGTGTACAATGTCTAATCGCAACCTTCATTTATATTGTTTTATTGGCCGTTTCTCTCTGCCTCCAGAACACAGTGCTGAGTGCCAAACGCTTCCTGGAGTCTCACCAGCCAGGCAAATGGAGCATCGCCTACAACAAGCTTAATGTGCAGAAGCCTGTGCCAAGGTGGGTCTCATACATTTTAATCTGATGTGGAAACTGTACATAGATGGATATGCAGACATTTTATACATTTATTATGGATAATAAGGTTAACTTATCAAGGGAACCGGGTTGTAAATGAACAGTTCCTGGAAAATGTTTAAGTCTGTAAACAATAACTCTTGTGACTTCCTTGTTGTCATGAGACGGCAACTCTATTACTATCATTTTATTTAATACACCTGTGTTGGATACTGGACAATGGGCGTATTCTTTGTAGGGAACGTCACACGAATTACACTTCACAAAGTTTATTAAACGTTCAGAAAGGCTTAACAGTGTCATCATGAGTGCCTTCTAATTACAAACAAAATGGTGCTCGACTAGGGCTACAATATGGATTCTCTGCTTTTGTTTCAAAGTATTTGTGTAAATATAGATGTCACATTTACAATTTACAGAACTTGTTGTATACAGGTCCTGTTTCGATTATCCAGATTATTGGGGGGATGTATTGTTGTCAGACTTGGTCTGGGGAAAGTAAATGGTGGAAAGCATTAAACTTGGTCACCTGACTGAACGAGTGTTTTTTTTTTTGTGGCCCTCAGTGACATGGAGATCTCCCGGTCCTGCGTGCCTAAGCCCATGGACCGACTGGCCAGGGAGGTGGGCCTACTGATGGATGAGCTGGAGCTCTACGGGAAGGCCAAGGCCAAGGTGCAGCTGAACGTCATTAAGCGTCTGCGGGAACAGCCCGATGGAAAATACGTTGTGGTCACAGGGTACGCTCGCACTGCACTAAAGCTCGTATTATTTTGATTTCAATCAAAATTGTTGGTCGATTATCCTCTCTGAAGGGGTTTTGAACCTGTGTCGCCTGTGTCTGTAGTATCACTCCGACCCCTCTGGGTGAGGGTAAGAGCACCACCACCGTAGGACTGGTTCAGGCTCTGGGGGCTCACATGAAGCTCAACGTGTTCGCCTGTGTTCGTCAGCCCTCCCAGGGGCCCACCTTTGGAATTAAAGGTTAGTGCCGTGCCACGCTGCTGTTCAGTGACTGGTCAGATGGCTTTTGGGTGACCGTATGAGGTTTAAGCGGTACTAAGCGACTGGGATATTTTGTCTTTAGGAGGTGCAGCTGGGGGTGGATATTCCCAAGTTATTCCCATGGAGGAGGTAATGCATGAAATAATGTCTGTTCTAATCCATACGTCGATCATTCAGAAATGGGGTTTTAGAATACAGGTCTATTTGACCATGTGGCTTAATGATTTCAATAAGAGCAATAAATCAACATTAAGCAAGAAAGTTTATTTATATACCACAATTCATATCATTTGACGCGTTAACTTTGGCACAACCGTACCTAATTGTGATTTCAGTTCAACCTCCACCTCACCGGGGATATCCACGCCATCACAGCTGCCAACAACCTGGTGGCGGCGGCCATTGACGCCCGCATGTTCCACGAAGCCACC
The DNA here is from genome assembly GCA_029465975.1 of Dallia pectoralis. Taxonomy (NCBI): domain Eukaryota; kingdom Metazoa; phylum Chordata; class Actinopteri; order Esociformes; family Umbridae; genus Dallia; species Dallia pectoralis. The sequence goes on from CM055757.1 coordinate 8,775,416, forward strand.
CAAACGGACAAGGTGAACGCTCTCTCGGCTGTTAAACGTTATTGCTCACGACGGATGCGCTACACGGGATGTTTAATGTTTAACACGCTCGTTCCGTCGTCCACAGGCTTTATATAACCGACTGGTCCCTCTTAGTGGAGGTCAGAGAACGTTTGCCCCGATCCAGATCAACAGACTGAAGGTGAAAGTGTGGTCATGACGATATCTTCTCTGTCTTAAGGGGAGGATTTTTCTTTACACTGATATGCTTGTGACCCCTGTAGAAACTGGGCATTGAGAAGACTGACCCGACCACACTGACCGAGGAAGAGATAACCCGATTTGCCCGACTGGACATGGACCCGGACTCCGTCACCTGGAACAGAGGTACTAGCCTGTCCCGGTTGGTCGGTTCTGTATGAAACTGCACTACGACATGGCCGTGTTGAACGGGGTTTAATAGGTCTTCAATTTCAGTGGTCGACACCAACGATCGTTTCCTGAGAAAAACCACGATCGGACAATCGCCAACGGAGAAGGGACACAGCAGGGAGGTGCGTGAAGGTCATAGGTCACATGCTTTTTCCCGCTGTTAGCCACCCACTGGTTGTCACCGTGTAATTCCGGTTCTCCTCACCCAGGCCCAGTTCAGCATCACCGTGGCCAGTGAGATCATGGCCGTCCTGGCTCTAACCAGCAGCCTGCAGGACATGCGCCAGCGGCTGGCCAAGATGGTGGTGGCCACCAGCCGTAGTGGGCATCCCGTCACCACAGAGGACCTGGTCTGTAACCCTAGTCTGCTTCCGTCCCACTTGCAATTAGACATTTGGACAGTCAACACATTACATTGCCTTATTTAATATGGTCAGGCCGTGATTGGGTTTTGCGGTTTGGCCGATGTGTTCTGGTGAATTTGGGCGCTAAACGTTTTCTCTGCATCTTCTTTGCGCAGGGCGTTAGTGGAGCCCTGACAGTGCTTATGAGGGATGCGATCAAGCCCAACCTGATGCAGACTCTGGAGGTGAATGGACCAGATTTACTGGGGTTATTAAGGTGGGAGGGGGCACCTCTGGGTGTGTCTGTGCTGGCGAGGGGGCACCTCTGGGTGTGTCTGCGCTGGCGAGGGGGCACCTCTGGGTGTGTCTGCGCTGGCGAGGGGGCACCTCTGGGTGTGTCTGCGCTGGCGAGGGGGCACCTCTGGGTGTGTCTGCGCTGGCGAGGGGGCACCTCTGGGTGTGTCTGCGCTGGCGAGGGGGCACCTCTGGGTGTGTCTGCGCTGGCGAGGGGGCACCTCTGGGTGTGTCTGCGCTGGCGAGGGGGCACCTCTGGGTGTGTCTGCGCTGGCGAGGGGGCACCTCTGGGTGTGTCTGCGCTGGCGAGGGGGCACCTCTGGGTGTGTCTGCGCTGGCGAGGGGGCACCTCTGGGTGTGTCTGCGCTGGCGAGGGGGCACCTCTGGGTGTGTCTGCGCTGGCGAGGGGGCACCTCTGGGTGTGTCTGCGCTGGCGAGGGGGCACCTCTGGGTGTGTCTGCGCTGGCGAGGGGCACCTCTGGGTGTGTCTGCGCTGGCGAGGGGGCACCTCTGGGTGTGTCTGCGCTGGCGGGGTGTGTCTGCGCTGGCGAGGGGTGTGTCTGCGCTGGCGAGGGGGCACCTCTGGGTGTGTCTGCGCTGGCGAGGGGGCACCTCTGGGTGTGTCTGCGCTGGCGAGGGGGCACCTCTGGGTGTGTCTGCGCTGGCGAGGGGCACCTCTGGGTGTGTCTGCGCTGGCGAGGGGGCACCTCTGGGTGTGTCTGCGCTGGCGAGGGGGCACCTCTGGGTGTGTCTGCGCTGGCGAGGGGGCACCTCTGGGTGTGTCTGCGCTGGCGAGGGGGCACCTCTGGGTGTGTCTGCGCTGGCGAGGGGGCACCTCTGGGTGTGTCTGCGCTGGCGAGGGGGCACCTCTGGGTGTGTCTGCGCTGGCGAGGGGGCACCTCTGGGTGTGTCTGCGCTGGCGAGGGGGCACCTCTGGGTGTGTCTGCGCTGGCGAGGGGGCACCTCTGGGTGTGTCTGCGCTGGCGAGGGGGCACCTCTGGGTGTGTCTGCGCTGGCGAGGGGGCACCTCTGGGTGTGTCTGCGCTGGCGAGGGGGCACCTCTGGGTGGATTCAATGGATCCAGGGAAGAACAGGGAACCATGGATTTCAGTTTGTTCCACCCCATAGTATGGCATAAACTATTACCACAACAAGGTATTGCGTAGTTCCAAAACTGAGAGATTCCTTTGGACATTTTTCGGGGGTGCCACACATGTAACCGTAAATTTCTTTATTTCATGCAAGTGGAGAAAGTCAGAGAATTAAATTTCTTTGTTTAAGCATATTTTCACCCCTCACCTTCTCTCCTTTTTATAAGTAGCCCATAGAGGAATTTGCATAACCAGCTGATAAAGGCCATGTGATTGGTTCAGTAGCTGATAAAGGCCATGTGATTGGTTCAGTAGTGTGACAAGATTAAAATATGCCTACAATTCACTTGCCAATTCATAATTATGGCCACTGGTTGATAGCTTTTGAAATGGAGTGTTGGACTTGGAGTACAGTTTATTCAATCAAAGAGGATGATGTTAGATTTTTAAGATGGAGTTTTAGAGGACCGACACCAGCCAAACCAAAAAGAGACAACCCCCCATGGATTTGCTGAGTTATGGAGATCAGTAGTTTTGCTGTGAGTCTGTGGTCTTCCAGAGGCTGTGTGTTTCCTGTGACTGAGATGTGTTTCACTCCACAGGGAACCCCAGTGTTTGTTCACGCTGGACCCTTTGCCAATATTGCCCATGGCAACTCCTCCATCCTGGCTGATAAGATAGCGCTGAAGCTGGTTGGTCCGGAGGGTTTTGTGGGTAAGCGGAGGGGAAAAAACAAGAAACACACAGTGTCTCCTTTGCAAGAAACCAATCTGTGCGAATACACAAATATTATTGTTTTTTTGTACGTGAGTGTTGGCCGTCTTCCTCAACAGTGACCGAGGCTGGGTTTGGCGCCGACATCGGCATGGAGAAGTTCTTCAACATTAAATGCCGCTACTCTGGCCTCCGGCCCCATGTGGTGGTGCTGGTGGCAACAGTTCGAGCCCTGAAGATGCACGGGGGAGGACCAACGGTCAGTCGTGTCTGTGGTATCTGTGTTGGGGTGTATTATAGCTATTTAATAATGAAAACCTATCAATATTATCTTGTTAATGGATTTCAAATACCGTTCTTTTTTCACATTTATTTCAAATATATTTGTTCCCGTTTTGCCGCAGGTTACCGCAGGGATGCCTCTGCCAAAGGAATATGTGGAAGAGGTAATTTGCACCTCACTTCTGCCACCTTTGTCACACCTCAAGGATCTAAGTCTCATTTGATGCAATTATTAGACATGAAATGTGATTATAGATGTGAGTAGAATGTGGCTACATGTGATTATAGATGTGAGTAGAATGTATATATTACCTGTATCCAACCAAATGTGTACTCCTGTGTAGAACCTGGAGCTTCTTGAGAAGGGCTGCAGCAACTTGAGGAAGCAGGTGGAGAACGCCAGGCACTTCGGAGTGCCCGTTGTGGTGGCTGTCAACGCTTTCAAGTAAGCCCCGGTCGCCCTCCCTTGTGAGCATCTGAAACTGTGCCCCTCTGTCCTGCGTCTGGTTGTTTTCACCCACCGACCTTTGATGACAGGACGGACACTGAAGCAGAGCTGGACCTGATCTGCAGTCTGGCCAAAGCAGCGGGAGCCTTTGACGCGGTGCGCTGCTCTCACTGGGCAGAAGGGGGCGCTGGTGCTGTGGCTCTAGGACAGGCCGTGCAGAGGGCTTCTGAGGCCCCCAGCGACTTTAAGTTCCTCTATGATGTGGAGGTAAGGGGACTGGGTCCGCCTCATGAAGCATTTCTTGTAGATTACATCACTGATTCTTCACTGATACTTTGAGGAAAGGCCTCCAATCTTAGTGGTTCTCATGTACTGCCAGTTGGTAGTCGTATGTTGTGAGTTTGCTTACATTTCTGCTGTTTGAATTCCATGTAGCTGCCCATAGCGGATAAGATCCGTGTCATTGCTCAGAAGATCTATGGGGCTGATGACATTGAGCTGCTTCCAGATGCCAAACACAAGGTGGCGCTCTACACCCAGCAGGTACCAGCGCATTGAGACTGAGCCTTAGAATAAAGACTCTTCTTTGTTTGTGGAATTTGTATTGAACCTCTGTGTGCAGCTCGTTTTACCCTGTTTCTTTAAGCCTAAAGGACAAAGTCCTGAGGACAGACTTGTGGTCTTGGCTTTTTCTGTTTGTGGGCTTATTTTGTATTTATTTTTTCAGGGGTTTGGGAATCTACCCATTTGCATGGCCAAAACCCACCTGTCTCTGTCCCACGAGGCAGATAAAAAGGGCGTGCCCACAGGGTTTGTCCTGCCCATCCGAGACATACGTGCCAGTGTGGGCGCAGGATTTCTCTACCCTCTGGTTGGCACGGTAAGAAGGCGCCAGCCTGGAGACTAACTACATAAACATGCGCTTGACAGACGATCAATTAAATCAAACCGATCACTTTATATGACACAAATACTTATTTCTTCTTCCCAACTGTAGATGCCCACGATTCCGGGGCTGCCCACAAGACCCTGTTTCTATGATATTGACCTGGACCCTGAGACTGAGCAGGTCAATGGACTCTTCTAAGAGGGGTTCCAGTTAGGAAGGTTATGTTTCTCTCACACACTCTTTCCCTGAACAGACATTCTGAGCCCTGATTAAATGTGAAGGGAGTTGTAACTGAAAGTGTAACTGTCAATCGTGTCCTCCATTTTTAAGAGAAACCGGTTTACTTAGTTTGCACGTCCAAGTCTGTATGAGACTTTCAGCAGGGGAAATGTTGTTTTTTAAATTGATTATATAATAATTTTTGAGAATGAACACACATTTTAAGGTACTATTGTAGTACAGAGGTTTGTCTCGGTACTGTAGCTACTTGGCAAGTAGACATTGTTCGGTCACAGGTCAGAGTGATTTTTATAACTAACGGCTGTTTCTACTCTCAGACCCTTGTCTGTAAAGAACTGATCAAAGATGGTGCCTTTTTTTTATTAAAGACTGTTAAAAGCATAACATTTTTAATTTTGCCTTATGAAAACTTCAGTAAAACTGAACATCTATGTTAAAAGAAATATTTTGCACTGCCCTACAAATGTTGTCCTTTTTTGGTTCTTTAAATACAATTTCTACTGTAAAGCATTACTCAAAAATAAACTGTTAGATTTTCAACAACAATCTCAAATGTATTTGACTTTCATCAGAATAGTTTTTTACTGAAAATGTTAATGACCACTCACAGGTGAAGTGAATATGATCTCCTAATAAGGGCACGTGTCATGGGTGGGTAAATTAGACGGTAAGCAGCAAATAAAATCTGGCAACGTGTTGGATGCAGAAGAAAAGTGGAGGAATGAAGGCCTGAGCAACTCTGACATGGGCCAAATTGTTACGCCCAGACAACTGGGTCTGAACATCTTTCAATCGGCAAGCCTCGTGGGGTCAGTAGCTACCGATAGTGGTTCGAGGAGGAACAACCACAATCCGTCGACAGGGTCTCGGGCACCCTGTTTCTGTGACATCCCCTGGACGCCTGTGTACGTGTGTGCCATGTACCTGGGGAGAAGTGGTGTTACCAGGATGCATTGTGGGAAGGTGACACGCTGGCGGAGGGATTGGCAATGTTCTGTCGTGTAACCCTGGTTCCGTCTATTCATGTGAATGTCATTTTCACACTTGCCACTTACAGAATTATGCTTTGGCACATCAGTGTATATTCTTTGGTTGTTAAATACTGCAGGAGTAACACTAATTATAGACTGCATTGTATACTACCTGTGCCCCACATACTGAAATAGTATGAGTCATTAACTCCATAAAAACTTTCCAGCACATCTGGAAGTGTCTCTTGGTTTTGACACCGTTCATTAGATTAACGTAAGCTCTGTGTTTTCTGTAGGCTTACACCACCGCACCATTGTCATAATCAAGTAAATATTTATTGGAACAGTCGATTTTTAAAAATAAATAAATAAGCAAATCTATTTCATGTAGAGTTTACAGAAGCAAGCCTAGCCGGAGTTAGCCTAAATGAAACGGGCCATATTTGAAGTGTTTTTAAAATTATGTTTGTGGTAAATGAACAGGGAAACGTGAAAACAGTGTGACATTTTGCCGGTAGGCGTTATGGGAATTAGGAGGCATTTCCTTTCAGTATGTGTGCCACATGTCATCTTTACATCTAGCTTTCATACTTAAATGGTATGGCTATTTTTAAACCGAAATATCAAATATTGATACTTTTAGGCCCTATTGAACTTTCTTTAGCTGTTTCTACAACTTGATTAGAGCCCATCTGGTGAATCTAGGTGATTTGACATAATTTGATAGGGCACACACCTGTCTGTTCAAGGTCCCACAGTTGACTGAGCTTGTCAGAGCAGAAAAAAACGAGCCATGATACTCAAGGACGTGTCTGCAGATTGAACTCCACCTATCAGGTTTTTCTGGTTGAGCGGCCAGACTGATACCGCGACACAGAGATGTTTTTGGGACGCGCTCAGACTCGTCTCCGGAGAGCCCTGAAACGGAGCTGAGTGCATGGCGACGTTCCCAATCAAACATGACAGAACTTGATATAGTCGGCTGAGAGGAATGAGAGGAACTCTCCAAAATACAGGTGTGCCAAGCTTGTAGTTGTAGCAACATACCCCGGATGTTGCTGTGAGTCTGGTTATAAATACTTGTGTAAAAATTATATATAGGCCTATATATTTTTTTAATTTGCAAATAACCTGGTTATGCGAGCTCATTTTGGTTGTGTGTCCATCGATAAGGAATACAATTATTCGATCAATTTTCGAGTAAACAAATAAAGTTGACTTGATTCAGGTGTTTAGGCGCATGCGCACGCACACGCATTCCAGACTGTCTGGCAAAAATGAGCTGATGTTTGCAATGGCTGTTTAAAGCAAACAGAACCGTAGATTCCAGTTTCTCTTGGCACATACGAAACCTAATATAACATTAAGTTGTAAAAAGTGAAAATTACCTTTTAATTTCCATTACCTTTTTGTTCTTCCATATTGTTTGTATTATTCCACCGATGTGTGAAACTAACCCTGGTTGTAAAATACTTGAAAAACGTTCAAAAAACGAACTAAAAATTAGATCCAAGAAATCGTGCTGTCCTTTTACATATGTAGAGTTTAATATTCTGGATCATGGAAGTCATTTTGAATGTCTAAAACGTGGCCTCTTATTTAAATATTTTAAATACATATTTATTTTAATGTTTTTCTTCCCAAATATTAGCATTTGAGTTAACAAAATGAAAACTCTCGAGACCAACCACATTAAGAATCTTATTGTAGCGCCCGACGGGGGAATTGAACCAGCGCCCTACGGCTCCGCAGTCGAGCACACCACTACTCCGAACAGGGATATCCCATCTGCAGGGGCGAGTAGCGGCACCACTACGCTACAATATGTTTAATTTATGTGTTTTGTATCATGTCTCTACCACAAATGCACGAGTCATATACGGTCATTTTAGGGAAACGCCCCCCTTATGTGAAATCAGTGTTTTAAGACTAAGACCCTCCTAATGAGATTAATCTGTTTTGAGCTCTAACTTCGTCAGGTGACAATGTTTTCAACATTTCCAAAAATTTTATCAACTTATCTAGTAACTACTTGCTCAGTGAAGACGAATGAACAGCATTTTCTAGATGCCTACAAGAGTAGTGGCAACCAAGTCATGTGTGGAAATAAATGTGGTGTAGTTTGGTGGTGTGGAGGAGAATTACGGAGATAACCCAAGGTGTTCCCCTCCAACAATCCACCCTAACTAGGTTGCTTCTATTGCAAATACAGAATCTTCTCCTCACTAGTTATTTAGTATTCACTTGTTGACACCCGTAGTTGCATTATGTTGCATGAGATGGAGTCTAAACACAAGTAAAAAGAAAAGTATTCAGTCTTGTCCAAAACACGTCTCTCTCCAACAAAGGGTTGGATATCATTTGTATGGACTGTAGCTTTTATGGGTTGGAACCTGTCCCCTGCTATTAACAAACTTTTTGTGTATGACTTAGCGACACAGTAAAAGCTTGAACTTTGACATTTGTGTCAGCTTAATGTTTGTAAATAGTGTCTCAGAATGCTGCTCTTCCTGAGAGGCATCCTGCTGTTGTTTTGGTTTACTTCAAGATGTGTTTGGATGTTTTATTGCATCAATCTTTGCTTACGCTTTAAAAAGTCTCAGAGAAATTAGACTTGTATTTTACAAGAACTTTTTATTAAAGATTTATTGAGGATACCGCTATTACAACACATGCACTCAGATTGTCTCTATTTTCCTCCTTTTCCAGCTTGTCCTTTTCCTCCGTGGTCGTGTCCCTCTCCATCGTGGTCATGTCCCTTTCCTGCGTGATCGTGTCCTTTTCCGCCATGATCTCCCTTTCCTCCGTGACCGTGCCCGTCACACTTTCCCTTTGGCTGAAAACAACAATCATATTAAACTCAGCTGTCGGTTATGGAATATTATTCAATTTACAAATAACGGGTAGTGGTCTTTGTTTGTAGAACTGAAGAATTAAAGACAAATATGTTTATCTTACCGCATCAGGACCAGGTGGGTTTGTTGGTGGCTGAAACAAACATTATATAATTATTCTCATATTGCTACAAGTGCAAAGATACTGTAGTGGCTATTTAAATCAACAATGAATCGAAAACAAACAGAAACAAAAGATCGAATCATACAAACAGCCACTGGGGCACTTAAAGATTAAATCGTACGCAGGTAAATAAGTCCAATGTCCAAACCAAACTTTGCGCTGATGCCGTGTTTATTTGCCATTTAAGCAAGCCGACGTTAGCCTCTCTTTCCCTGGTAAAAAACCAACAACCTTTCCCAGTGCCCACCTGTCCCAATTGTGACCGTCATTATATGGAATATGAAACAGGTGCTCAAAACTATCAAAATAAAAGTCCCAACAAAAAATGCTCAAATTAACCAAAACAACATCGACATTATATATATATTAAATCAATAAAATAATCATGCTACTTATCTAATATGAAACTAAATAAAGGAAATAGCTCCAACAGATACTATTTATAATTATTTGAAAGTTGTTCTGACTCACCAAAGGACCAGGTGGGTTTGTTGGTGGCTGAAACAAACATTATATAATTATTCTCATATTGCTACAAGTGCAAAGATACTATTTATAATTATTTGAAAGTTGTTCTGACTCACCACGTTTGCTACTGTGGATCAAAGAGAACGATTTCATTTTAACAACCATGTTTATGAACAGCATGTGAGAAATTATTCAGATAATGTATTCTGTAGTCATTATTTGTCAGTAAACAGTAAAATGGATAAATTCTACTAGACCATTTAGTCTTTGACATCATAAATATGAAGTGCAATATGTCGAAAGTCAAATTGTTGTTTTCATGAATATTTGCATGATAAATTAAGCACATGATAAATAAATGCAATGGGTACAATCTTAGTATCCACTTAAACACTCACTTGGGTCCATCCTTGCTTTTTCAGATAACTGTACAAACTGATAACACACTGTGGAAAAAAATCTAAGGTAAATACTCAAACTCTATTTAAATGTATGTCTGGTAAATATCTTCCCATGCCAATATCAACACCATCATCCTCACATTACAGCGAGCCTTACCTGGTCTTGTAAGTTGAAGCACTGTGAGTTAACTGTATTTCCATTCTCTATTTATAAGCCAAAAGCCCGGATTGCGAAATAACCCAGAGCCATTATTTTGGATTACAGGAGGTTGGGTGTGTTGTCAGACAGATAAAGTAGGTCACAGAGATGAGCCAGTGAGTGACAGTGATTGGATAATTCTGGGTAACGCCCGAAATGGCATGATGCAAATGATGCACATTTCACTGAATGAAACCAATCCTGAATCAACGGATACTGTTAAGATTGTAGTTTTGTTTAACACAAGCGTGAGTGTGTGTTTTTTTTAAGGTAAAACATTCCCCAATTTTGTGTATGAAAAAATCCCTGTACCAAAGGCACGGTGCCTTTTTTGTTATTATGTGATTCCACTTGTTTGTTCATAGTTTTGATGTATTCCCTTTTCTAGAATGTGGAAAACAGTGTATACAACTAGGAAGTACTGTTGTATTACTTCCTGTCTCAGTCACAACTGATGTGAGCCTTAATTATACACTTCGTGTCTCTAAGGCACATTCTCGTGACTCATTTGGAGATTGCATCGTAACCCCTAGAGCTTTGTTGCCTGGTTAATAAAATATAATACAAATAATATTTCCATGTCATTGACCGCATGCTTTTTGGCACTGTATCAGACTGAGCTCGAAATTAGCTCAGAGTGGACAATATCATACAGGAGCATTGAGAATAATTTCAGTAATCTGAATGAACTACCCCTATAGACTCGTTGTAGGAAAGCTTTTAAAAAATACTGATGCAAACCTAAGACAATTTTTATCTAACTTTTATATAACCAGGTAGGCCGATTGAGAACAAATTCTCATTTGCAACAGCCTGAGGAGAAGCTGGGGATTCAACCCAAGACATCATACATACAAAGCATGCACTTTACCACTGAGCTACCAACTGCATTCTGTTTTCAAATAAAATCGCAGAAAAAAAAGAAAACAATAAATGAATCAAATTATTATTATCAATAATTGATTAGCAATCATGCTAGTTTGGTTTTTATGTGGTAATTATTACTTTTTAATTGATTTAACCGTGCCATGTATAGGCTACACATTGAGGTCTTTCAAATGAGTGACAGAAGTCATATACTGACTTCAAACCTATTTTTAACAAAACTATTGTAAAAATGTGTATTCATGTTATGTAGGCCTACACCGGTAAACAAACCCCAAAAAAACAAGGAAGCTACGTTTTTCAAATATACGTGCTTCCGTTCTGTCATCTGAGGACATAATGTGAATTTCCTCAGCTATACATTTCTCTCACTCTATAGCTGTTTGGTTGCCAGAAGTAATTCTTTGGGCGCAAACATTATAAAACGGATATCGTCTCAGCTGGCTCCAAAACCAAAAGGGAACATATTAGCACACGACTAGTTAACGTGATCTCCTCATCGAACCTGCATGCAAAAGATATGCAACCAAATATTTACTTTATTCTGCATTAATGGTAAAATGTCCCAATGATTTTTGATGCCTTATCTACAAAATATGCTGTAATTTTTTCAACAACTCATACAAAATGTATGAAATTGCCTGACAGTCTGCAATTCAACCTCATTATGATTGTATCCGGCCAAACTCAAAGTGCTCGAGTAGAGAACCAAAATAACACAAATGTTCAGTGTCCAACTGAGTTACGGTTCACTGCAAATAATATTTTGTTATTATGATATTATTCTAATATGCCTATAAAAGCCTTTGTCCACGCTCATGCCAGGCTCCACTGTGTCATCTTTGTGATTTATGAAAATAAAGACATTAGTTAGCAAAAAATTTGGGTAATTTCTTTATAAACAAATGTGGGTCAAATAGAATTGTTTGAAAGTTTGACCCGATATCTTTGTTAGATTTCCGGTTTGAAAATAATGTGCAGATTTTTTTGCTGATTCAAGAGGGAAACTAATATTTTCCAGTAATTTACTTGTTATTATAAGACTTTTCTCATGAACTGAAATATATTTTTGAGAAAGGGACAAAAATATTTGTGAAAATGAGCATTTTTTAATCGCTATGCAATGTAAATGCATTTTCTCTACTTTACTTGATTCGCTTGTATTTTGTCTGCATGCAGTTTTTTTACAGTAAGTGCTGTAGCTTGACCCACATGCATTTCGAACAGCCTAAGATCTACTTAAGACAATGAATATAAAGTTAAATGAAATATCTACGCTTTTATTTAGGAAATTGTGAAGTCTCAACGGCACATTATGGGTATTTTTACTACACGTATATCGAGTATGACTCATGTAACCATGGACCAATACATAGTCTGTTGACAATGTAGACGCTTGAAACAGAGTCGTCCGGTATTACAACGGTGTCACAAAAATAGGCGGATGGTTGTCAGGTAAACCTGATCAGAGGGGCCCTGAGGCCTAAGGCTTCATCAGCTTTTGATCTTACATTGTTGAAATGGCAAACAAAACAAAAATCCAGCATGTTATTACAGGCTATGAAGATCTGGTAGAACTTGCTTTTTTCTCTGCCGCCAAAACATGATTGTAAAGCTCTGCGTGATGTGTGTGAACAGGGGTTAAATTGGGTTGTGCCTCCCAGGCCAGCCCCAGCACCTGTCCAAACGAGCCAGGTGAGGCAGAGCCCTGGCGCCTTTGGTACAGTGATTTGTTCATACACAAAACTGTCATGAGCCTGGTCATGTTGTACCTTAAAAAACACACACACACACTCTGGATTTCATGTTTGACTCAATGGCAAGTTGACCAGGCTCAGAGGCAACAAAGCAGCCCCACGCCATTATGGTGATGCCTCCATGCCTTTCAATAGGTATGAGCTTCTTCCGATCAAAGACAACACATTTGAATCATCTCTAGAGCACATTGTTCCAGTAGTTTTGATCTAGCATTTTGTCAAAGTAAAAAACACTTTTCTATCCAATATGCTAGATGTAATCCATATATCCAGAGACATTCAGGCTCCACATCAAACAAATTGTTTGTGTTTAACATATGAATACATGTTGGATTTTAGCCATAAGTTCGCCTTATGGGAAAACCCCAAACACCTTATTCCCGCTCTTAATTTCTGTCAGAGTGCCTGCGGGGTGGGTAGGTTCACTTTAGTCAACAACGCTAGTTAGCTATGATTGCGTGGGAACTGGTTGACCAACAGAAGTAAAACAGCTCTTACTGAACACAGCCCAGCTTTTGTCCTCTTCAAATAGCTGTCATTCTTTAGCATGTTATGGCCATTTACAAATGTACTCATTCAAATCCATTTTGCAAGGCTGCAACATAACAAAATGTGGAAAAAGTGAACGGCTGTGAAGAGTTTCCGGATGCCCGGTATGTTTCTGTGTCTGGGATAAAGATTTACATTCAGACTCCTATAAACTTCTGTCCAAAGTGACAGTTACTCCTCCTGTGGGCCAGACAAAACATGACAAAATACAGAAACTGAATTGACTAGTACAATACAAACAGAGAATTACATTTATTTACAAACAACATGCAATCGATTGCTCTACTGAGAAAATAATTTTGTTTTAACCACCCTTGAGATTCTCAAAACATATCCAATGAATACAGAAACGACATACAAGACAAGACAAAAAAACTATAATAACTTAATAGGAAATTATAGAGAGCTACATCCTAGCGTAAAAACTATAATGCAAAACAAAATCTGTCTCTTAGCATTGCCCTGTTACACCACACTGTTGGTTGTGTGTGCTTTGTTGTTTTGGTCACTAAATGCGTTTAGGATGTGGTTGGTCCCAAAGGAGTAGTGTTTTAACTGTTTTTCATAAAATTATAATTGAATTGACTGAAATGGGACACGCCTCGACCACTGCAATGCTACAGACTAGCAAACTCCATCACACAAACACAACACTCAGCTACATTTCATTACCAAAAATTCATAAAATACATTTTCTTCTCACCCACAGCAACACTCAGATCTTCCCACTCTCTATGGGCACATAAGAAGCTTTCAATAAATGGGCTCCCTCTACCGGCCATAAAATGTAACGGCATTACTACATACTAAGCAATTTATCCAAGGCAAACACTGCAACGGGTTAAGTATAAAACACTACAAATTGTTGTGTAAAACATAGACATTAGTTTTGTGGGTGGGGGGAGAGACACCCACAGCACAGGTCACTCATCTAAAAGTGACACTCCTCTGCGATGGGGGGATTTTATCGAAAGAGATAATGACCCCCACACCCCGAGCCAAAAGGATAAAACAAGTAGTCTTCCCAGTATTTTTAAGACCAGTGTTTATTTGCTGTAAGAAAGGACTCTAACCTTTTCACATGAAGGCAATAGTCAAACCAGGGACCCCGATCATACATTTGTATCATGTTCAACTCACTTGGCATGTTAGATTTTTTTGTCCATGTGTACGATTAATACAATAATAAGATACCCTAGATAATAACATCAGCTAAATTACGGAATATTTGGAAATATATATAGCCTATATATTTTTTTTTTTGGGGGGGGACTAAATTCAGTCCATGTAACTATTTTTAATTTATCCGTTTATTTTTTAGATATTTAAATATTTAGATTTAAAAAAAACAACAACATGATCTCTTAAACAGATAATCCGGACGACTGATTTAATATCTTTGCTGCAGGGACACAGTTCAATTACCCATCTCTCTGCTGTTCAATCAATTACCCATCTCTCTGCTGTTCAATTACACATCTCCACTATTTCCGACTACTCTGGTTTTCCACCCTAGCGACCGTGTCAACCCAGCATCCACATGTCATACTACAGCCCAGGTATTGGAAACTATAGCTAATTCATCCTGCTATATAGTTTAACTAAAGACGGGTTTCTTATTTATTTCGTCAGATGTTCTTTTTCCAAGCAGTATATGGAAAAAAAATTGGACTAATCATTAAGCTAGCCTAATGACGTGTTGTGCTAACGTCAGATAATTGGCTAAACAAACGTGTAAACTGTATGTGCATACACATACTGTTTTTATTTTCTCATTTTATATATGCCCATCGTTTAACTTTCACCAACAGGTGGTCTGGGGGAAGAGTTTGGCATTCAATTCCTGCACAATGACATGGACAAGATGTCCATAGATGAGGTCCTAGACAAAGACCACCAGTCGACTTCATCTACACTCCACTTTCCTCAATGGCTGTCAATGACAATGGGGGTTTGTGGTGCCACGTACAAGGTAATGAACATCTACATGCTATTTAAGCATGAATGTGAATAAATGTCTGTTTATTACCGTTCTTACCTGTCATGATATACAGATGACAAATCAGGTTGAATAAGCTTTATTTGACAGTACCAATTCGTTCTTCTGTAAGAGACAATCACGGACAGAAATATCTACTGGGTAATGTTTGGCAATAGTTCAACTTTTATGTACCGGTATGTTGGTTCTGCTCTTTCTAGCTGGCCTTTCTTAATATAAAGCAAAAGCAGGATTCTACAACTCTCGGATACCTAAAGTTCATGACAACCAACTGTTTATGTATTCGGCGTCAGTGTTAAAAAATACAAAACCAAAAAACTGCAAAGTTAAGACATAGACTGCATAATAAAGACTGGGACCAAGGAAGTGACAAACGTCACGGTTAACGATTGAAGAATATTAGAAGTCCTTGAGGAAAGATGGATTTTCTAAGGCAGCATGTTATGTTACAGACTGATAAATGAATTGTAACCATGGTGTCTGTATGTTTAGGCCTGCCCATCAAGGATCAGAGTAGCTTATTGAACGCAGTGCTGGTTCTATATGAGCATTTATGCAACCTACAGCAATGTGCTATGAAGACCAGCTAATTCAACACTTGTACCAGAAAATAAGTCTGTGTTTATGAAGTCCTGGGGAAAACTAAGTGATGTATTCTGATCCGGTTTCATTTCCTCGTGCAGCTTGGCTTGTTTGATCTGTCGGACTGATGTTTGCCTAGTTCATGTCCTGCCCTCACCCAGCCCCTACCCTTACCCAGCCCCTACCCTTACCCAGCCCCTACCCTTACCCAGCTCCTACCCAGCCCCTACCCTTACCCAGCCCCTACCCTTACCCAGCCCCTACCCTTACCCAGCCCCTACCCTTACCCAGCCCCTACCCTTACCCAGCCCCTACCCTTACCCAGCCCTTACCCAGCCCCTACCCTTACCCAGCCCCTACCCTTACCCAGTCCCTACCCTTACCCAGCCCCTACCCTTACCCAGCCCCTACCCTTACCCAGCCCCTACCCTTACCCAGCCCCTACCCTTACCCAGCCCCTACCCTTACCCAGCCCCTACCCTTACCCAGCCCTTACCCAGCACCCAACCCTTACACAGCCCCTACCCTTATCCAGCCCTTACCCAGCCCTTACCCGGTCACAACCCTTAATCTGCTTGGACACTCGCAGGCCAACCAGGTATTGAGGAGATGGAAGGGGAATTGTTCCGACAGCAAAATACACTTGTCTCATTATGGGCTGGAACCTGCATGGAATAACATGACAGTGACTGAAAATACAAACACACGTCTGGAATTGGTGTTATGGGAACTGTGTAACGCTCAAGGAGACCAGATCCGTGCTCACTAAAAAAGAGCCTCCTGTTCCCCTTTAAATTCAGAGAAGGAGGTTGAGTGAGTGTGTGGGGAAGGGGGCAGGGTTTAACTAGCGGGTTGTGCGCTGAGGAAAGGGGGAGGAGGGGAACGGCAAGGGAACGGCAGGGATAGGGGGTATGAGATAATTTTAACTGAGTGCAAGTGCCCCAGAGAACCAGAGAGCGAAATAGAGCATCAGAGAGAGAGCGAGAGTGTGTGTGTGTGTGAGAGTAGGAGGGACGGTACGAGAAAGTGCGAGAGCCAACGGACCGGGGTCTGTGAAACGCGTTACCAGCGGTCATCTGTGCGTTCGTTAGACGTCTTGGCTGTCAGCCCAACTTTGGCATGATCTGGGACTCCATGCTGCCCTGTACACCGCCTCGGCTGCTGCTGCCCCGAGTTTGGACCCGGCCCAGGTTTCAATGCTGATCAGGAGAGAGACCTGTGAGTGCCTTCTCTTTGTCTCTCCCTCTCTGTCTCTCTTTCTCTGGCTGCCTTGTCTCCAACTTCAGGCTCGTCTCTAAGCTTCCTCCCTCAGTTTTCAACTGGACGTTGTAGCTGTAGCCACATGTAGTTGTTCGGTCAGACATAGGGGCTCTTTTCCTTATTAGGTAGGGAGGAAGCTAGGTGGACGTGGCTGACGAAAGATGCCACCTGGGCATGTTTGCCATCAGCTGGCAGTGCCACAGCTTGTGTAGATGCGGCCCGAGCCAGCGCTCGTGTCCTAAGGATGGGCCTCGTTCACGTAGATCAGAGATGTGGCAGGAGGGAGAGCGTCAGTAACAAGGTACCCTAAACTCTGAGGGGTGCCACCACCCGTGTTATTTTAGTGTTTTCCAACGTGCGGCGCTGCTTCCGATGTTGCACTGCTGTTAGCTCTTCTTGTGAGCCGCCGTTCACGTACATGGGAGCTCGTGGTGTTACTTTCCCTGCCGGTCCTATTCCTGGTGTGTCATCCTGGCCTGTTTGTTTGGATACCCTGACAACTCGAAGCTTTAAAGCAGCTTGGCATTTCCCACTCTTGGCTCGTGCACTTGCATGCGAAGGACCCAAGTTTTGTCTGACTGTTCTCCCAGGCTTTTATTCTCTCATGGGATTTAATCCCATCGTGTTGTGTTAAAGCGAATTGTTCATTTCAGTCTCTGTAGATCATCGCTTCTACGGAAACATACTTGTTTAAAGATGACCTGGCCCTTTAAAAATAGCACCGCTAACGGTTTTCCCGTATTCACCCTTCACGCGGACGTTGTGAACTCATGTTGATATTTGCAAATATGACCCCTTCTTCTTGGTACATTTTACAAGATGTCTGACCATCTGCGCCAGGTCCTTTGCGACCGGTGCCGTGGCAGTGGAACGTCACGGAAGGATTCGGTGCTGCGGACCCCTGAGTGCCGTCTGGTGTGGGCTACGGTGTGACTCATTGTTCTGCATTGAGCGGAATGTCACATGGAGCAGACAGGATTCTCTTTTGTCGTCACCGTGGAGACGGTGGGTGGCTGGCAGGCAAGGAGGCAGCTTTCCAATGAGGGCCACCTCCTGCCTGTCTCTGTCAGCTGGGTCCTCATTTCACCGTATAGGGGAACCTTGACAGATCACGTGTTCCCAGTGGTATGTTTGTTATGGGTTGAGGGTAGGTTTGTTGTTTTTCTTATTTTTTATGTCATGTGGGTGCGTGAGTAGAGTCAACTAGTAGAATTGGGTCCGGCTTTTAGTATTGCCACTTGTATTATATGTGTTTGAGTCATCATTAGTGTGAGTTGCTCTGTTTTAAGCATTTCTACTCATAACTTCAAACCCATTAGAATGATGACAGTGGGGTGGCAATAACAAACCAGTCCATCATCACAATGACGTGATTGAATGTGGTCGTATCTTTATGAGTCACCCGGAGTCCGTTATTTCTGCGCCATTTTTATTTTACTGTGTTCAGCAGAAGTTTTCAAAGAGTCACTAAGATGTCTGTGAATATTGAATTGTTTTAACCATCGATTGAACGGGTAGAGAACCTGCCAAGGAACATGGTGGTCGTTGGCATCCGTTCAGACACTGAGTCTTTGATGTAGCCAAATCTGTCCAGAGTGGTCAGGGTGGGTGTGTGTGGTCACATGGCTAAATGGTTGGAGCTACAAACTCAATAGAAACTCCATTGCAATTAGGGCAGTCTCTGGAACACATGGATGTGTTTGGTTTTACTGTAAGACGCCCACAAGCCATGCTATCAAACGAAGGTAGGCCAGGAAATCGGTGAAAAACCACCTTCATCAGGTGATGATGAGTTGCACAAAGAAATTACTTAAAAATAATCCGTTTTTTATCGTTTAAAATATTGAATATATTCAGTGGAGTTTCTGGAACAAGGATGTGTTTTAGACTTGGACTTTGTATTTAAAAAGAAATCGTGTATGCAAAATCTGTGTTGCAGTCATGGAATTTTGTGCTTTGGAATTGCGTTTATTTTATTCTGGCACATTTGTGGATTTTAGGCATCCTTTATGGACACCTTACCATGTGTGGTTGTGGCTTTAGGTTTGGTCCTTTTGAAGTAACCTAGTGAACTTTCGGTACCTCACAGTGCTGTTTCTGCTGTGCGGAGTTCAGAGCCAATAGGATCTGACATCTTCCTCTGAGCGCTGTGAAGAGCTGTTGTGCTCTGAACAGACACTCAGCTTGTCTGGCGTGGGTGTTCACTTGGCTGGGAGAGGAAACTAGTGTTATTCAGCACTACTACATCATTAGCTCTTCTCACCACATCTATGTGCCGTTGGAAACCTGTTCCAGATTCTGTTTGAGTTCGATTCATCATTCGCGGTGATGTCAGTGTAGAGTACAATCTGTCGCAGGTCCAAGTTCCTTCGGATTTGGCTAGCGCTATGGCAACACTAAAGGTGAAACTTCCGGCTTACCATTATGTTTCACACACCCCTTGTGCCACGTTAGCACAGCACTGATACTGCTGACAAGAGATCACCATACGGCTATTTAACATCAACGCCTGCATTTAATTAACAAATCAGGGCCCCCGAGATGCAAAGCGGTGTGAGTCTCTGAGCGTTGTGAGTCTCGCAGTGCGGCTTCGTTGTGGTCTGGTTCATGAGTCCTGAGTGTCCAGCAGATGGCGCCGGTTGGCTCAGGACAGGTGGATTATCGTCAGGTCTGCCTTGTCTGTCATTCACCTGTCCTAAAGCCGTGAGAATGCTCGCTCACCTGACGACCTCATTTGGCTTTGCAGGTGCCCAAACTGAGCCCTGAGTCTGTATACCTCCTAGGACGACTGGCTTTTTTGCAGACTCTTGCGGTGATATACACTACATGGATTAGTTACCCTTCGATGTCCAGAGACTTCTAGTTGTCAGTTCTACAGCGTCGTTTTTTGTTAACTGACACCAGTAATACATTTTCTGTTTGAATGTTTTTTTAAAGTTTTTTTGGCGTGTGTAGAAACAACACGGACGGACAGACGGACGGACAGACGGACAGACAGACGATTTCATAGTTGTGGACAAATCGTTCAGTAATTTGTGTCACGTTGGCAGTTTGCTTTTAAACAGAATGCTAACACCGCACCGCGTATTGTCTATGACGTCTGCCGCAGTCACGTCCAGGTACGTTCTGGTCGTCCAACGCCATTCTGAGGGGAGTTGTCGTTCTCCTCCCCCAGACCCCAGCTGACGTAATGCTGAAGAAGGAAAACCGCGATGTGGAACTGGACAAGAAGATCCAGGCGCTTCGCAGGAAGAATGAAGCCCTCATGAAGAGGTACCAGGTGCGTTTGTGTTCTGCCTCGCTCGCTCTGAAATGGCGAGATTCTATTTTTAATTGCCGCCTTTTATTTGACGTTTTTCTGCATCAGTTCAATCCCCCTTCGCCCCCGCCAAAAAAAGATATCAGGCAGCACTGGAAACATTCGCCGATTGTCTTGACTGAACAAATTAATACGTCGTTATAAAATATCTGTCATTTTACATGAATATTTTGACTGTCATGGGTTGTTTGGTCCGTCTCATTCCATACAGGAAGTAGAAGAGGACAAGAAGAAAGCGGAGGCAGAGGGAATGGCACTGCAGAGGTCAAAGGGCAAAGCCGGAGACTTAACCATCACCTTTAACAAGTCCACCAGGGTGAGTGACCCGGTCTGCCTCCCAGAGAGTTTAACTAGGACGCATTTAGCCTGCCAGAACCGACTGTCTTCACAGGAAATACGTTGGGTCCGTGTGTACTGACGAGCCAAAACATTATCACCTCTACGGGTGAGCCCAGTAACTCTGATCATATTCTAAAACGGTCTGGGTCGATTTATGTGGTAAGCAAACAATACGTGCTCGTCGTCAATGTGTTGGACGCAGGGGAAATGGGTAGGAGAAATCACCAGAGTGACTTTGACAAGGGCAGAGGACGGGGTCAGAGTATCTTTAAAACAATGCTTGTTCGGTTCTCCCAGTCAGCAGTTGTGAGTACCTACTAACTGTGGTCCAAGAGGAGGGACACACCATTGACAGAGTGTTGGGCGCCAAAGGCTCATCAATGCACAAGAGCAATGGAGGCTATCCCGTCTGGTCCGAACCAACAGAAGGTCCACTGTGGCATAAGACACAGAACATGTTGATGATGGTTACAGGGAGGAACGTGTCACAACACACAGTGGATTGTACCCCCTGCTGCCAAAACAAAACAGTAATGTTTTGACTCGTCAGTATCCACATGACGTTATCAGCGCATGGAGACGTACAGTTTAGACAGCGATTCACACGGTCAGACTTATGTTGTTATTGAGCAGAAATCCCGTGTTGTGATGGCCAAGCCAAGCGTGGGTGCTTCTCCCACTCTGAACGGCGTCCAGGTGCCTGCGGAGAAAAGTGCCGAGGGGAACCGGTTGAGTTCGGGACGTGGCGTAAGGAAGCAGCTACTGGTCACCATGACGGGCAACGCAAGGGTAAGGAACATAACCAGTCTGTACCGAGGCAGGAGAATTAGAAGTTTAAAATACGAGTAACAGAAAGTATTTAGTTTTCCGGGGTTTGTCCCGGTCAGATCGCCGGGTTAGGATTAACTGGTGTCCCCAGGTAAATATTTCATTCTGCCTCTCGTTTGTACGACCCCAGGGTAAGAGAGTGGTGAGCGAGAGGTTGGACAGAAGGCCCGGTCCACAAGATGTGAAGAGCCCGAAAGAGGAAGACCAGTACCGTGTGGACTCAGGCAGAGGAAAACGCCCTAAACCGGCCGAGAGGGACACCGGACTGCAGGTCAGCAGTAAACAGTCTGGGGCTAACCCTAACATGACACGTTATAGTACAGGGTAGGGTTGGGTAGGGCTACCTATTCTTGCCAATCTCTATCCCCGGTCAGTTCCCTGGTAAACGTCTTGTTTTACATAGTTGTCAGACATTTCGTCAGGCCCCTCCCGAAATGAGGCACAAAGGCCGTTGGACAGGAGGCGGGGCCCAGGGCGGGGTTTGAGTCGGGCCCAGGACTGAAAACCGTTCTCACACACTGGTCTGTCTGAAGCTAATCAGGCCTGCTCTGGTCGAGCTAGTGGCTATTGTAGTCGGACCTCAGAGCATTCAGTTGACATACTGTTTGTTGATTAATGTACAGCGTCGCGTTACGTGTGATATAGGGTTTCTTTATGCCACCGTGGTCGGACCTGGGTGGTCTTTGTACTGGAGCGGGGCCCCTCCAGCTGTCCTGCTGGTTAATGAGCTGTGTGGGGAAAGAGCTGAGTGCCCTCATCTGCCAGCAGACAGACAGACAGGCAGACAGACATTCCCTGAGACACTACAGAGGCCGACGCTGAGACTGTAGTGTGTATTTTGGTGACACGGTACAATTAAAACATGCAATTAAGTTGCCTGTTTTTTTAGCTCGCCATTTAGGGCTGGCACGTGCCCATATATCTCCAGGAGAGTTATGATGCTGTGATATGATATGGTTGTCTATAAATATCTATAGGCTACATAGAAATGTTTGTAATTAACTGCGTAGGACAGGTTGTTTCATAGAGGCTGTGCGCGTACACACACATACATACAAACACACACACGTACACACCACACACACGCATTGCTGCTGGCGGCTCTGGGAAATGCATCATGGATTCTGATTTAGAGCCCTTGGGGCACATGAAGTCTCTGGAACAGCTGCTTGTGCTCTGGCATTGGTCTGGCTCACACAGGAACACGCACACAGACACACACACACACACTCATAGGCCCAATCAACACACTAGCACACGCTTCTGGCAGCAGATCCTCCAGAAGGTAAAACTCTGTCGGTCCAGTCCTGTTACCAGAGTGAGGATCTCTGCTGCAGAGAACAAGAGATGTAAGGTTGGTGTTGGTATGCGGGCCAGAACGGAGGCTGCAGAATGATCTAGAACTACAGGCTGGTTGGGTGCTCTGCTCTCGGTCAGCACTACATCCACAGCCAATAAGCATTTACATGGTGAACATAATCCCCCCTGTGTTAATGCTTTGCATCTATTCCATCATGTCAATCACATGTCATTTGTCTGCGGTAAAAAACATTCAGGAGTCATGTTATTATCTATGTAAAATTTGGAGCCCCTAAGGCCGGTTACACACTGGAAGCGTCTCGCGAGCGTGGCGTTTTGTTGCGTCTCAGAAGCATGGCTGCTGCGTGTATTTCTCTGTGTCCTACACACCAGAAGCGTGTCTGACGTGGCGCTGCTCCTGGGCATAGCGCCGACAGATTCAAACTCTGTGTTTACGTTGTTTTTGGAGCCTATCCTACCCTTTATATACAGGCTACATGTATACATATGTTACTATGGAAAATTAAAACATAAATATATAGCCTACTGATTTGATTAAAGCAAAACAACGTCGGCAGTATTGACTGCAAAATATGTTACAGAATATTTCGTTCTGTATGACAGGTGAAATATTTGAAAATCTTTTCTTTGACATTTTTTATGTCAAAACCTAGAGACTTTCAAACATCAAGATGTCATTTATTAATATGCATTCGTGTCTAAATGACATATTAACATATTTTCCTATTCTATTTTGCCTGAAAACGCTTCCAACACGCTCGCGTCTCGCGTGAAAAATAGGCGCCTGTTCTATTTCTAGGAGGCACGTGTCTCAGGCACGGCTCGAGACGCGCGTGAGACGCAAGTCTCACGCAGGCAGTGTGTAAGCACTAACCTGATAACATGGGAGCCGAAATCAAAACGGACACGCCACACGCCTGACACGCTCGCAAGACGCTTCCAGTGTGTAACCGGCCTAGGATGTAAGAATTGAGAGAAAAGTAGGGTGAGACAGGAAGTGGCTGGGAGTGTTAGTGGAGTAGGGTGAGACAGGAAGTGACTAGGAGTGATTGTGTAGTAGGGTGAGACAGGAAGTGACTAGGAGTGATTGTGTAGTAGGTTGAGGGTGACACCTCAGAGTGGTATTATCACAACAGGGTAGAGGAAAACCTGTCCAGGCTGTTCCCGGTCTCCGTTTCTTTCCCAGAGCCACTCGGTTTGCTCTTCTCTGCCACAGTGGTTCCCCATTTCCCACCGTCATGAAAAGAATGATTTAATCTAATTAACATTTGGCTGCAGTCTGGTCTGAATGGGCTCATTATGCCGCTGTGTGGACAGCATGCGAGCGAAGGGTGAAAGCGGGAAGCAGAGGGGTTGAAAGCATCCCCAGGAGGCAGGGAGGGAGGGAGAAGGGGTTGGGGGGGGTTAGGGTGGTATACAGGCGAACAAAACCTCAACCCGATTGGTGTGACTGAAGGTGTTCTAAATCACTTCTGTCCCACTACCCCTATCACATCTAGTGTACACTACAACATCAGTCAGTGAGTCTACTGACTCACAGACCTTATTTTCATTACCAGAGAGAACATAGGGCTATCAATGGACTGATCTTAGTTTGCTTGATTATGTCCTTAAAACATGAATTTTCTCCGACATGTTCTGTCTGTCACTCGTGTAAAATTTAGGCAATAAATATGTGTGCGCGTGTGTACCAGACCGGAACATTAAACGGATCTAACACAATTATCTACACATTTGGAAACATCCCCTGGGAATCTATCAAACTATCAATATCTGCTATATTATTCTAGAACATATAACGCCTTGAGTAATCTTGACCGTTGATCAGAATCAGCTTTAGTCTGTTTACACACACAACGAATTTGTTCTGACCCCTGGCTGCAGCATTTAGAACACACATTTGTATACGTACACGAACAGTGCGCACCGAGCGTAACACAACACACGAACAGTCTGACAAGAGACCATGCCTAGTGTAATGAAACTAAGCACGTAGTCTCACAATGTCCTCGACATGCCAGACTGGGGTTTGTTCAGAAGGTTGCCAGCTTAACCCTTCAATTGAATGAATACTGGAATATATATTAAATTAAGTTTAGGAATGTAAATACCCTAAACAATGTTTAGAAGGAAAACCAATTGGGTACGATAGGTTTGAGGTATATGGTTTAAATTGCATTTTATGAGGAATCTGTCTATTGCCTGAAGGAGGTCTTCTGTTTATTTTATTTTTTTTATTCTTGACTATGCTCTAGTTTTTGCCTGTCGCCGCATTTAAAAAACAATCCCCAATGGCCTCTTGGTGACCCCACTTTGCCTGCACTGTTTCCGCTGCTCAGTTCAGAAGGATGTTCGTAATGATGATGTGTCTGCCGTTAAATGATGATGTGTCTGCCATTAAATGATGATGTGTCTGCCGTTAAATGATGATGTGTCTGCCGTTAAATGATGATGTGTCTGCCGTTAAATGATGATGTGTCTGCCGTTAAATGATGATGTGTCTGCCGTTAAATGATGATGTGTCTGCCGTTAAATGATGATGTGTCTGCCGTTAAATGATGATGTGTCTGCCGTTAAATGATGATGTGTCTGCCGTTTATTACATCACCACAGTATTCTTTAACCTGGCCAGACTTAAGTTGGTATTTCTCTTGTGATTTGGTTATTGTTACTTTGTTTACCCACATTACTTATTAAGTAATAATAAATGATCTGCCAATCACTGTTCTGTAAGAGGAGGAACCATGTGGGTGTGGTTTTGACCGGGTGAAGGATGGGCACCTCCTGCCGTCCTACAAGGTTCTAGCTAGTGAATTGCTAACTCCGACTACCTTGTA
This sequence comes from Dallia pectoralis, assembly GCA_029465975.1. Classification (NCBI taxonomy): domain Eukaryota; kingdom Metazoa; phylum Chordata; class Actinopteri; order Esociformes; family Umbridae; genus Dallia; species Dallia pectoralis. The sequence continues at coordinate 8,800,861 of CM055757.1, forward strand.
CATCTCCACTGCTACATACAAGGCTTGTGACATACAGTATCACATCTGTGAAGGATATTTACACCATGTATCCACTTGGGGGCAGCGTCGCTCTCCCAAAGTCTAGACGACTTGTCCTGCTCAGCACTGGAAGACATTTTTTTGTGTGTGTGTGTGTGGCACTAATGGCATTGGCTGCGGTTTGGCCTGCAGCACTGTGATTTGTCTGCATAATGACTTCATCGTTCGCAGACATGATGGTGACATAATCGTTCCAGGTCTGCGTTCTGCTGATAACCTCCCATTTCCTCTGTTTCTCCCTCTCAGGATGAAGTCAAGCAGTGGGAGGGTGTGACAGAGGACTGTTTATGGCTATCCGAGTGTGAGCCTTATAACCTGGTAAGAGACCAGGCCAATTTCTATTGGCCCTCATGGGGCCTTTCCTCTTACTTGTGAATTGATGAATTAGTACCTGCCCCCCCGCACGCACGCACACGCACGCTCACACTGCGGTTACTGTGGTGTGTGTGCGACTGTGGAGAACGCAATGAATTACACAACCTGTAGTCCAGCACACACTTGCCCAATGAAAAACAGCTGTTGTGTTACAATATGTTTTGTCACAATGGCCTTATGAATGAGCCAGGTCTGCTGTGCTGTGTGTGTGTGTGTGGCCGCTCCCTGGCTCCTGTATCCGTGGTGACGCAGCAGAGACGGCGTGTGTTAGTCAGTGTGCCTGGCAGCGCCAGCAGGGGGCCGGCCTGTTGGAACATGTGAGACGTTATGCCTCTTACGGCCCCGGCATCCCTCACGATTGGGGGGGACAGACAGGAGGTGTTAATCAGTGCCAGCGGGCCCCAGTCTGTCTCACGTGGCCCCTGCGTCTCCCAGGACCGGTAGAGATCATACAGGAGGGAGGGAGGGAGGAACAGCCAGGGACGATCACGTTCCCCATACCACCTGCTGGAGAGATGCATGTTTACCTGCCTCAGATTGGTCACATTCTGGAGGAGAATATCACTTCTCTGTGGTCGGCACTCTTGCTCTTTCTCATTTATGTTTCTTAGTACCTCCTTCAACACTTGTCATTTTCCCTTTTCTCACCAGCTCCCGCTCCCTTTCTCACCAGCTCCCGCTCCCTTTCTCACCAGCGCCCGCTCCCTTTCTCACCAGCTCCCGCTCCCTTTCTCACCAGCTCCCGCTCCCTTTCTCACCAGCGCCCGCTCCCTTTCTCACCAGCTCCCGCTCCCTTTCTCACCAGCTCCCGCTCCCTTTCTCACCAGCTCCCGCTCCCTTTCTCACCAGCTCCCGCTCCCTTTCTCACCAGCTCCCGCTCCTTTTCTCACCAGCGCCCGCTCCATTTCTCCATCACCTGCTTCCTTTCTCATCCATTCCTCTTATCCGCACTCTTTTCAGACGATGTGTGAGTGGAGAAGCAGCGACTCACCCCCCCCAGTTAGGGCAGTAGTAGCTATGTCATGTTGTCTGAACACACACTCCCCTCACCTAGACAAACTCTCAGGAGAGACAACCACCGGCCGTTTTCCTCTTCCTGCTGTCACCAGGCATGTATCCACCCTGAAGGTGGAGCCTGGTGATATTTAGGTGACCAGCACCACTATCTCTGGGTTCTTCAGGAAGCATCACTCAGATCTCGTTATCTACTGGCAGCTCACTAATTGGGACATGGCAGCATGACTACTGGGGTCATCACACGATGACAGGTCCACTACCAACTGTGGATTGGCAGTGTGATAGCTAATGAGTCCAACAGCTTGGATGTAAAGCAACAGACAGCGAGGATTACTCCCTGGAGCCCAGGTGAACAGCTCCACCATAGTGATGAAAGGCCCTGTTGTCTACAGACATGTGCTCTTATGTATAAATCAGGAGCGCTCTGTCAGACCCCTGCTGTTTCTCTGATCGTCTGGCCTGCAAAGAGGCTTCGCCAACCCAACAGCACTTCATCATCACAAACTGTGTGTGTGTGTGTGGCTTTTTCTCACATGCTACACAACTGATGTCTGGCCATTAATGTCTGGCCTCGTGTGTTTTGTTCATCGGCTCTTCTGACTAACGCCTTCCGCTTGTCTTTTCTTCTGGCAGGAGAATGAGGGACGTGGTCCGGAGAGAATCTCAGACCTGACCATCCCCACGTCTGACCAGGAACAACAGGAATACCTGCGCTGGAAGATGGAGCGCCAGGAAATTGACCGCGAACGTGTGGCACGCCACAAAAATGCCAAGGGCCAGTGGAGGAGGGCATGGGACGTGGACAAGACGGAGAATATGTAAGCCCACACCTGTCTCCTGGGATTCACACATTCACTCGGTTCAGTTTGTGCTTGTTTACTTTCTGTTTGCTCAATGCATGTTTGGGTCCTCTTTTGTTTGTATTTTGAACCTGCTTTAGTTTAAATAAAATTATGGTTTGTCTGTCTCTCATCTCTCATCTCTCATCTTCAACCGCTTATCCGGGGTCGGGTCGCGGGGGTAGCAGCTCTAGCAGGGGACCCCAAACTTCCCTTTCCCGGGCAACATTAGCCAGCTCTGACTGGGGAATCCCGAGGCGTTCCCAGGCCAGTGTGGAGATATAATCTCTCCACCTAGTCCTGGGTCTTCCCCGAGGTCTCCTCCCAGCTGGACGTGCCTGGAACACCTCTCTAGGGAGGCGCCCAGGTGGCATTCTTACAAGATGCCCGAACCACCTCAACTGGCTCCTTTCTATGCAAAGGAGCAGCGGCTCTACTCCGAGTTCCTCTCGGATGACTGAGCTTCTCACCCTATCCCTAAGGGAGAGGCCAGCCACCTTTCTGAGAAAACCCATTTCGGCCGCTTGTACCCGCGATCTCGTTCTTTCGGTCATGACCCAGCTTTCATGACCATAGGTGAGGGTAGGAACAAAGATTGACCGGTAGATCGAGAGCTTTGCCTTTCGGCTCAGCTCTCTTTTCGTCACAACGGTGCGGTGAAGCGAATGCAACACCGCCCCCGCTGCTCCGATCCTCCGACCAAACTCCCGCTCCATTGTTCCCTCACTCGCGAACAGGACCCCGAGGTACTTGAACTCCTTCACTTGGAGTAAGGACTCATTCCCTACCCGGAGTAGGCACTCCACCGGTTTCCTGCTGAGAGTCATGGCCTCAGATTTAGAGGTGCTAACCCTCATCCCAGCCGCTTCACACTCGGCTGCGAACCGATCCAGTGAGTGCTGAAGGTCACCGACCGATGAGGCCATCAGGACCACATCATCCGCAAAAAGCAGTGATGTGACCATCAGCCCACCGAACGGGAACCCCTCCCCCATGACTACGCCTTGATATCCTGTCCATGAATATTACAAACAGGATTGGTGACAAAGCGCAGCCCTGGCGGAGGCCAACCCCCACCGGGAACGAATCCGACTTACTGCCGAGGACACGGACACAGCTCATGCTTTGAGCGTACAGAGATTGGATGGCCCTGAGAAGAGACCCCCTCACCCCATACTCCCGCAGCACCTCCCACAAAGATCCCGGGGTACCCGGTCATACGCCTTCTCCAGATCCACAAAACACATGTAGACTGGATGGGCATACTCCCAGGCCCCCTCCAGGATCCTTGCGAGAGTAAAGAGCTGGTCCGTGGTTCCCGGCCAGGACGAAAACCGCATTGTTCCTCTTCAATCTGAGGTTCGACTATTGGCCGAACCCTCCTTTCCAGCACTTTGGAGTACACTTTACCAGGGAGGCTGAGGAGTGTGATACCTCTGTAATTGGCACACACTCTCTGGTCCCCCTTTTTAAAGAGGGGAACCACCACCCCGGTCTGCCACTCCTCTGGCACTGTCCCAGACTTCCATGCAATGTTGAAGAGGCGTGTCAACCAAGACAGCCCTTCCCCACCCAAAGCTTTTAGCATTTCTGGACGAATCTCATCAGTCCCTGGGGCTTTGCCACTGTGGAGTTGTTTGACTACCTCAGCGACTTCCCCCAGGGAAACTGACGATGACCCTCCATCAGCCTCCAGCTCTGCCTCTGTACTAGAGGGCGTGTAGGTCGGATTCAGGAGCTCCTCAAAATGCTCTTTCCAGCGCCCGATCACATCATCAGTTGAGGTCAACAGTGTCCCATCCTTACTGTACACAGCTTGGATGGTTCCCGTTTTCCCCTTCTGAGGTGCCGAACGGTTTTCCAGAAGCATTTTGGTGCCGACCGAAAGTCCTTCTCCATAGCTTCTCCAAACTTCTCCCACACCCGCTGCTTTGCCTCTGACACGGCAGCGGCTGCAGCCCTTCGGGCCTGTCGGTACCCTGCAACTGCCTCCGGAGTCCCCAGGGCTAGCATATCCCTGAAGGCCTCCTTCTTCAGTCGGACAGCTTCCCTGACCACCGTGGTCCACCACGGTGTTCTAGGGTTACCACCCCTTGAGGCACCTAGGACCTTGAGACCACAGCTCACCGCCGCAGCTTCAGCAATAGAAGCTTTGAACATTGCCCACTCAGGTTCAATGCCCCCAACCTCCACAGGGATGCCTGAAAAGCTCCGCCGGAGGTGTGAGTTGAAGATCTTTCGGACAGGGGCCTCCTCCAGACGTTCCCAGTTCACCCGCACCACCCGTTTGGGCTTACCTGGTCTGTCCAAAGTCTTTCCCCACCCTCTGATCCAACTCACTACCAGATGGTGATCAGTTGACAGCTCTGCCCCTCTCTTCACCCGAGTGTCCAAAACATGCGGCCTTAGATCAGCCGATACGATCACAAAATCGATCATTGACCTTCGGCCTAGGGTGCTCTGGTACCATGTACACTTATGCGCCTCCTTATGTTCGAACATGGTGTTTGTTATAGACAATCCATGACTAGCACAGAAGTCCAATAACAAACGACCGCTCGGGTTTAGATCAGGAGGCCGTTCCTCCCAATCACGCCTCTCCAGGTGTCTCCATCGTTGCCCACATGTGCGTTGAAGTCTCCCAGCAGAATGATGGAGTCCCCTACTGGAGCCCTATATAGGACTCCCTTCAGGGTCTCCAAGAAGGCTGAATACTCCGAACTGCTGTTTGGTGCATAAGCACAAACAACAGTCAGAGTTTTCCCCCCCACCACCCTTAGGCGTAGGGAGGCAAACCTCTCATCCACCGGGGTAAACTCCAACACCGCCGTGCTCAGACGTGGGCTCGTGAGTATCCCCACACCAGCCCGCCGCCTCTCACCCTGGGCAACTCCAGAGAAGAACAGAGTCCAACCCCTATCCAGGGGTAAGGTTCCAGAGCCACGGTTGTGCGTAGAGGTAAGTCCCACCAGATCCAACTGGTATCGCTCCACCTCACGCACAAGTTCTGGCTCCTTCCCCCCCAGTGAGGTGACGTTCCACGTCCCCAAAGCAAGCTTCTGCCGCCCGGGTCTGATCCGTCGAGACCCCCCACCTTCACTGTCACCCATATGACAGCGCACCCGACCCCTGCGGTTGTTCCTGTGAGTGGTGGGCCCACAGGATGGAGAGGAGAGAGATGCCACGTATCTCGTTCGGGCTGTGCCCGGCCGGGCTCCGTGGCAAACCCGGCCACCAGACGCTCGCTTTCGAGCCCGCCGTCTGGGCCTGGCTCCAGACGGGGGCCCTGGGCTTCCTCCAGGCAGGGTCTCGATCCTTTTCCCTCGATTTTTCATGGGGTCTTGGTGAACCATTCTTAGTCTGGCCCCTCGCCTGAGACCACTTTGCCTTGGGAAACCCTACCAGGAGCATGAAGCTCCAGACAACCCAGCCCTCAGGTTCATAGGGGCACACAAACCTCTCCACCACGTTAAGGTGATGATTCCCGGGGAGGGGTTTGTCTGTCCTCATATCAAATACAGCTTGCGGATTGCCACCCATCACTTAACGTGCCACATCAACCATTCTCTCCCATTGTAACTAAACGAATACAACAACACGCTAACTCGCTGTCGTCTGCACACCAATGGTTTCTATAACTGTTTGTTTACGAGACGCACCTGCCGACGTCTATAGCAGAAGACAACGGTGTGAACAGGCTCTCGTTCATAAAGCCGTGGCCCAAGTTACCTTCTCAATGTGTGGGATCCTATACGGTGTTCCTGGGATTGAAGGAATAGTTCATATCCTGTCGTTCGAACTCCAAGGTCCTTTCAGAGGTTTTGGTTTTTTTCTTTGTACATGTGTACATGTCACCCGTGTCCAATCCCATGATGCTGATTGGTCACAGTCTCCAGGGTCTAATCCAATCGAGTCACAGTAATGGTAAGTCACAACATATTGAACGATGTTGGAGACTCGCAAATAATCTCTGGAGGGGGGACATGGGTTTGTTCTGAGGTAAGGTTTTCATTGGATCACCTCTTTATTATCGGTTCTCAGAAAATTCCTTTGATAGACCTGTAAGAGGGAATGTTTTACTTGGGAAAACTCTTCGTCTGTTTGCACTGGAAGAAGTTTAGCTGTTTGCACTGAGAGAAGCTGTGGTTTGTGAATGACCAATGTAATCAAAAGGTTGGGTTAGTAATGAACATTTTGGTAAATTTTGTGACAACACTGGCCGGTTTTTAGTTTTTGGGAGCCTCATATGATTTTGTATTGTTTACATTAGACACATTTTACAATGCACACATATTGAAAAAGTAAAATAAACATAAAGACATGGTAGCGTCATGCCTTACTAGGAAAACAACAGTTCATCTCGGTTATTTGTTTCTTCTTCGAACACATCCGAGCGACCCAGTGGCTGAATAAATAAATGTACCGTTTAGAAGTAAGAAACATCATACTTTTCTAAAGAGAGGAGGGAACGGGAGACTATTTTTATCTGCGATTGGGATGCCTTTCCTTTTTCGGCATGGTTTTTAAAGAGGCCCCAGGGACTAAATAGTGCACGAACACTGTTTGATTTAACAACCGAAACTCAATGAATGAAGAATGTAGTACAATGACTGTTGTTTCGGTACATTGTCTCATTTGAGTTTTAGTTTAGCACATAATGAATATATGGAAATGAAAATGGTTGTTGACATGGCTGGATAATAAAATGCTTTGTAAATGGACCAATACAGGTGGGTCAACCAAATGCACAGGACATTATTAGTCCAGATAAGAGTTTGTTTAACATCAAAACCATTGCTTTTATGTTAATGGAACATCCTGACTATTAATTGTAGTTCTTTCATTAACAACTAAATGTCTCTGTTTAGGTTTCCAGATGGGGACAGAGAACGGAAGCCTGATGTCCGAGGTGAGAAATGTAAACATAGAATTGTAAACACTCTCATCTGAAATGCTGGGGTCTAGCACGCCTGGGGAATAGTATACCTATATATCGAAGTGTTTTGACTTTCAGGAGGAAAACCGGCAGGTAGAGGTCATCCCAAGTTAAATGCTGATTCACGTGGTGAGTTGGAAGGATTTCGTACTGTGTACCATCATCTGAATCCCTGGCCTCTCAGGGTGGATGTCTGAAGTAAGAGCTGCCCTTGAGCCAATCCTGAAGAGAGTATTTAGATATTTCTCCTGACTTGTTTCAAACCTCCAGATCTGCACCTGAGGGCCAAGGACAAGGGAGGTAAAGACGTTCCAGTGGTCAGCAGTAAAGCCAAGGGCAAAGATCGGCTAACTGGTAGGGCGATGAGGTGAGTAGAATCAGATGTATTAGCTAACTGCTAACTGGTAGAGCTATGAAGTGAGTAGAAGCAGATGTATTGGCTAACTGCTAACTGGTAGAGCTATGAGGTGAGTAGAAGCAGATGTATTGGCTAACTGCTAACTGGTAGAGCTATGAGGTGAGTAGAAGCAGATGTATTAATAAAACATCCCATATTTAGAGGAACCACATGTCTTGTCTGATTATGCAAATTCACTGGGAAGACGTGACCCTGATGCTCTTGTGAATCGTGTGGCTTGCCTCTGATTAGAAGCTGAGCTGTGATTAACGTTAAGGAATTAATGTACATTGAGTTTTATAACAACTATATTTGGTACCGGAATAACTTTTGGGGACAGCGGGTGTATCTCTAAGAGGTGCTAGTAGGAACCTCCATTCTCTAAAAATATTTAGAATACATTTTCGAGCTGAAAAAGAATAGTGTGTGAAATGCACTGTCACAATTTGTTATATCGGGATATTTTGAACAATACTGACCACTTAGTCTGAAGGGTTCTCATCATAAAAGGTTTTACATTTCAGATGGGATGCCGACAATGATGGAGAGGATTTGCAGGTGAGGATTTTAAAGTTGAAAATGTGGTGACTAGCTGTGCTTGGAGGTCATCACATTAAAGTATAGTGGTGACTAGCTGTGCTTGGAGGTCATCACATTAAAGTATAGTGGTGACTAGCTGTGCTTGGAGGTCATCACATTAAAGTATAGTGGTGACTAGCTGTGCTTGGAGGTCATCACATTAAAGTATAGTGGTGACTAGCTGTGCTTGGAGGTCATCACATTAAAGTATAGTGGTGACTAGCTGTGCTTGGAGGTCATCACATTAAAGTATAGTGGTGACTAGCTGTGCTTGGAGGTCATCACATTAAAGTATAGTGGTGACTAGCTGTGCTTGGAGGTCATCACATTAAAGTATAGTGGTGACTAGCTGTGCTTGGAGGTCATCACATTAAAGTAAAGTGGTGACTAGCTGTGCTTGGAGGTCATCACATTAAAGTATAGTGGTGACTAGCTGTGCTTGGAGGTCATCACATTAAAGTATAGTGGTGACTAGCTGTGCTTGGAGGTCATCACATTAAAGTAAAGTGGTGACTAGCTGTGCTTGGAGGTCATCACATTAAAGTATAGTGGTGACTAGCTGTGCTTGGAGGTCATCACATTAAAGTATAGTGGTGACTAGCTGTGCTTGGAGGTCATCACATTAAAGTATAGTGGTGACTAGCTGTGCTTGGAGGTCATCACATTAAAGTATAGTGGTGACTAGCTGTGCTTGTATAGTGGTGAGCTGTCATCATCATTAAAGTAAAGTGGTGACTGACATCACATTAAAGTATAGTGGTGACTAGCTGTGCTTGGAGCTGTATAGTGGTGACTAGCTGTGCTTGGAGGAGGTCATGTGCACATCACATTAAAGTATAGTGGTGACTAGCTGTGCTTGGAGGTCATCACATTAAAGTCATCACATTAAAGTATAGTGGTGACTAGCTGTGCTTGGAGGTCATCACATTAAAGTATAGTGGTGACTAGCTGTGCTTGGAGGTCATCACATTAAAGTATAGTGGTGACTAGCTGTGCTTGGAGGTCATCACATTAAAGTATAGTGGTGACTAGCTGTGCTTGGAGGTCATCACATTAAAGTATAGTGGTGACTAGCTGTGCTTGGAGGTCATCACATTAAAGTATAGTGGTGACTAGCTGTGCTTGGAGGTCATCACATTAAAGTATAGTGGTGACTAGCTGTGCTTGGAGGTCATCACATTAAAGTAAAGTGGTGTCTGTATCTGTGTTTTGATGAAAAATGTAATCGGTTATGTTCAGCAATATTACCAACTGAATTTGTTTAACCTCCATCAGGCCTCCAAGACAAGTTTTGAGGAATTCTTGGATGATCTTGATGCTTTAGGAGACCCTGACATAAACGACTCCACAACAGAAACTCAAGAGGCCGAAGATCGGGACCTCAAAATGGACTCCTTATCCAAAACGAAAACCCTGGATATAGTGAAGTCCGAAGGATTGGAGAGTGGACGTGTCAACACGGGCCTGATTAGGACCAAGTGGTTTCCGGTCCCAGCTGGCGTCCCAGGAGAGGGGACATCCAAGCAGGGGAAGGCTGATGGTTTGTCCCCCGGAGCAACAGAGAAAAAGGTTCGCTTCATGGAGCTCATCACAGGGCACGGGGTCTACGAGAAGCCCAGTTCTGAAGCTCCGAACAATGCACGCTCAGAAACCAGGGGGGGCAGTCTGTTAAAAGTTTCCTCCACCAGCAAAAGCAGCAATGAGGTGATGGAACAAAAGCAGTACCTCGCAGACCAGCAGGATGACGCCAGCATTGCAGCCCCCCTGCCTTTAGAGAATGCCAAGAGCAATAGCAACAGAAACGCAGGTAAGCATTCATTTCTTATTTATGTTTTTTTCTAGTGAAATGTATACAGTGCATAGCTGTGTTGTATTTTATTCACGAGGGGTTTCCTTTGCAGAGGACCTGATTGACGCCAACCTGTCTCTGCTGAGCCTGGCGTCAGGAGATGCTCAGCCAATCCACAGCACCGGCACTGACAAGGTCCATACAGACGCATAGTGAGAATTGCTCTGGTTTTAAAGTGTGCTCAACCCTCTGTTCGTGGAGAATTGCCGTTGTGTTGGTTTACCACAACCCAGATGTGACTAACCTGATTTTATCATGTAATCCTGCTGTTTATTAGAAAACACGATGGTATATCTCCTTGTCCTGGGTTGGGCTGCTTTGCTATACATTGATTGATGGATGGATGAAAAGACGATTGCATGACTCGTTGGGATAAGTTAACGATTTTAATTGGGGCAATCTGTTGGTGCATGAGAGCGTTCATTATGGACTTCTGTGATGTTCTAGTGGAGCAGGTGTGACATAAGAGCAATTTCCAGAGTCTAGCTCGTTAATAGACCCCGTGTGGTGTCCTGTTGTATCTGGCACCAAGACATTAGTAACAGACCCCTGAAGGTGTCCTGTGGTATCTGGCACCAAGACATTAGTAACAGACCCCTGAAGGTGTCCTGTGGTATCTGGTACCAAGACATTAGTAACAGATCCCTGAAGGTGTCCTGTGGTATCTGGCACCAAGACATTAGTAACAGACCCCTGAAGGTGTCCTGTGGTATCTGGCACCAAGACATTAGTAACAGACCCCTGAAGGTGTCCTGTAGTATCTGGCACCAAGACATTAGTAACAGACCCCTGAAGGTGTCCTGTGGTATCTGGCACCAAGACATTAGTAACAGACCCCTGAAGGTGTCCTGTGGTATCTGGCACCAAGACATTAGTAACAGACCCCTGAAGGTGTCCTGTGGTATCTGGCACCAAGACATTAGTAACAGACCCCTGAAGGTGTCCTGTTGTATCTGGCACCAAGACATTAGTAACAGACCCCTGAAGGTGTCCTGTAGTATCTGGCACCAAGACATTAGTAACAGATCCCTGAAGGTGTCCTGTAGTATCTGGCACCAAGACATTAGTAACAGATCCCTGAAGGTGTCCTATGGTATCTGTCACCAAGACATTGCCAGCAGATCCTTGACATCTTGTCAAGTTATGCGGTGAATCAGAGTTGTTGGTCCAGCACATCCCACAGATGCTCAGTCAGATTGAGACCTGGGGAAGACTTTGAACTCCTCATCATGTCCCTAAAACCATTCCCAAACAACGTGTGCCGTTTAGCACATTATTCTGTCGAAAGTGGTTACTGCCATCCCAGAATACCATCGCCGTTGATGGCACGTGTCCACATGAATGGCCACACCCAGGGTTTCCCAGCAGAACATTGGCCAGTACATCGCCATACTCCCTCCATTGGTTTGTCGTCATCCTGCTGTGCATCCTGGTACCGTCCCAGTTCCAGGTGAACAGTGCATGCGTGATGTGAAAGAAAAGGTGACTCACCGGACCAGGCGACCTTCGCGCCCTGCTCCGAGCTCCAGTTGTTTGTGTGTTTTGACAGCGGCTAGAGGTCCTGCATGGGCAGCCCCATACACTGTAATGTGGGTTGTGCCAGAGGGGAAATTCCCTCAGTTCAGACCAGACGGCTGTTGTTACCCTCCCACACCAATTAGCCTCGGGCTCCCAGTACCTTGTTGTTAGTTTGGGGTGCGTCTCGCCTCGGATCATTATCCGTACGTACGCCTCGTTCTGAACGGAAGGACCCCACAATCCTTGCCGTTTAAGTGACGCTCCGACCTCCGCCTTGCTCAGGTCTCGACTTATGTTTACCAGAAAAACTGATTGTTTGCTTACCATTTAATCCACACAGAAATTGACATGTGCTTCAGTTAGGAGATTATTCATGTTATCCGATGCGAGTCTGTGAGCGGTCATAATGTTTTGGCTCATCGGTGTATGTACATATACATGAATATACACATGTACATATTGTGTTCCTACCTGTAAGGAAACACAATTATGAGTAGTGATCGGGACAAGTACTGTGTTTTTAAACCCTTCTTTGTTTTTGTTTCATAGGCAAGAGAAAATGGGAAGATCGTCTGAAGCACTATCTACGTTGATACGGATATGGATTGATTAATTCCTAAGTAGGGGATTTACTTTGAGCCTTGTCATTTTAATAAGCACTCGCTGCCAATAACACCTTGACGGTGGTCTGTGTTTATTTGATAAAAGACTAACATCGTCGCTCAAGGTGGGAAAAGATGAAATGTGCAAATTATGTTACTTCGCTTACAAGCACTTTATTTTTTATAAAGTATGAGTAGTGCCGTCAAACATTACTTACATTACAAGGTTGTTACCTAAATTGCAGTTGTGTATTTAACGGCTGTTTGTAATTGAAAGATTAATTGAAGGCATCAATGCTAATGCTCGTGTTAGTTCAGTTCCTATGGTTGACTAATCTACTTGAACAGGTAGTGCATTTATGCTTTATTTTGCACAATTGATTGTGGTGGTGTTTTGTCGATCTTTGCCTTAGCGTTAGGCCTGATGAAATACAATTTGAATTATATTTGAATAGTTGCACACTGGCTGTAAATATGGAACCGTTCTGAACACATCGTTGCACTTAACTATCGATACGTTCGTACTGTCGTTTCCATGTTGGTTGGCTGTTTACTGAGGAAGAATTGACACTGTAAATGCCGGTCCTATGTTTTGTTAGGACAGAAAGACATTACATTTCCAGAGGCATAAAAAGCTTATTTTTTTATGTTGTGCATACATTTGTTTACGTCCCTGCTGAACTCAGTTCTCAGAAAAGTTTGTTCGCATGTTCAGTTGATATTTTTGTTTATGTTGTTTGCCATTACTTTGTGAGGAAAAGTTGAATAGTTTTCTTTGGATGATACAAACTGAATATGTATCTGAAATGTTGACAGGTTCCATTATCAGAGATGCTTGTTGAATATTGTATTTCAAATGTTTTTGGGAAACCAAGTTTTTTTGTTTTGAATGACACAGGATTGACTTTCTCATTTGAACAACAGATTCTCAAATATTATTCACTGGAGAATAGGCCCTTGTTGTCTTGTTTCAATCCCAGTGGGAAAATTGTTATTTATTTTCCTTTAAAATGTCATACTCTGATAGACTAGACAACAAAATGTCTAGGAGCCGTATCTTATAATAGATATTCTATTAACAAAGCACTTGGATTGTCTATTAGCGTGTTCATTTAGGCAATTCATTATATATTTTATTGAAGGAACTGCTTGAGCAGTTTCACCTCAAGCAGGATTTGTTTTTTTCATGCACCAGAACAGTGACATCAGAAGTGCGTTGCCATCACCACGGTGACAATAATTCAGGTTTGTATTATAATTACTTAATGGAGCAGTGGAAGTGGAATTCTGAAACGGGAGATTTGGAATCGTTGTTGGATGTTTTCAGAAGTGCATTGTAGTCGAGACGGGGATGCAGGGAAGTTTTTGTCAGAGAACGAACGAATGTTCAGTGCCTGTTTTTGATGACTTTGGTTTGGTACACATGTTAATTCAAATGTTTCTAGATAGTTATAGCTGTATATCACCAAGTCTTGCCTATTAACTTCAAACATTTCTTGTGTGTCAGCATAGCTGTGTTCACACTTTCCTGTTTGATTAACACTTGTGCAAATGACTAGATTGTATATCCGGTTGATGATGGCATGGCACAAAGCACATTAATAAAGTACCCCGTTGGGTTCAGGTTCTGTCGTGCTCTTTTTGTCATTCCTTAGCTGGCATACATCACAAGGTCATATATTTCAAAATAAAAGTCGCCTACCACAGTCATTTTGGGGAGTGCTGTGCTCAAGTGCAATTCTCAAGAGAGGATTCTGATTCACACACACACATCAACAACCAGACTTTTTTTTATAACTGACAACTTCGGCGACCTACAGTACTTCATTACCACGTATAGTCGACAAACCTGACAAAAACAATATTCTGCGACCAGCCTCCCATAATAAAACCCCTAATCATTCACTTCGGTACAATAGCGGGACGGCCTGTATTCGGTCAAATGTAACTGAACTGAACACGGGGAAAAGCAAACGGTGTTCTTTAACGGGAGAGCGACCGTTTCTTAAGCCCTCCCTGTGCGGGAGTTCTTTTTGATTAATTTGAAATGAGCTCTCCACGGGCCGGTTGTAACAGCCTGTTGTTTTTCACACTTTCCCCCTGCATCTCTAGGGCTGGTCCTCCCAGGTGTTACTCTTTTAATGATCTTTTCCACAGGCGTTCTCTAGGGGCACCTCATTAAAGCCCTGGGTCCTGCTGCCTTGGCATTGCGGTTCGTTGCTGTGTGTTTGTCAGTTGCATTTGCCACAGCTCTCACGGTCATGTTTCATTGCTTGACGTTTTTTTTTCTCCAGGTTCTCACTGTTTCTTTAAAATACCTGATTTTAATTTCACGGCCGTGGAGCACAGTCTCCAGGCTTCCGCTAATGAAAATTAATTAACTCAATAAACTGTCAGATGTACCTAACTAAGCTACAGTTTGAACACATTTAATGTGCTCTACATCATTAGTGCTACCAGTGGTGACAAATTCCTTGAGGGCTCTGCTTTAAAGCGGGATTCGGTGGTGAAAAACATTTGTGTTCATGTAAAAAGCCTGATTTGAAAACCTTGTACAACGTGTCAGATGTGACTGCTGTCTCAAACAATGAGAGTCTATAATATTGTGCTGGCTGTTGCTCTCTCATCCTTGTCTATGATGACGACACAGTAAAGTAAACAACTGTGATAAAATCTATCTAATTGAAAAAGTTAGCAATTGAAACCAAATATGCTTTTTAATTGGAGCGAACATCAACCTGGTTGGACCTAGATTGCTCACTCTCATACAATGTCCATCCATACCACCTACCTTGTCAAAATTAAAATGTATGTGTGGTTATGGCATGTAGATTCTGCCACAATTGTTTTTTTTCTAAATTAGATGTCATTTATCTAATCACAATCGCCTCTACCAGACTCACAAGAACCAACTAATTTATAAGTTCCTCTTAGGCAATCCTTTGTCTACCTGAGCTCACTTCTCCAGTGGTAACCTAGCAATCTGGTAGAGATCTTATTTAGTCCGTTTTAAAACCCTGATATTATTTTATTCATGCTGCCACCAACGGTAGCAAAAAAGTTCCAAAGGCTCTTAAACTGGACTCGAAAAACATACGTTACTACTAACTATATAATAAATACACCATCTGAGTACTAAATCTATCGATTGGTCATTCTGAATTTACGTAATGTATTTTATGGATTATATTTATTTCTGGTTTGTTATTATTTATATTTTGATTTGATTTTTTTGTTTCTGTGTGTTCTACTGTTCTCATGCACTTCTGCCTTTGTCCACTTTGTCATTGTAAATTAGATTTTGTTTTCAGTCGACTTAACTGGTTAAATGACGTTTATATTAAACATTTCAAATGTATGCAATGCCTTACCATCTATGTTATAATAATGATTGTTTCAACCTCCCATTGCAGCTGTGAAAAATGCATTTGGCCGTTCTCTCCAAGGGTGTCTCAGGGGAAGTGGCATTTGAAACACAAACACATTTCCAAATTCACACACGCATCTAACACCTTGTACATGCGAGAAGCTCCCGTCTAATAATAATACACTTTCGAGGCAGAATTATTTGTTTACATTTTCTTTACACATTTTACCAAGTCACTGTCGTCCTGAACAGAAAGGACGTGGAGTAGCCAAGATAAATGTATCGTATAGAGAACAACTTCTGCTAATGTGTTCAGTTGTTCCCTATAGAATTAAGCCATTGTTATTATGAAACATTGAGATGTTCTGAAAGCACGAGTGATGAGACTGCATCTAGGTCAGCCTGTGCTTGCTGTATTACGTAATGGTTTTGCACCTGTGGCCCATGCTGGAACGATTAATCCGGCACTTTCTCACAGTCCAGTGATCATCCGACATGTTCTGTGAGTAAAAGGGCCCCCGGTAACAGACACAATGCTAGTGACTGTCCATTTGACGTACGGTAACAGACACAATGCTAGTGACTGTCCATTTGATGTACGGTAACAGACACAATGCTAGTGACTGTCCATTTGATGTACGGTAACAGACACAATGCTAGTGACTGTCCATTTGATGTACGGTAACAGACACAATGCTAGTGACTGTCCATTTGATGTACGGTAACAGACACAATGCTAGTGACTGTCCATTTGATGTACGGTAACAGACACAATGCTAGTGACTTTACATTTGATGTACGGTAACAGACACAATGCTAGTGACTTTACATTTGATGTACGGTAACAGACACAATGCTAGTGACTGTCCATTTGACGTACGGTAACAGACACAATGCTAGTGACTGTCCATTTGATGTATTTACATATTGGTTTGGCTTGGCTTGGTTTGGCTTGTTTTGGTTGTCCTTGTTTGGGGCGTTGTTTTATCTTCCACTGACGTCTACACCACGTGCCATTCATTAATAATAGACGGGCCCACCACTCTTCTCAGACGTTAATTGAAGGGCCTATTATGAGCTTTGCTTCATATTGTTCACCAGTGTGGTGAGATCTCATTTATTATTCACCGCAGATATTGTTTGCTTCACACGACGGCGTTCGAACATACTTTGATTCCGTCGCCTTTGTTTTAAAGGGCTCTACGGGGCGGCATTTTACTACATATAAATTACACTTTGTGTCGCTGTCCATCTCGTCTGAGAACTCTTTATGTTCACCATCATCACTGTCAACAATCCGTATTTGGCCTGTAGCTTACTCGTTTAATCACCCCTGGTCACTCTTAACCCCACAGGAAGCTAGATATTGCTTGCCTAGCGTTAAATATTCAAAGTTGTGCTATAGCTGTATACTTGAGCTCAAACTAGTAGAACATACTGTATAATCCAATGACAGCGAAAGAGAAAAGTATTTGTTTGACAAATGTTAATGTTTTGTTAACAGGACAGCCTCCATCATTTGCTCGAATCCCTGGCGTATTTTTATATAAATTAGGGATTATTATTTTGGGATATTACACATGTTCGTCAAAAACATACTATTGAATGTAAACTGTTAACTGCAATTCATCTAGTTTGCACATGGAGAATGTATTTTTCCAAATCAGACCTGTTTGTTCTGCTAACCTGCAACATTCACCCTAGTTTATTATCCTAACTAGATACAAATTCTAGAACGAAGCAGGAAGCAGCAAAGCAAACATGTGATGCTTTTTATCCTCCCACACCTGATATTGATCCTCCCAGATCTGATATTGATCCTCCCACACCTGATATTGATCCTCCCACACCTGATATTGATCCTCCCACACCTGATATTGATCCTCCCACACCTGATATTTGACTCCCACACCTGATATTGATCCTCCCACACCTGATATTGATCCTCCCACACCTGATATTGATCCTCCCACACCTGATATTGATCCTCCCACACCTGATATTTGACTCCCACACCTGATATTGATCCTCCCACACCTGATATTGATCCTCCCACACCTGATATTGATCGTCCTACCACAGATCTTGATCCTCCCGTTGTGGGGAATATCAACACATAGATTTGTGCAGCTATTCCCACCCTATGTATAGATGTACATTTACTGTCTCACTTGTAACTGGGTTTAGAGGTCAAAGGGTGACTCAACTCTCTGCTCCTTCTGCTGTCATATGAAGCATTGAAAACCGGTCAGCCGTCTGCGGCAATATCCAGTGTGCGTGTGTTTTACTCTGTTCGCAGTACTCTGAACATGTCTGTCACCTGTTTTTTCACAATCCATGTTCACGTTTTTTGCCGTGTCAGATACACACGCCGTGACAGATTCGCAGCACGCTGTGGTTCTCGCAGGACTCTCTGATTTCGTGAGATGCTCGAGCACCAGGGATCAAACCTCACCAATAAAATCGCAGAGGAAAAAAAGCCTTTCAAAGTGAGCGTGTGCTGGAAATAGTACAGGACTGCTATTGTGTAATGTGTTCCTTTCCTGCGCACGGTAACCACAGTGAGCTCAATCGATACACCTCCCTCATATGCCACTTAGTTCAAGTAGAAAACATACTGGCGTGTTGTTGTTCCCCTCCAGAGTTCACCACGAGTGAGTCAGAACCAAGAATATGATAGAGGGAGAGATCACATATTGAGATCGCCATTGCCATTACGTTAGCTGTAGCAGACGGATAAACAATAGGCCTCGTTTGCCTCCGAAACACATCTTAGGCGGTTTAAATACTACGATTTGCTTGTCCGCGATAAAACTTGCGGTGAGACTAATAGTCGGGTGAATTATCAGCTTTCTTTATTCAGTCGGCACCAACTGTTGGTTATTGTACAATTATATTTGAGCATAAGTGGGACATTGTTTTGGTATTACAGATTCTTCTGGCAATTCTTTTTTAGAAACTTTTATCGGCAATGACGTTTGATAGGCTTTTTACATATCTTGTTAACACATTTAACACAGTATTTTTGCTCTGATGTTAATTGTTCCAGCATATCACATTTGCAGTGAGCTCCATACAAAGGTCACTTCTGGTTTCTATGTCACTTGGGCATTTGATTTAGAATGTAATGGCAATGGCTATCTATGTTACTATGTTCTATGTTCATTTCTTTATAATCGTAAGAGCCAGAAAACAGAAAAATCTCTGTTTTCACCAGTCGGCGATGAAATGTAAGAAGCCTTTTAGCCTTCTTTCTGATGAATTGTCTTATGTGACAATTGCCAGAACAATCCGAGAGGCCTACTAAAACGCTCAGATGGAATGTCTTTGAATCAGAACCTGGGCACAGAGGAGAATGAATACGATGGGGTTCTCGTGGGTTCTCCTCTGACGCCCAGGATCTTTGAATACCACTTCCCATTAGCCTGCTATTCAAACGCTATAACGTACAGTTAAATGTTACTCACCAAAATATGGACTTTCACAGGGCTACCATCCATTTTGCACGGCGTGTGCGCCAAATGTATTTCCAGAAAAGGTGTCCATTAATACTGTCAATTGATTTGTAATAACCTTCCGTTGGCCTCTCCAATAAAAGCACATCTCGGCTGATCAAGCAGCAAAGAGAGTATCTCAAAAAAACATAGATTTAATTTGTGTATTTCCGCAAACTATACACATTTTCAAACGAGTCACGTTTGAGGATTTGGCAAATGGGTATTTGATTGGAAGAATCCTTCCTGGCGGAATACTCAGCTCTCTGCACAGATTCTGATTCAAAGGTGTTTATTAACAAACAGGTCTTGTCTGGGTCGTAATATGACATCACTTTGGGTTTGAAATGTAGCTGCTACACAGAATCAGAAGATCGACCAGGTAATTTGAACAGGTCTACTCTAATATGTTTATCATCTATTTGTATCAAGCGCCACCGACTTCGGAAACATTGGCATTTTATGATATTTTTCATGAACAATTTCCGGCTCTGAAAATAAAGTTTATTATGAAAGGGCTTATTTACGTTGAGTTGCATGTATACATGTTTTCAAACAAAATGTTGACTAATAAGCATTTTACAAGGATGTTTATTTTCCTCATGATAGGCTAACATTGTTTTAATAAAAAGTATCTAATTAAACTAAAAGATAGACCACGGCCAGTGGATGTACATTGTCTGCCCTATACACAAATAATTGGCCTGGTGTTTTGCACGTATACCCTGAGGTCAACTCAATAATACGGGTTCATCTAAATCCCAGGAAAGGAAATACACAGGACTTGTTATTCAATTGCTCGGCCCATCATATGGCTATATGCTATAAACAGAAAAACGTCTGAGGCCTAAAGGCAATCCGTATAGTTCACATGTCCTGCAAACCAAAGGCATTTCTTCTGGACGAGTGACATATAGTTCTATATCACACCCTTGTGACCACGAAATGTATATAAATACATGACCTTGGTGGAACTCTCCGAAGGAAGGAGGACGCATACATTAATTAAGGCATACAGCAGGCCTATATGGTCAAAGAAAACGTTGTTTAGGGGAAAACAATATTCCTTTGAAGCATTTTTCCCCCCTATAATTGTCAGCCATATACGCATTCAGATTATTTGTATATAAGATATAAATAGAATACGTGCATGAAGCCATGTGCAATTATCACAGCCTCCTCCTCTGTTCTTCAATCTGTTCCACGACAAGACAACCCCCTGTGTGTTGGCTATTGTGTCCGACCACTTTAACTGTTCTGAACACTGTTCTCCGACCGATTCCTGATTATTGGCCCGGTCCTTCACGCAAACCTTGTAGTGCCGTAGTTGAGGTGCCACCAGCAGCTGCTTGGTCCTCTGGGGCAGGGGCTGGTCGGCCCGCATCCTTCCCTATCTGATCACGCACGGTGTTCTGGGCACCGGTGCGGAACTGGTCCTGCATGTCCCCAGCAGCAGGCCGGGACGCCTGGTCGTCTGTGCGCACGGTTGTGTGGCTTTGGACAGACGCGTAAAGCCCTCTGGGTTGGGAGTGAGCACTTTCGGATTTGCTTTGGCCCTTCCAGAGTAACGCATTCGTGTTGACAGACGACACATCCGCCTGTGTGGAGTTAGTGTCCGACACGTTGGTGCTTATTGTGGATATGTTTGTCGAGATGTTCCCAGATGCTGTGACATCCTCATCATGCGCGCCCGGCTTAATCCCCGCCGGAGGAGAGGATACGCTGGTGGTGGTGGTGGTAGGCTTCCATATCAAGCTGTAGTAAATGGCCAAAATGATGGCTGCTAAGGACACGGACAGCACATAGGCAAACACAGTGGCCAGTCTCACCCACTTTTTGTTCGTCTTCGCAGCCATCTTGGCCTTCTTGTCCCCCGTATACGTGGCCGGTTTGCCCCTCTCCATGTTGGGCATGAAGTCCCGCTCTCTCATATTGCCCCGGTTCTTCCCACGATGCTCCACCGCCCCGTCCGTCTTGCTGGTCTCTTATGATCCACAATCCAGAAGAACACAGTAGTAGTAACCTATCCGGGGGACCGATCGCGACCTCGGACTGTCTATTTTGGGGCTAAATTGTCTTTCGGTTCGTTCATTTCCTCCAAGAGAGGCACTGCGTGTCGCCTCGGACAGCCAGTAGAGCAGTGCGTTTCAGCGAGGACATCATGGATCTTCCCAGAGGCTCCTGTGATGTTCAGCATCCGCCAATGCAGAATCCAGAATTGTTTATTCCAATATGGTTATTCCCACGTTATTTCCTAACGATTCGAGCACGCCAAGTAAAGAGTGCACGCGGTGTGTGATTTATTAAAACGATTGAATGAGATCATCTGGTGCTCAACTGACTGTAAGGTAGCAAATAACAAATGAAGTAGTGCCTGCATGGCTCAGCTAAAAATACAGTGGATGGGGGCGGGTGAGGGGTCTTAAAGTGGTAGCAGCTCTGCATTAACTAATGGAACCGCACCACACAGCTCACACAGCACGCCGCCGGAACAGTTAATAAATTAGTGAAGGCCTGTCCTTGTCCAGTGTTGCCTAGATGTTTGCATGTTTACATCAAAGTGACTTGGAATAAAGCCGATTGGGCTGTTTTTTTTTAGACATATCTGTGAGCATTGGGGATGGATAGCAAGATGGGTCACTACCCTATAGGCTCAAATCACCCGTCACATGTAGTCCGGACGGATTATGCCGTGGCACTAATGATGAATTCCCCCCTTCTGATATCAGCACCTTGGACAGCGCACGTCAACCGTTAATTAGTGACAGACAGGCTTATTAGATGTACAGAACAGAGTGGCAACATGTGGTATTGGCGATATTTCATGCAAATAAACAAAATATAGGCGTTGCTTAAAAGGTCATTCACATGCAAAAGTTGAACTATTTGGAAAAACAGTGACTGATTTTGTTCAATATCTGTATGGTCTGCGTTTCATCAGAGAGTGATAGCAGCTTTGCTTACATTGCTTAATATGTTATTATAGACATAATGTGCACAAGTAATTGAATATATCAGGTGGAAAATTCATGTGGTCGCACGTGGTATATTATGAGGTGTTTTATACAAAACATGCTGGGTTTATGATGTAATGATCAATCACAGACAACATAGTTATTGGACTTTATGAACATTGTGTTCTATTTAATTCAGTCTAATGTCGATACTCATTTATCCATAGGATACTAGGGTCATCCTATCCCAAAACAACTTGCCCAAAGAGATTTAGCTTTCTCCTGAACTGAAATTTGCATATTACCCAAATGATAGAAGGAGTAGTCAAAAGCAAAAGGCGGGATTCAGCATTTATCAGCTCTCCTGTCACCTCGGGCCATCACACATCTGCAGCACATATGATTCCTCTGAACCACATCTACGGCACATGATTCCTCTGAACCACATCTACCGCACATATGATTCCTCTGAACCACATCTACCGCACATATGATTCCTCTGAACCACATCTACCGCACATATGATTCCTCTGAACCACATCTACCGCACATATGATTCCTCTGAACCACATCTACAGCACATATGATTAATCTGAACCACATCTACACCTCAAACAAGCATTCCGTTTATTAACGTCTCTCGACGTTGTTTTGTGTGTCACCCTTCATTCCGGTCCAGCAGCGTGCTGGGACGTTTAGTTTAAATGTGTTTATACAAGAGGAAAAACGTCAACACACGCAATTACTAAATTAATGCTGAGATCAAACTGGCAATCCGAACTCCTTGCTGCAGTCAAATGCTACACCACTCAGTGTTTTGATTCACTATGGCGATTTATCTTGTGTGACTGCCTTAGCTTCGGTCTTCAGGTAAACGCTAGGCCACGCCCACAGGCGTTAGATTGTTCTCTCTGCTACTGGTCTGGGAGCTCCCTAGCAAAACAAACCCTCAGCCAAAAAGTCTATAATTATTTGCCAGTGACCAGGAGTGATAAATCAGAATACTAATTCATATCTTGAACCATCTCATAAACTCGGCGTCACATGATGTTTGTGAACGTTTCTGACAGCCCATTTTTTTAGTCAAATAGGGCATTTTATTATTTATAATGGGCACATTTGCATTGGAAATGTGTTGTGTTGCCTCCAGCCATCCCGGTGTTTGCCTGCAGAGCCAGCCATTCACCTCAGAGCCTGTTGAGAGCAGAGGTAGGTCAGGGCTGTCATTGGTCAGAACCTTGATCTAGAGGGTCCAACAGTCACTCAGAAGTGGAAAGAAACAATAGGACCTTCATCATGGACAAGAGACGCTATACTCTGGAACCACCAGAGGTCAAAGACTACTTGGTTAAAGGAGACAGGTTCACCAAATGGTCAGAGGTGAGTTGGCAAAGAGACAGGTTTACCAAATGGTCAGAGGTGAGTTGGCAAAGAGACAGGTTTACCAAATGGTCAGAGTTGAATTGTCAAGGAGACAGGTTTACCAAATGGTCAGAGGTGAGTTGGCAATGAGACAGGTTTACCAAATGGTCAGAGGTGAGTTGACAATTCTCGTGCAGCAAACTACTGTAGAAACGTCATAATAATTTAATTGATGTGAATTATGAAGTGAATTATGAGTCATACATCTGTCGCTAAACTTCTCAGGCCAAGTTTAAACACTTTTAAGAGATTTCGACGATACAATAAAACGACATTCTCCATAACCAGGACTCAACCAAGACTGTGCCTGTCACCATGAAAATGGATCCTAAAGGATACTACCTCTACTGGACCAACCAAAGCAAGGTAGGATGAAGTTGAGATCTGGTAGGATGAAGTTGAGATCTGGTAGGATGAAGTTGAGATCTGGTAGGATGAAGTTGAGATCTGGTAGGATGAAGTTGAGATCTGGTAGGGTGAAGTTGAGATCTGGTAGGATGAAGTTGAGATCTGGTAGGATGAAGTTGAGATCTGGTAGGGTGAAGTTGAGATCTGGTAGGATGAAGTTGAGATCTGGTAGGATGAAGTTGAGATCTGGTAGGATTAAGTTGAGATCTGGTAGGATGAAGTTGAGATCTGGTAGGATGATGTTGTGATCTGGTAGGGTGAAGTTAAGATCTGGTAGGATGATGTTGAGATCTGGTAGGGTGAAGTTAAGATCTGGTAGGATGATGTTGAGATCTGGTAGGATGAAGTTGAGATCTGGTAGGATGAAGTTGAGATCTGGTAGGATGAAGTTGAGATCTGGTAGGATGAAGTTGAGAGCTGGTATAGGATGAAGTTGAGATCTGGTATAGGATGAAGTTGAGATCAGGTAGGATGATGTTGAATAACTGTGAGTGAATATTGCCACATGAAATTGTGTCCTTATAGTTTATTTCACCTGTTTATATAATTAAATCTCAAACCCAAATGAAATGCGTCCTGGCTGCTGTGATAGCTGCTTCGTCCTCCGCTGTTTTTGCAAGATTTCTTTAAGCCAGCACACTGTCAATATCTACCCGGGTAGTTCATTTGTGAATTTTGAAAGGACTTTCTCCAGTAATTTTTAGACAAGTTATTTGGAAGGGAAAGGCTCTGTGACAGAATATTAACATTAAGTAAAATCAAAATCCATTGTCTTATAAAGTTACTCTTGTCAAAAAGCGAGTAATTGGTTAAAGGACCCATCTCTCTTTCTCTCTACACTGTAATACTCCTTTCCTAGGATAATTTATTTCCATCTCTCCACCCCTCTCTGGTTTGGTCCTTCTGATCTTCTGCACGTTCATTTGCGAAACACTTAGATCCCTGTATCCCGATGCAATCGTAAAATAATAATTGCTTTTGTATAGTCAGAAAGGCTTTTGCCCAAATTGGTTCTAATTTGATAATTCCCCATTCCCTAGGAGACGGAGTTCCTGGATGTTGCCTCCATTAGAGACACCAGAGCAGGGAAATATGCAAAACTTCCTAAAGTGAGTACCATTATGGTATATAATGCCTCACCGCCGAGCGACCAGCCTAACAACGTCTAACAAAACCTCCGCGTGCACTCTAACGTGTTTGTTGTGTAACTGAGGAGAAATGTGTACTGTGAAAGCAGAAATAAACACGGTGCCGGTGTGCACACACACACTTATACACACACACACTCCCATGGCAAGAGCCCCGTAATACCAATCCTGTAGCTGCAGAGAGATGATCGAGTCAGACAGTTTGTATTTCTCCCACCGCTTGCTCCCACCCTGAGCTGGTCTCTGGAGGATACCAGTATGCAGCTAAGCCCCATGCTACTGGGGAGGTCAAAGGTCACGGTCATTTCTCCCACCGCTTGCTCCCACCCTGAGCTGGTCTCTGGAGGATACCAGTATGCAGCTAAGCCCCATGCTACTGGGGAGGTCAAAGGTCACGGTCATTTCTCCCACCGCTTGCTCCCACCCTGAGCTGGTCTCTGGAGGGTACCAGTATGCAGCTAGGTCCCATACGACTAGGGGGGTCAAAGGTCACGGTCATCCGTCTGGGAATAAACAATGTCACCCCCAAAGTGGGTGTACCATCTATCCATGTAGTCTATACAGCGTCCTGCCTTCAAATAGATTTGTTTCTATTCATCAAGCCACGTATACAGTATGAAAACAAAAGCATCCACGGATCATTGATTTGTTTGCACTTTAGTGGTCCAGGACAGAACTAAGGGGCCGGTTCATCGATCTGTTTGTTCGGTAGCAGTTGAGGGTGTAGCCAGACCGCCCAGAGTCCTCTGCTGAGCTGCTGCTCTCAGGTTTCCCAGCTCTGATGTTTTCATGTCCTGATTTGCTTGTCTGGTCAGGCTTGAGGTTCCAGGTGTCCTGTGTATGGAAAACAGGTACCAGGGTATTGCAGCAGGCCTCATTTGTCCCTCTTCAAACAGACACAGAGAGGAGGATGGGAGGAAAACACAAGAGAATACATGAAATGATTTAGCTGTTTACTGTCTGCAAGGAAGAGAGCTAAACCACATTAAATGCTTCGCCAACACAATGATCGTTGTTTTGCTAAAAGCGAATGTGCCTGTGCGTTCTAATCAACAGCACCCTAAAGTCAGGAATGTGTTCAACTTGGACTTTCCGAACAGCGACCATCTACTCAAAACCCTCACTGTGATCACGGGCCCTGATGTGGTCAATTTGACTTACCTCAACTTCTTTGCTTACAAGGACAAAGTGACACAGGTAAAGCTCATCATATTGTCACATGCACTCATCAATGCAACGTGACTTAACAGCTCATGCCCAATACATAAACTGTGTGTATATAAATTTACATCTAAGTGTCAAACGTATGAACGCAATACGTAGGCAATAGACATTGGTGTACGAACACCACACAACCATGTGATATGAAAAACCTAATTTTAGTCGGGCTGTGAAACTCGAACCGTAACCAGCCATCATCTCCAAATCACGCCCTTTGTGAGGTTATAGCTACAATATTCGGTTTAGATGAAACCTAATTGAAATGACAATGTGCTGTCTGCCACCGCAACCATCTCCATGCCCTCTAGTGGCAAAACACATCAGTTATATTCAGTCGTATATCTGATCAATGGTCTTATTTTTGTAGAACTGGGCGGCTGATATCCTATCCATCGCTTACAACCCGTCCAGAAACAACGCATGCAGACAAGTCTTCATGGAGAAAATGTGAGGGATGCTCCAGTCTGAGTTATGTTGTTGCAGCTGAGTGAATTTGCTTCATTATTTCAATGACCCTTACCATCTCAGGTATGTCCGCATCTCCCTTCACACCAACAAAGATGGCAAAATCCCTGTCAAAAAGTGAGTAACAGATCAGTGTCGTTTAGACATGTTTGACCACATACACCTCTGCATAATACCATCTGATATGAGGTATGACTGGTAAAATGTAACCGAGGGACAATTTAAAGTGGAAGCATGTCTCTTGTGTTGTCATCATTTTCACGCGCAGTATTTACAAGATGTTTCCAGCCGACAAGAAACGGGTAGAGGGTGCCCTGGCTTCAGCTCATCTCCCCAAAGGAAAGGTTAGATATTAACCCCATGGTTTTTAAACAGTCTGGGGACGTTTCCTGTACTCAGACTGCCTCTAGTCCCAGACTAAAATGCTTAAGTTTTAGTCCACGCATAAGCCAAATCTGAAAAACTATGGGTTAGAGTCATCTAAAATCCTAGTGCTAGTACGGTAGTATACGGTAAATATAGTTGTTGTTCTTTCTGAACAAGTACCTTATCAGGTGAGAAAACTGTGTATGTGTGTTCTCTCAGGGTGACGCTATGAAACCAGATGTCTTCACCGAGGCTGCTTTCAAGGCATTCCTGATGAATCTTTGCCCCCGACCGGAGATCTATGAGATCTTCACATCCTAGTAAGTTACGGAAAAGAGGTGGAAGCCGATGCCGGGTGGAATTGTCGTTATTTCAGTCCAGCTCATGTGTAAATTCACTAGTTCAGACCGGTTTAGACCGGTTCAGACTGGTTCAGGCCAATGTAGAATTATATGATGGTCAGGCCTGAGTGTCCCCTCAGCTCTGCCAAGGCTAAACCCTACATGACTAAGGAGACATTGGCCAAGTTCATCAACGAGAAGCAGCGTGACTCCCGCCTCAACGAGGAGCTCAACCCCCGAATACGACCTGACCAAGTCAAGGCTCTCATCGAAAAGTATGAGCCCAGCTCCTCCAACAGAGGTGAGACACATATTAACAGTCAGATTTGCACAGAACATGCCAAGTCAGGAGAACTAGTGAAGAAGCCTACCTCATCGAATCACCGCTGCATGAGAAGAAAAGTCACGTTTTTTTTGCTGAATACACAACAATTACTTAATGTATTTTCATCCAGTGTTTGATAGAGGACAGATGTGTAAAGCTACTATGTTATGCGTCGTCTCATTCCAAAGGTCAGATTTCTCCAGAAGGTCTGCTTCTCTATCTGATGGGGCCCGAGACGTCTGTGGTCATACTGGATAAGCTGGCCCAGTGTCATGACATGAGTCAACCGTTGCCTCACTACCTCATCAAGTCCTCCCACAACACATATCTGACAGGTCAGATGAAAGTCTTCACATGTCATAACGCACATTTGAACTTATCTATGGTCCAACCCTGTTCATCATTAGCTACTGAGAGCTGCACAGGAATGGCCTCCTAAAGGAGTCATTGAGTAATTACACAAACAGTTTAGTGCATGATATGGTAGCATTTTATATTCATTTCATTCTTAAGTTTCTTATATCCTGGCGAAAAGAAAACTAACAACGAATAGAAAATGTCGTTACTTTCAAATAACTAAACAATTACAATGTATCTAGTTAATTAACTTTTATAAATCATTGTGTACAGACTATTTCATTTTAATTTCTCTAAATTGTACTGGTTCGTTACTCCCTGGGATCCCTCTACAGCTGGTCAGTTTTCTGGGGTGTCGTCCCCGGAGATGTACCGCCAGTGCCTGCTGGCCGGCTGCCGTTGCCTGGAGCTGGACTGCTGGAAGGGAAAACCACCAGATGAAGAGCCCATCATTACTCATGGCTTCACCATGACAACCGAGATCCTGTTTAAGGTCAATCAATGATATATATTTTATAATGAACTTTTTAGATCAGCAGTTGATACACGGGGACTGCCTGAAACGTAGGGAAGAAACCTAGAGGAACCAGGCTCCAATGCTTGTGGACTGTGTCCAGATTCGATAGATACGATTAGAACTAAAACAAAGAGCTCCTCCTTTGACTTTTAAATATTACCAGCAGTTCTACAGACAGTTTTCCCCAAAAAATCGATCGCCCTAACCAACATTCCTGAGAAATCGTGCAGACATAAGCCATCCACAAAAGATTAGTACCAGTCATAAACACACCCCTGATTTATTAACACCCAAAGACAAACAAAGATGAAGTGCCACTAACGCTGTGAGCCTGGCTGTGACTGTTCCACTACAGTAGCACGGACCCAGCGCCAAAGTGCCAGTCTACCAGGAAGTGGCCACCGTCAGACATCACACAGTGACAGCTTCCTTTGAGGCTTTGCCAGCAGGTGTCCGCGGAGACG
Organism: Dallia pectoralis; assembly: GCA_029465975.1. Classification (NCBI taxonomy): domain Eukaryota; kingdom Metazoa; phylum Chordata; class Actinopteri; order Esociformes; family Umbridae; genus Dallia; species Dallia pectoralis. Next base: position 8,829,882 of record CM055757.1, read on the forward strand.
GAGTGCAGAGTGTCATGTCGAACGTGGGCACTGGTGCATGCAGAAAGCAACAGCTTCTCCTCACTCGACACTCCGGTTTAAGGGGACTCGGGACACTTTAACCCGTTCGTGTCTCAAAGGGAAACGTAAACATTCCTTTCTACATTGCTTTGTTTCAGAACCGAACAATTTACCGATGGACTAGTCCAAAGAAATGTTTACGTCTGCGAAGTAGTTCGGCAGCTGATGTTTGTTGGAATTTTATTAAGACACATTGGTTTACAATTTTCTCTCCACTGAATCATACCATTGTGAATACTTCTGGAAAATATCCGACCCTAACTTGCCGAATACAATACATACCGTAGTCATTTCTATGGTTACTATTTACAGAATAAAGTACGTTGTGACAGTTGTCTTTGGATTGTCATACTCTAATAAATAGTGCATTTCCCAATAGATGAATGGCCACGCTAGTGGAAAAATACCTGGAAGTCTCTTCTTTAAATACACACACACACATATTTATACAATACTGACAACTTCAAACACTGTCTCCAATTTGAGACAGACGAGGCCCAGGGGGCTTTAGAGCTGAACATGTTTAAAGTGGTAATCCGCCCATCTGATTAAATAAATACATATAAAATGACATTGGCTGTCTGGCTAGCTTCATGTACACCTACACTAAACAAACTTACGATAGTTCTGATCGTAACATAGGATTTCACCCAATTGATAGATGTTTTATTGATTGCGCTTGGGTTACTCCTGAATATAGCCCTGAATATACGTATATCGTAAAAATAAAATTAGTCCACGACCTGACCTGAAACGGATCGTGTAAATTCAGTCCGACCAACGACAGTAGGCCGATATTTAAACGCATTGACACCGAACAAAATTGGTTCTTCTTGGGATATTTCGTTCCGAGTACATGGATATGTGTTTACTGGCAGTGGCACACGAACCAAAACAAATGCCTCAGCATTGCTCCATATCACACACATCACTTCCTCCAGCCTAATGACACGTCGTCTGTCTCCCTACAGTCTAATTGGGCTGATTTAATGTTGACTCGATAATGCCAGTCATGTCGACTCGTGCCAGTCATGTCCCAGAGCAAAGTAGATGACTGGTCCTGATTGGTTTGTCCGTGTGTGTCTGTGTGTTTCTGTCTGTGTGTGTGTGTGTGTGCGTGTGTGTGTTCAACAGGATGTGATAGAGGCCATCGCAGAGAGCGCATTCAAGACGTCCCAATACCCAGTCATCCTCTCCTTCGAAAATCACGTGGACTCGTAAAACGCTACTTTTTACTACTCTAATCGGATTAACCAAACGATAACACGCAAAGAAATATCCAGTGCTATTGCGAAACATCTGTGTTGGGTGGTCTTCGTAATTTTGCGTGACTGTAAACACTGTATTGCATCTGTAACATGCGCACACAGACACTGAGTAATGATCATCTCGTCGTAGATAATCTATATGTTTTCCCCACTTTGTTTTTCCAGGGTGAAGCAGCAGGAGAAAATGGCTAACTACTGTAGAACCATATTTGGAGATATGCTACTGACTGATCCTCTGGAAAATTACCCCGTGAGTGAAGCTAACTGTCAGAGATGACCTATAACCTCATCACAAGGCTATAGCGCACACCACACAAACAATACGTCTGGGATATCAACCGTTTAATCTGGGCCTAAGGGGAGTGATAAAACTGTAGCATTATATGGGAGCAATCTTACTAAGTAAATATGTATGTTTTAAATGTTATTTGAGAGTGAATCACACAAATCTGAGGTGTGGCTCCGACCTAATAACAGACACGTATTACAGACACATACGGAAGGTTAAAGGGACATGCACATTGTCTCCTCGCTACAGCTGCAAAGCGACAAGCTACCATTATTGTCCAATAAAAGCCAACTTTTCAAAATTGAATTGAGCGTCTTTGTGATGTGCCGAACCAACAAATCTGGTCCACGGCGACTCCACCTCACAACTTACTGGACTTGACAGATCTGCTACTAATATCTTGGTGTCAGATACCAGAAGACACCTACAGGGGTCATGTAAAAAGCCAACAGCCGATTAGGGTCATGTTTTGGCTCATCAGTGTAAAATGGTTAACCAGTCTGATTTGTGCGCATGTTCTACCTGCCTGTATGGCCTCCTGTCCTGAAGTATGTCTTCTTCCCTGTGTTCCTTACTGAGCAGCTGAAGCCTGGTCTGCAGATCCCGTGCCCAGCGGAGCTCATGGGCAAGATCCTAATCAAGAACAAAAAAGGCAGCATGGCGAAGACGAACCAGGCCAGTCCCAAGAAGACAGCAGGATTGGACCAGCCCTCAGTCACCACAAACCCTGGCCAGACGCCCGGCCAGGATGTGCCCGCTAGCCCTGAAGACCAGTGCCTGACCGGTGTGTGGTACAGGACACAAACCAAATAACAATGTGTGTCAGTTGTACAACCAGATGATAATGCCGTCAGCTAGTGATAATAAGTGTGTGTCTTATATATCCACCTGGTTGTAATAAGGACAGGTTGAATGTGTCTTATAATCACCTGGTTGTAATAAGGACAGGTTGAATGTGTCTTATAATCACCTGGTTGTAATAAGGACAGGTTGAATGTGTCTTATAATCACCTGGTTGTAATAAGGACAGGTTGAATGTGTCTTATAATCACCTGGTTGTAATAAGGACAGGTTGAATGTGTCTTATAATCACCTGGTTGTAATGAGGATTTGCTGAATGTGTCTTATATTCATCTGGTTGTAATGAAGATTTGCTGAATGTGTTTCATGTTCAGAGGGAGAACTGAGTGTGACTGGGGAGGTGACCATTATAGACGACCCAGAAGAACAGCAGGAGGATGAAGATCAAGACGAAGAAAAGATGAAAAACTCCGATGAGGTCGAGTGCCATGCTGATAATTCGCTTATTACTATGATAATGTATTTCTCAGACAGGGGCTAACTTCCTCTCTGTCCTTCTACAGGGAACAGCTGGACAGGAAGTATCCGCATATGAGGAGATGTCTGCCATCGTCAATTACATACAACCCACTAAATTCATCTCTTTCGAAAACTCAAAAAGTGAGTAATGATTGGCTGCCGGTAACGTCATTCAGGAGATGGACGAGTTAACCAGTGCCACTGGAGCGAAGAAGTTTACCAACAGGTTTTGTCCAATCCAGCCTGCTTCTTTGTGTTTGTGTTATACAAAAAGTGACTACAAGAAAATCAAAAACGGTGCATACGTGTATTTTTAATCATGACCCTGTATTCATACTATTTATTTGTTGTGTCCTCCTGGCTAAAACTCAATGGAGTCCCAACCCTTCAGGCAGCATCAACAAAAAATATTTGACCGCAAACGCTTTGGATACAGGACTCTTTATGCAGAATTTGACAGAGAAACTGTGTGACCCCAATACGTTATTGTAGGGCAAATCTGACCTACCCAGGGCAAAATAAGTTAAGACACATATGCTCAGCGGTAGCAGAGATGTGAGAGATGTGTGTTTTCTCACAATTACTTCATGATAAATGTTCTATTTACCTGTTTGTTGATATTGATGCCGTTGCTGATGGTGACGAACATTCTGAATGATCAACATTTTCTGCTGACAGAGAAAAACAAGAGCTACCTCATCTCGTCCTTTGTGGAGACCAAGGGGGAGAGCATGATCTCCAAGAGTGCAGTGGAGTTCGTGGAGTATCCTCTGTGAACTGTTCATCTTGACAGAATTCGCCTCCTCGTGTATTTTCTGTCCAGTCATAATATTGGTCTTCACCACCAGATGAATGTGCATTTCCTCAGCAGAACAATCAAACAGATATAACAAAAGACAGATGAGCAGGATTTACCCCAAAGGGACCAGAATGGACTCTTCCAACTACAACCCTCAGCCATTCTGGAACGCTGGCTGCCAGATGGTGGCACTTAACTACCAGACCATGGGTAACTAAGTCAACTACCAGACCATGGGTAACTAAGTCAACTACCAGACCATGGGTAACTATTAAGTCAACTACCAGACCATGGGTAACTATTAAGTCAACTACCAGACCATGGGTAACTTAGTCAACTACCAGACCATGGGTAACTATTAAGTCAACTACCAGACCATGGGTAACTATTAAGTCAACTACCAGACCATGGGTAACTATTAAGTCAACTACCAGACCATGGGTAACTAAGTCAACTATGAGACCATGGGTAACTAAGTCAACTATGAGACCATGGGTAACTAAGTCAACTACGAGACCATGGGTAACTAAGTCAACTACCAGACCATGGGTAACTTAGTCAACTACCAGACCATGGGTAACTTAGTCAACTACCAGACCATGGGTAACTTAGTCAACTACCAGACCATGGGTAACTTAGTCAACTACCAGACCATGGGTAACTATTAAGTCAACTACCAGACCATGGGTAACTATTAAGTCAACTACCAGACCATGGGTAACTATTAAGTCAACTACCAGACCATGGCTAACTATTAAGTCAACTACCAGACCATGGGTAACTATTAAGTCAACTACCAGACCATGGGTACAGTTGCTAAACTACCAAACAATAAGTAACATAGCGATACTACTAGACTATTGGTAACTTAGCTTCTGCACCCACCTGAGCAGTATAAGATGACACATTCATGACCTATCCAGACGTCTTAGGACCCATCTGGCATTAAAAAGGAATGGGCTGAAGAAAGCAATCAAGCTTAGATCTTAGGTTGATAAGACTTCAAATGGTTTAAGTCGAAGCTGAAAATATTATGTTCCCAGATCTATAAAAAAAAGTCCACCATCCGCGCAAGTCTGTGAGTATGTGTTTCTTTTGTTCACCACAGGAGGTCACTGTTGTACAATTTTCACTCGTGGAACCCAGCTGAACGTGTATGTTGCTGTATTACAAATGAAGAAACTGAACATGGGTCGTCATTATTTTGTCTCCAGATTTTCCAATGCAGCTAAACTTGGCTTTATTTGAGTTCAATGGAAGGACAGGCTACCTCCTCAAGCATGACCTTCTCCGACGTAGTGACAAGAAGTTTGACCCCTACTGTGACCGGATCGACACCATTGTGGCCAACACACTAACCATCAAGGCGTGTTATATTAGTAGGGATATTTACGGATCCTATCGAAATACACCAACTTTCAAAAGTTTGGGGTCACTTACAAATATTTTTTTTTTTTTTTGCCTTCAGACTAGATCAGTAACTGGAGCATGAATGTTGGTTACAGGCTCGACATTTCCTGAAACAATGAACTTTAGAGTTTTTGTCAGTCTGTCAGTCTAGTCATGTAAGTCTATTCTTGTTCTGAAAATGTTGGCTATTCCATACAAGAAACTGAAGATCTGTACATTGCTGTTTACTACTTCCTTCACAGAACAGCGCAAACTGTCTCTAACCAGAATAGAAGGAGGAATGGGAGGCCCCGGTGCACTGGCATAAATGGGCTCTGTACGCCCATGTAGATCTTCCATTGACAACAAGTCGTTTCCAATTATATTAGTCATTTATAACATTAACAATGTCTACACAGTCCTTCTGATCAGTTTTATGTTATTTTTATGGAGTAAATGTTTGCTTTTTAAAATAAAAGGACATTTACAAATGACCCTAAACTTTTGAACTGTAGTGTGTCAAGAGGGATCTAGGGGATTTCGTTTTTTGTAGTAGACATTTCAAACAGCTCTACAGAAATATTTCAACTGTGTGGCAACAGGTTTCAAAATTCACTGTCTCCAGCACATGTACTGCTGCAGCATGGGATTGGATCCTGTCCACAGCATTTATTTTGCAATGTCTCTGTCTATCTGTTCAACAAAGCACAAGAAATGCCTGAAACCACATAATCAAAAATATTCATAATCAGACAGAGACGTTTTTGAGTGTTTGTATAATTATTGGTCTGTTACGGATATTCTTCATCGTTATTCACAGTTTAACGTTGGCAGAGCTGCTAGTTTTGAAGCTAATATACTCTCTCACTGTCTTCCTGTGTATGTGTTTGTCTGTCTGGCTCTCTCACTCTCTTCCTGTTTATGTGTTTGTCTTGGCTGAGTATTTCTGTTTAGTGATAGGCTACTGTGAGTGGACTGTCAGCGTTTACACAGGCCTGCATTTGTAGTGTTTACAGTACTTTTCTCGAATGTGTTATTCAGTATCTCACAAAAGTGAGTACACCCCTCACCTTGTTTCGTAAATATTTGATTATATATTTTCTCACTTACAAATGCAGATCTATACAAGCTGTACGCTACTTTACATTGCAGCAAAGTGTCATTTCTTCAGTGTTGCCACATGAAAAGATATAATCAAATATTTACAAAAATGTGAGGGGTGTACTCACTTTTGTGAGATACTGTAAATATATATAAATACATATATATATTTGATATATGTATTGCTTTATCCCTACAGATCTACTCAGGCCAGTTCCTGTCAGACAAGACAGTAAAGACAGGGGTGGAGGTGGAGATCATTGGGTTGCCAGGAGACCCCAAAAAAAAGTTCCGCACCAAGTGGTCGTCCACCCCGAATGCCATCAACCCCGTGTGGAACGAAGAGCCATTCGTTTTCGAGAAGGTCCGCTCGTTCCTGCCGTTTAACTATTGTCTCGACGGGCTTTAAAGTGTGCCTCGTTGATCGCCGTTCGGGAGGGTAACGCCTGTTGTTGTGCGTACAGATCCTGCTTCCCGACATGGCCTCCCTTAGAGTTGTGGTTTTTGAAGAGGGAGGGAGATTCCTGGGCCATCGCATCATCCCCATTGAGGCTCTTCAGTCAGGTCAGTCCGACGACCGTCTGGTTTACCAGCTCAGTAACGCTGTCGCTTCTGTAACGCATTGTTAACCGGGTGCCGTTGCTCTCTCTCTCTCGAGTGATTAAGGGTTTCCGCGCAGATCTGACATCAACTTCGTGGAATGTGTCACCTGTTTCTCGGGTTCCACGTTCCCCGTCTGCCCAGTCTTCCCGGAACACGAAGTCGATTCAGATTAACCGTAAGTCGGGACGGTTTCAACCTCTGTCTGACTGATTCGTGGGCTTTGTGCTCTGCAGGCTTTCAACACATCAATCTGCGTAGCGAGAACAACACGCCGCTCACTTTGCCAGCTCTCTTTGTCTATATTGAGGTAAAGGACTACATCCCTGCTGCGTTTGCTGGTAGGTACACGTTTGTAGGCCTGTTCACCCGTACAGATTTTGCTTTTAAGGGGCATTCGTTTGACGATAAGTGCGTTGTGACATTGTGTAAATGTCTTCCCGTCGTCGTGCTCTGCCCTCAGATTTCACCGACGCTTTATTCAACCCGACAAAGAATTCGGAGAAGACGTCAAAAACAACTGAGGTGAATTATAACCGAGACATTGATCCGGCGAAAAATGCTTCACTCCCCAAGTTCATCCGTGTGCGACGGCAAAATAATTCCAGCGCTGAAAAGAGCTCTGGTGAATTTGTATTGTCTTTGTTATAGATTTGATGGTCTTGTACTCTGTCTTTACAGTCGTCAGCAGACTACGTCTCCCCATATGAGATGCCACTTGTCAATGCAGAACAGACTGTGGTGGCTGCACCCAAAGACATTGGTAATGGAGGCTGTCTTATGTTGAGTAGAGCCACGATGTCCATTCCTTAGAGTCTGATCGCAGAGTGTGAAAATTGACGTTGTTTTGTGTTCCGTGTGCCCTTTGCCTTTGTTTATCCATTAGGGCCAGAGGTTAAAGCCCCTGTATTGGAGGAAGGCGATACAACCACTGGTTCCCAGGCTAATGCATCTCCTGCTGAAGGGGACATCACAAACCTCACTTCCTCTGTAGTGAATGAAGACGATACAGCCACTGCTTCCCAGGCTAATGCATCTCCTGCTGAAGGGGACATCACAAACCTCACTTCCTCTGTAGTGAATGAAGACGACACAGCCACTGGTTCCCAGGCTAATTCAATCACTGCTGAAGAAGCGCCTCCAGAAGCACCTGATCCCGACATGGACTCCCCGTCACAGTCACCGACTGCTGTTGAACCCATCCAGAGTGCGGACGAAGCTCCAGAGAATGTGGCCCTTCGTGGTGGCCCCGAGCTCGACCCTGAGCCGGCGACAGCCGCAGAGTTGACCTCTGACCCCAATGTTGATGTCACTTCCCCTCCGAACCCCAGTATTGATGGTGACTCTATTTTAGATGTTTCCCCCGATGCCGCAACCCACCCTGATCCAGATGTGGACTCCGCCCCTCTGGCTGACCCTGGTGTGGCTCCTGTTTCTTCGCCTGAGGCCGGCTTATCCAGCCTGCCGAATGAGGACCCAACTCCTCTAGACACCAATACAGGTAAAACCAGTGTCTCTTTTGTGTCCCGAATGTGGCCGTTAAGGAAATGTACATGTCCGCGTGTAACCTGCCAACGGTATTCAGGATTTCTCTTGTCCAGAATTGTCCACAGTTCCCTGTGAGGAGCTGCTACAGCACAAGAGCTTCTTGAAGGTCACCAAGAGACAGGAGAAGGACATGAAGGAACTGGAGAAAAAGTCCCTGAAGAAAGGAGAGGAGCTCATCCAGAAATACAGTGACACATTCAAAGGCCTGAAGAAAAAGAACTCGTTGAGGAAAAAAGAGTAAAGGAATACGGCTATTTCTTATCGTGTTCACTAGGTGGTGACGGTTGACATCACATTTGTACACAAGTTGTTTTTCTGCTAACCAATTAAATTAAACCAAATTACACTTTAAGTGATATGTATACATTTACCAGAGATTTGTAACACTATCTAGCTAATGTATTTTTCACGGTAAATGACTCGATGAGGAATCCTTTGACGGAAGATATGTGTTTAATTGGAAACAGTATGTGCTGTCGGATAAACATGTACGCCGCTTTGCTTGAAAAGCACGTATCAGGAGTGTGAATTGAAAATGTTTCATTTTTTTGCCTTAGATCCCCTAAAAGAGTCAGGTTTGTGCCAGGGTTTAACATAATCAATGGCAATGCTGGAGCAATTAGAGTTATAGGCCTTGCTCAAGGGCACATCGAATTTTTCACCTTGTTGGTTCAGGATATCTGACTAAGGATCTGTCAGTGACTGGGCCAATGCTCTTATAACTGATGAAAATCCACCCTTAAATCCTGATTTATCTAAGCATAATGCCACCGGGATGAAAGAACAGACCTCCGTTAAGCGATGTAGATTATAGCCTTCCGATCGGGCAGACTGATTATATAACTGTCTCTGAATATCGCTGTAGGGACCTACAACAGAATCTTTTCCATGTGGTTTCCAATGTCATGTCACGCGCCTGGTCTCTGACGGTTTTCCTGTGCCCGCCAGGGGGGGAGGTGAGACGGCAGAGTCTGGCCCCAAAGCGGACAGGGTGAGGGAGTACAAGGAGAAGATGCAGGTGGAGCTCAGAGCTTTGTGGGTGGAGCAGTGTGACCAGCTGAGGAAGAAGAAGGAACAGCAAGCCACAGAGGTAATCCACAGACCATCTCTACTATAGGCTGAGTTTGATGTGTCAGTCAGAATGAGTTCAGAAATAGAGTGACTTTTGTTTTCACACCATCGAGCTCTTTTTGAAGGAGGTCCCAGTGGAGGTAAGCTTCGGTTTAGTCACAACAGGGCATAAGAAACGTCTTCACCTATTCACACCTGATGATCAGAACACCTCACCCTAACCACCCGCACACTACACTACTCTAAGTACCTCACCCTAACCACCCGCACACTACACTACTCTAAGTACCTCACCCTAACCACCCGCACACTACACTACTCTAAGTACCTCACCCTAACCACCCTCACACTACACTACTCTAAGTACCCCACCCTAACCACCCGCACACTACACTACTCTAAGTACCTCACCCTAACCACCCGCACACTACACTACTCTAAGTACCTCACCCTAACCACCCGCACACTACACTACTCTAAGTACCTCACCCTAACCACCCGCACACTACACTACTCTAAGTACCTCACCCTAACCACCCTCACACTACACTACTCTAAGTACCCCACCCTAACCACCCGCACACTACACTACTCTAAGTACCTCACCCTAACCACCCGCACACTACACTACTCTAAGTACCTCACCCTAACCACCCTCACACTACACTACTCTAAGTACCCCAACCTAACCACCCTCACACTACACTACTCTAAGTACCCCACCCTAACCACCCTCACACTACACTACTCTAAGTACCTCACCCTAACCACCCGCACACTACACTACTCTAAGTACCCCACCTTAACACCCTCACACTACACTACTCTACGTTCCTCACCCTAACCACCCTCACTCTACACTGCTCAAAGTACCTCACGTTAACCACCCCCACACTACAATGCTCTTGGCTTTGTTCACTAAAACTATCGATTTCCAAAAACTGGTACTCATTCACACAGCTCCACGGCCCCAGAATGCATCCACAACCTCAGAGTAAGTCAACTGTGTGCGTTCGCCAGATGGCCGGGAGCCAGGCCTGTAGGACAATATTGATTATCCATCACAGCCAGGTGCCCTGGGCTGCTCTTAGCATAAGCTCTGGATCTGCATAAGATAGGCAGTCAATCAGGTCGTTTTCTCTGGGTGGTGGCCTTGCCACTCAGGAAATAGACCAGCCAGGGCTGTGGGGCCAGTCCCATCAGACTACATTCAGGTGCACGCAAGTGTTACGCCAGCTGTTTAATCCAAAACACTACGCACCCATCCGGATGCTGTTGAGATCTTAAACACATTTATGTCCAGTCTTCCACTAGGTCTGTTTTCTATTATTATCTATTATTACAGCTGCTATACTCTATAACACTTCCCGTTTCCTGTTTCCCATGTGACTGACAGCGACTCGCCAAGCTTTTAGAGATGGCCACCGAGAGACACATCAGTGAACTTAACGCTCTGGAGAGGTGGGTAAACGTGTGTGTTTGTATTACCGAAAAAAAAGTATCTGTTGTCTCCAGATGACAGATGACTATCTAACGTCTGTCCTACTAGAATCCGTTTGAACAGTTTCTATTGGAAGAGACAACTCCTGTTTGAACTCACCAAGCAGACACTGTTACCACATATGAGCGTAAAACAGGTTAGGGTTAGGTCACGCTGCTGGATTCCATAAAACGTTTATTTGGGAATGTGTATTGGGCAGAGAAGACTTCACAGTGAAGACTTCACTGAGATCATGGGTGTCAAACAAATTTTCCTTAATTTTCATAATTTACATTCTGGTGGCCCTCAAATGGCCGGTTGTAATACCTGTCTGTCCAATTGATTATTATTTCTTCAAGTGTACAAATATTGTACATGCATTTACATAAATGTTTAAATGTATGTAGGCACATTGCATTGTTATATTATAACAAAGAAACATACATTTTTTAGGTTTAACAACCCACATTACTTGAATTTGGCACACAAAATCGACAGGGCATTGTGGGAGATATATTTTATGATCACTGAAATGGGATAAAGGAGCATGAACTTTTATTTAACAATGTGCCTTTTAAGCTCTCGGGGGCCACATAAAATAACACACGTGACTTGCATGGTCTCAATATAGACACGAGTGACATTTGTTCCGTTTCCTCCACAAGTGAATCGAAGGAATCAAAAAAGAAAGGGCAATCGAAGCGCTCCAGTTCAGACAAAGCCAGGTAAGATGAGTGTCTGTTTCTGGAATTGATGTGAGAATCTGGGCTGTGACAGTAGAGGGGGGGTGGGGGGGGGTCGCATGTCATACACTGCATATAGAACTTTAAATGAGGCGGGAAAATACAACTGCCAGCACGTGGCAGAATTCAGCGTGGTTCTGAGGTAGACAACTTAGCCCTAGTATGTAACCAAGTAGAAATTCTCTTTCAGGCTGAAACGGGCTTTGAGCGTGGACCTGGTTGAGGACTCTGCCCAAACTGATACCATGGCAAGTACTTTTATTTTGTTAAGAGAGAAACTGTTCTTACAGAGTTGCGTAAATTATAGCATGATGTCGTACAGTGAATTGCTCAGTTCTCTTATTTTATTGACAACACTTGGATGTACATGTGTTTCTTGTTTTACCTGTGCTGTCCACATTACATACACATGAGCAGTAGACATGCAGTGATCTGTAGACAGGCAGAGAGCTGTAGACAGGCAGAGATCTGTAGACAGGCAGAGATCTGTAGACAGGCAGAAAGGTGTAGACAGGCAGAGAGCTGTAGACAGGCAGAGAGCTGTAGACAGGCAGAGAGCTGTAGACAGGCAGAGAGGTGTAGACAGGCAGAGAGCTGTAGACAGGCAGAGAGGTGTAGACAGGCAGAGAGTTGTAGACAGGCAGAGAGTTGTAGACAGGCAGAGAGCTGTAGACAGGCAGAGAGCTGTAGACAGGCAGAGAGCTGTAGACAGGCAGAGAGGTGTAGACAGGCAGAGAGGTGTAGACAGGCAGAGAGCTGTTGACAGGCAGAGAGGTGTAGACAGGCAGAGAGGTGTAGACAGGCAGAGAAGTGTAGACAGCTAGAAAGCGCAGCATTTAGACAGGCAGAGAGGTGTAGACAGGCAGAGAGCTGTAGACAGGCAGAGAGCTGTAGACAGGCAGAGAGGTGTAGACAGGCAGAGAGCTGTAGACAGGCAGAGAGGTGTAGACAGGCAGAGAGCTGTAGACAGGCAGAGAGCAGTAGACAGGCAGAGAGCTGTAGACAGGCAGAGAGCTGTAGACAGGCAGAGAGCTGTAGACAGGCAGAGAGCTGTAGACAGGCAGAGAGCTGTAGACAGGCAGAGAGCTGTAGACAGGCAGAGAGCTGTAGACAGGCAGAGAGCTGTAGACAGGCAGAGAGCTGTAGACAGGCAGAGAGGTGTAGACAGGCAGAGAGGTGTAGACAGGCAGAGAGCTGTTGACAGGCAGAGAGGTGTAGACAGGCAGAGAGGTGTAGACAGGCAGAGAAGTGTAGACAGCTAGAAAGCGCAGCATTTAGACAGGCAGAGAGGTGTAGACAGGCAGAGAGGTGTAGACAGGCAGAGAGCTGTAGACAGGCAGAGAGCTGTAGACAGGCAGAGAGCTGTAGACAGGCAGAGAGGTGTAGACAGGCAGAGAGCTGTAGACAGGCAGAAGGCTGTAGACAGGCAGAGAGCTGTAGACAGGCAGAGAGCTGTAGACAGGCAGAGAGCTGTAGACAGGCAGAGAGCTGTAGACAGGCAGAGAGGTGTAGACAGGCAGAGAGCTGTAGACAGGCAGAGAGCTGTAGACAGGCAGAGAGCTGTAGACAGGCAGAGAGCTGTAGACAGGCAGAGAGGTGTAGACAGGCAGAGAGCTGTAGACAGGCAGAGAGCTGTAGACAGGCAGAGAGCTGTAGACAGGCAGAGAGCTGTAGACAGGCAGAGAGCTGTAGACAGGCAGAGAGCTGTAGACAGGCAGAGAGTTGTAGACAGGCAGAGAGCTGTAGACAGGCAGAGAGCTGTTACACAAGTGTCTGACTCACTCACATGGCCACCTTCTCTATTCTCGAAAGCAAAATACATGTAAACCCACTCCCCCTGTCACCCACTCACTCTCTCACCAACTCACACACTATATCACCCTCTCACCAGCTCGTGCTCTCACCAACTCACCCTCTCACCAGCTTATCCAATACATAACCCCACAGCGCTGTCCTTATTGGGGCCTGCTGAATAAACTTTGCACCCTCCAATTTGTACATAGTACATAGACACACACATACACAGACACACACACACACACAAATGCCCTGATCGAAGGACTGACTGTCAGGACAGGGCACATGTGGGGAGATGACTCAGAGATATGGTGGTGCGATTCATCACGTCGACTCATCAGAATCAAACTGTATTTGACTCGCTACCGTAATAATTCAACCTTACTCAATCTTATAGATTTAAAGACTTAACCAAACTAGTGTTTAATAAAATATGTTATTAAATGTTTTTCCCCATTAGTGATTTTCTAAAAGGGATTATTATTTGATAATGACTACTAGTTCATTCATTTCCTTCATTCATTCACTCGTTCTGTCCCCACATGAAATGCTGCATTCATGAGTTTTGTTGACTCATGTTTACTTTTGTCTCACAGCTCTAGGTCAGCCACCATTAATCACGTCATCAATTGTCGTTATCAGTGGAGACAAAAGATGTAGACATACCCGTAATTCAATTGGTTAAACACAGAGACATAAAGCTTTAAAAATATACCATAAAAACCTGATTTGGTAACGGACCTCAGTCGTTAGTCGCAGATTTGGAACCGAAATGTGTTTGGAATAATCTGATTTGTCGAAAACCTGACAACAACATGTTTCATACTTTATCATTATTATTTTTTCGCATTATCGTCTTATTTTTTTCTGAGAGGACTCCATACAATTTCACTGCTTGGGGAAAACTTGATGATTTTCATTTTGTTCTGTCACTGTGATGATGCGATATCAGAAAGTAGTATCAGAAATATACACACAGTTTAATGACCAGATACTCATCATGTATTCTTCCAGTCCGCTGACAGCAGTCCTCAGCATGATGCGTTGGTGAAGAAACAAACTGCCACACTGGATCAGATTAAAGGCCTGGCTAATCAGGTGCTGTACACACACACACACACACACACACAAAATAATATGGGACAAATAGAGGCGTTTCAGCTCTCACCTTCTCTAAACCTAATAGATTTTTATGTTCAACTCCCCTTCTCTCCGACCTCTCACTTCTACCTGCGTGCAGCTCAATCTAGAGGCCCTGGCGGAGAGTGAGAAGAGGATGAGGTCACTTCCTGTTGACATTCGAGAGGCTGTAAACACATGTGTGAGGCCCCATTTCCCTGATCTGGTGGACCAGGCCGCGGAGAAGCAGCAGGATGGAGTGTGCGTCTATGGAAATGTCTTCCTGGGTTAAAAATGCTCCAGGACCTTCTTTTCCTACTGCTTTATCACAAGTGATATTTTTGAGAATTTTGCCTGGGGACAAGCTCTTACCAGAAGGCAGAATGATATTAGTGTTCGCCTCAATGGTGAGAGTAAAGTTCATATTTTACACGATGCTCTGAAAGGACATTAACCCGGGTTATTGCTTATCCCAGCCTTAGAGCTTATTCATAACCCAGACCTGACCGTAAACACACCCTTTTAACTGTTTCAAATGTAAACTTTAATAAGGTGACGTAAGACCTGTGTCATGAATGGAGCGGCGTAGTGTGGTGAGAGCCATCTGCAGAGACGTATGATCCGTTTCTCAGGTTTTATTTAATACAACTCAAAGTAAAACAAACCGAGTACGGCGAAAACACACTAAACTGTTGAACTTAAATCAAAGATGCGCATATAGCGACTTATACAAAAACGTTCACGAACAACAGGTAACAGGTAACACAAACATTCACCGCTATTACCATCTGACATCAAACAATGCTAAGCAAGGAGTGACTTGCTAGCGATCCCTTTATATCCCTCATGATTATAATTACAAACAGCCGTGAGACAAACGTAAACAAGGAAGTGCATCACCGAAATATGTCCGTGTAGCAACGCCACCACACCAATCGTGACAGTATCCCCCACTAAAAGGCTAGCTCCCCAGATAGCCGAACGGAAACACAAAAACAAAACAAGGGAGCAACAGGGAGAGAACCCACAGTCAAACCCAAAAGGGTCAGTCCAGGACCGCAGGTCCAGCCCTGAATAGGCCTCGGTGGCCTGAGAGGCCGCCATCTAGTGCGGCTGAGAGACCGCCATCTTGTGCGGCTGAGAGTGCGTTGTGGCGGCAGCCATCGTGGGCGACGTGGCGGCGGCCCTTGTGGGCGACGTGGCGGCGGCCATCGTGGGCGACGTGGCGGCGGCCATCGTTGGCGTAGTCGTGGCGGCGGCCATCGTTGGCGTAGTCGTGGCGGCGGCCATCGTGAGCGTAGTCGGGGCGGCGGCCATCGTGAGCGTAGTCGTGGCGGCGGCCATCGTGGCGTAGTCGTGGCGGCGGCCATCGTGGCGTAGTCGTGGCGGCGGCCATCGTGAGCGTAGCGTGGCGGCGGCCATCGTGAGCGTAGTGGGCGGCGGCCATCGTGAGCGTAGTCGTGGCGGCGGCCATCGTGAGCGTAGTCGTGGCGGCGGCCATCGTGAGCGTAGTCGGGCGGCGGCCATCGTGAGCGTAGTCGTGGCGGCGGCCATCGTGAGCGTAGTCGGGGCGGCGGCCATCGTGAGCGGAGTCGTGGCGGCGGCCATCGTGAGCGTAGTCGTGGCGGCGGCCATCGTGAGCGTAGTCGTGGCGGCGGCCATCGTGAGCGTAGTCGTGGCGGCGGCCATCGTGAGCGTAGTCGTGGCGGCGGCCATCGTGAGCGTCGTCGTGGCGGCCATCGTGAGCGTCGTCGTGGCGGCGGCCATCGTGAGCGTCGTCGTGGCGGCGGCCATCGTGAGCTTCGTCGTGGCGGCGGCCATCGTGAGCGTCGTCGTGGCGGCGATGCGGCAGCCATTGTGGGCGGCGATGCGGCAGCCATTGTGGGTGGCGATGCGGCAGCCATTGTGGGCGGCGATGCGGCAGCCATTGTGGGCGGCGGCGTGACGGCAACAGCCATCTTGGGCGCTGGCGTGACGACGGCAACCACCTTGAGCGCTGGCGTGACGACAACAGCCATCTTGAGCGCTGGCGTGACGGCGGGAGCCATCGTGGGCGCTGGCGGGACGGTGGCAGCCATCCTGGGCGCTGGCGTGACAGCGACAGCCATCTTGGGCGCTGGCGTGACGACAACAGCCATCTTGGGCGCTGGCGTGACGGCGGGGACCATCGTGGACGCTGGCGGGACGGCGGGAGCCATCTTGGGCGCTGGCGTGGCGACGGCAGCCATCTTGGGCGCTGGCGTGACGACAACAGCCATCTTGAGCGCTGGCGGGACGGCGGGAGCCATCGTGGACGCTGGCGAGACGGCGGCAGCCATCTTGGGCGCTGGCGTGACGACAACAGCCATCTTGAACGCTGGCGGGACGGCGGGAGCCATCGTGGACGCTGGCGAGACGGCGGCAGCCATCTTGGGCGCTGGCGTGACGACAACAGCCATCTTGAACGCTGGCGGGACGGCGGGAGCCATCGTGGACGCTGGCGAGACGGCGGCAGCCATCTTGGGCGCTGGCGTGACGACAACAGCCATCTTGGGCGCTGGCGTGACGGCGGGGACCATCGTGGGCGCTGGCGTGACGGCGGCAGCCATCTTGGGCGCTGGCGTGGCGACGGCAGCCATCTTGGGCGCTGGCGTGACGACAACAGCCATCTTGAGCGCTGGCGGGACGGCGGGAGCCATCGTGGACGCTGGCGAGACGGCGGCAGCCATCTTGGGCGCTGGCGTGACGACAACAGCCATCTTGAACGCTGGCGGGACGGCGGGAGCCATCGTGGACGCTGGCGAGACGGCGGCAGCCATCTTGGGCGCTGGCGTGACGGCCATCTCGGGCGCTGGCGTGGCGGAGGCGATCTCTGGCGTCAGATCTTGAAAGTCCAGCCATGCCTTCCACCACGCCCTAATGACAGCCGGGGGCTGCTTATGTAACCCCTCCGGGGATTTCTCTGTCCCGGAGGTAGGTGGTCGGAAAGGGTCTTCCCCCGGCGGGGGTAGTGGCTGTAGCTCCAGGGTTTTCCTCCCCTGTCTGCAGCCCCGGAACAGTGGGCGGTGTCTTCTGCCCGCCCCAGCCGACGTCCGATGTTGCGGGGACTAGTCGACTGAGGACGGGGTCCCATAGCAGGGCGTCTTCCAGGGAGTCCTCCTCCACTCGCTCGTAGAACGCCTCCTCATCATCCGAGGAGAGGGAGTCGGACCCCCAATCACCCTGCCAGGTGTAGCGCTGCTCCGTGGGTTGACGGTGAGCTTCATACCTCGGAGCGCTATAGCTTGCCCCTCCGAGGAATCCACTCACCGTCCGGCTCTGCGGGCTTCTTGGGTGGCTTAGCATTCTGTCATGAATGGAGCGGCGTAGTGTGGTGAGAGCCATCTGCAGAGACGTATGATCCGTTTCTCAGGTTTTATTTAATACAACTCAAAGTAAAACAAACCGAGTACGGCGAAAACACACTAAACTGTTGAACTTAAATCAAAGATGCGCATATAGCGACTTATACAAAAACGTTCACGAACAACAGGTAACAGGTAACACAAACATTCACCGCTATTACCATCTGACATCAAACAATGCTAAGCAAGGAGTGACTTGCTAGCGATCCCTTTATATCCCTCATGATTATAATTACAAACAGCCGTGAGACAAACGTAAACAAGGAAGTGCATCACCGAAATATGTCCGTGTAGCAACGCCACCACACCAATCGTGACAACCTGGGAAGTCAACTCTGCCTCAATGTTTAATCGACCAATGTCCCAATTTCTTCTGCGTAACAAGTTCCACGATACAAACACCTGCGGGAGGTGTTCATACTACAGATGTTTTATATGTTATTGTGAGGTTGAAGTAAAAACTGTAATCAGAACTGAGACGTTGGCCAAAATGATGTATTTGAGAGAATTCTAGCCTAATTCTTGATAAGCAGAAACTGATGTGCCTTTATTTAGACTTGCTTACTCATTGGGAGTTATTATTATTTTCCATTATTCGTGTCTGGTAATTTATTTTGATATCACTAAAATAACTGTATTTCTATTATGAATAATATCTTAGTATGTTGTTATAGGACATTTGTATTTAGATGTTATGTTAATACGTGCAGCTTCTGCTTAAAAAATGGTCACAACATATGGAAAATGGATTTCACACAGCTTGTTTTTTGTACTATGTGTCAGTGTGTGAAAAAGCAACCAGGTTTGTGATCATACTTGTCCGTATACATACTGTTTTTAAGCCAAAACTACGGCGTGTCATCAGCAGAGTGCTGGTGAATCATCAGCAGAGTGCTGGTTACCATGTCAACAGCATCACATGCATCTCAATGACAGACATAGTAAAGAGAGTGCCAAAGAAGTTGAGGAAAAGCATTCAGGAGCGCTGCCCAGTTCATAACCACGACCCGACGTAGATATTTTTTGCCTCTAACGATCTGACACACGTCGGAGATGCATATTCATAATTCCACATAGTTCCGGCCTTAAATGACTGATTATTTTTCACAAGGAGAGGCGGTGAAGAGACACGTGGAAGGTACAACTGCCATCAGGAGCGGAGGAATACTTTAATATCAGACATTCATCCGCAGTAGCTGTCACGTGTCCATAGCGGTGAAGTGTAGAATGAAGCCACGTCAGAGCGGAGATCACCGTTCGGAGTGTTTATTTCTATACGCATAAAACAAACACGAAACGCTGACATGAAAAATCGACATAAAACACTGAACGTAAAACAAAGGTGCGTTAACACAAAGCGACTAACTGTTGACAAATACACAGTGCATGACTGTACAAGGACACACCGCTCGCCTACATAAAAACGTAACATTGTATTAATAAGAAGCACCTGTGAACCTAACCAGGGATCTTAAATAGCCCACTGATTAACTAACCTATGTAACATTATATTAATAACAAGCACCTGTGAACCTAACCAGGGACCTTAAATAGCCCACTGATTAACTAACCTATGTAACATTATATTAATAACAAGCACCTGTGAACCTAACCAGGGACCTTAAATAACCCACTGATTAACTAACCTATGTAACATTATATTAATAACAAGCACCTGTGAACCTAACCAGGGATCTTAAATAGCCCACTGATTAACTAACCTATGTAACATTATATTAATAACAAGCACCTGTGAACCTAACCAGGGATCTTAAATAGCCCACTGATTAACTAACCTATATAACATTATATTAATAACAAGCACCTGTGAACCTAACCAGGGACCTTAAATAGCCCACTGGTTAACTAACCTATGTAACATTATATTAATAACAAGCAGGTTCAGGTTAAAAGTTCCCTTCCTTAGTTGTATCGCACCCACCACCTTGACATTTTAAATACGAGTGTATCAGTGTCACGAGACATTTGCTCCGGCAGTTAGGACAGCATGTGCTTGAGATTCCTGTCAGCTCTCACACTGCTGCATGTGTGACACCACTCAGCCGTGATTCACTGCTGTCATAATGTTACATAAGGGCCCAGCCTCTCACCCACCAGCTGGAGTGATCAGGCCCTGGGCAGGAAGCGTCCTCTGAGGTCATCTTTGGGTAGGCCCCCAACCCAGGTAACACAACGCTTCGTTTACTGTGGATTTTGAGGAACCAAAGGTGTTGCAATCCCCCCACTATTAAATGAGATACAGACAGTCAAGGGGGATATTCTGTGGTGTTTGTTATTTTGATTAGATTTCCCTGGATGAGGCAGAAAGGCGAAGAGAGACCGAGAGAGAGAGAGGGGGAATGAGAGAGAAAATGAATAGTGTAGGATATTACATGAGAATTCCAGTCAGACTGAAATTACAAAGCATCGATGGTTTGTATGAGAACTAAATCAGAGAAAAGCTCATCTCAATGATTGAGAAATAGTCAAGGACAAGCCAAAATGTGTACATGTTCTGTCTCCCTTGGTTTCCTGAGGGAAAACACTGTGTCAGACAGTGTTGGAGGAGATAGATTAACAATACAATGTGTGTGTTTGAGAGAGATCTGCATCCCAACACGTACTAGACAACACTAGACAAAAGGCCAGGACACCGACAGCAACACAGGAGACGAATGGTTTTCAAGGGTTAAAAAATGGCCCGTCTGGTTCCATCAAATCAGCGTTGAGAATTCACACGAGGTGTTGGTGGACAGCGCGACTGACTCATGCGCAGTGTGTAAATGTCTACGTGTTCATTGTTTTTATATGCAAATTAGAACACTTTGATCAGCGTTGCCTAGCGATACCTCCACTCTCTTACACGGGGCCATCATCAATGAGATGTGTAGCCGTCGCTGCCTGGTTTTAGAGAGAGAGGGAAAGAGAGAGAGAGGGGGGTCTTTGTTTGGCTCTGATCGACACAAACAGGTGACAAAATTCAGGTCATGTGTCAGTGGAACAATGGCTTTCTGACCAAACTGTGTTCATCACCTGAAGATGGTTAAAAAAACATTACACACTATCCCTGATCACTGGAGTGTCGCAAGGATGCGGGCACTCAACTATTCTCTATAAAAAAATGTCTTGTCTAATAATGGAAAGAAAAAAACATTTAATTCAAAAGCACTTACAAGCTTTTGCTTGTGGAAGTCGACACAGCATGAAGCCAAGCTGCCAGAGAAGCAAATAAATTGTCTCTTAATTCGCCGCAACGTAACATTCTGTACTCTCAACTATGCCAGAACAAATAATTTCAGAATCAGAAAGTGTTTTATTCTCCAAGTCCATTTCCATCACGAACAAGTCATTTGTTTTGACCCGTTTCGGCAACACTTAATTCACACATTGAAGCATGAATAGTATCAATACGACGAACGATGCCGTGTTTAAATATAATAGCCTACATAATTTAATAATAAAATTGGGCAAATAATTTGCTTTCCGACGTTGTCTATATTATGGCATTTTAGTCAGTTTATCCGGGAATGTCGTTAAATTCCAGTTGCATTGTGTTTCGAATATTCCCAAAAACAGTGCAGTATTCCAGATGGAATGGGATCACCGGGCAGACGGTCACTCCAGGTGCGGTCGAACGAGGCACGTCTCCGTACAACGAGGCCATCACAGAAAAACATTTGTTATCCAATTGGCCAATTTATTGAGTTGTCACCGGCAAGCCGGACTGGAAGAGCACAAATAAGCCTGTCAGCAGAAGAAATAGCGAGAAGTCTCTCCGGGATTGTGTGTATCTTCCTCACACCCAAGACAAGCCGGGAATTTTAAGCAGAGACAAACATGACAGATCATGGATGGATTAGATATGTCTCCTGGCAAGCCCTTGTCTCCGTTTGTATTTATGTTATTATTATGTTGACGAAATGTGGTGTATTCGGTCTACAGACTTGCAGACTGTCTCGACTTGATCGGAACTATGTGGCTGTGACCAATTAATCCCCAGCAGATGTTTTAGACCTGCCTTTAATGGCAATTATTGATATTGAAATGTGTTATTTAGATAACAGTTAGGGATGTTGATTAGATGATGCTTCCTAAGAGCCAATTTAATTTAGTCAAGGCTGGGTTATAGCACTAAAAAGAAGGAAATAATGTCCAGAGAATTAAAAAGGCAGACACACACAAGTGAGATCCAAGAAAAACCACAATGCCCGTGTTCGTGACCGTGTTCCTGTTTTATGGTTTCTGATTCCTGGTTCCTGGTTGTCCAAAGCGGTAGATAGCTGATATTAGCAATCTCAAATTGAATAGGGTGATGACACTGCCTTGAAATTACCATCTGGCAGAGGTAGGTGAGGAGACGGCCATAATGGCTTTGATCACGGAAGGAGAAGGGCTCGGGGGGGGGGCAATTTGATGGTCGCTAACGATGACTGATCACAGCACGTTGGCGGGTTCCTCGGCCTTTAACTCTCTGTAACGGTCGTCCCGGCCATCATTGTGCTGGTTCCTTTACTGATATATAACCCTCAACAACAACCCACTCGGATTTCTGGCATCCTGTGAAGTAAACACTAACCGCTTGAGGTGAAACTCTCCGTTGAAGGTAAATGCTTTTTTCTCCACACAAGAGGCAGAGAGAAGCACAGGGATCAGGCCGCACGACAGCAGGCCAGCTGCTCCCTTTCTATGTGTGATAAATTCCCCTGAACCCAAGCTACCATGTCCCTGTACCAGTTTACAGGACGGACGTAAGCGCCAACAGGCCTTGATGATGAAATACAGGCACAATTCAATAACTCTCAGCCAGTCATCAAAGCTTGCGTTCAGCTATTATATAACAATGGAAAAAAACACTGGCAGACATGTTGTCCACGGTGAACTGCCTTGCTCCAGGTCACAAAGGCAGGTAATAACAGTATATGTTTTGATCTCACCGACGCTCCAGTCGCCGACTCACTTCCTAATAGGGTTTTCCAGTCAGACTTAAGAGTCGGAATAAGCAACCCTGTTGGCTCACCTCCCTAACGGCTGCCTCATTGGCTAATTAAAACTGGCCCTTCTAATTGCCCAACATGTTATTCTTCTCAACTGAAAGTCGTCAAGGGAGAGGCAGCATGAAGACAGTGAAAAGGGCACATCCTGTTGTCCTCACTGTGTTCTGTGTAATCACATCTCCAGGCAACCATGCTCAGGTGTGCGCTCCAATTAGGACAGAGGAAAAGCGACACTCCAAACGGGCTGTGCGCCTTTTGACGACAGGCAGGTGTTTACAGGTCAACGGAAACCGTCTCACACAACCAGATCCCAATCGTTCTCCTGTTGAGATTGTTTCAGTGATTGTGGGAGTTTGTTTAAAGCTCCTGACTCCAGACAGCACATGCCGCACGGTGGCAGGATTCGAACCCCGGATTTCCCAACCACCTGTGGCCTCCTTGTTTGCCTATCTCTGCATACATGTCTCCGCAGTCGTCCGCACCTATTTTCCCCCTCTCTACTGTGCCTCGAGGAACTCGTTGAGTTATTATCCGCACAGTAAGTGTTCTCTCCCGAGGGGCAGATTCAGACATTATGACTGATGGCACGTGGGTCTTCGTTTCTGATCTGCAATTCTATGGGGCCTGCCTCCAGGTGATGCAGAGGTGGGAGTGGGAGTTTTATTTATCTTGTCATCGGTGCTCGCTCTCTGCATACGTCCGTTCTATTAGTCAGCCACGTCGTTCTCCGCGTTGGTGAACTCTACCTTTTCCATTCTATTGTCTGAGTGGAAAGTGGCGCGCGTATTTAATGACTGCACCCCGTCTGCGCGAACCAACTTTCAATTGCTCAGAATTCTTTCAACATACCGTGATTTATGGGACACAGCCGCCACTGTATACACTGGAACCGTGACACCAACGGGTCCTTAGCTATTTCGGGATAAGATCATAAATCCTGTTATGTCTATAATAAACCCCATCCAAATTGTCGACGTTCACAATGTTTCTTGAGTCGGACGGGAGTGTGGCGGCCAACATATTAACTGGGCTTGCAGACCCCCTGCTGGGAATCAGTTTAGTCTGAGAACTCAATTCTATTTCTGTAGGAATCCAGTTCTGAAATAGTCGCCAAAATGCTGCAGGCAAACCACTCTACCGGATAAGGTGAACAGCACAAATCCTATCAAACTCGGTGCAACTTTCCCCTTAGTCATCGTCTACAAGGCGGGCTATGATATATTCTGTCTATATTAGCTAGTTAACGCCACTGAGTGAAGGACACTTGTTATGGTTCTGTGCCGAAGTGGTTGGTCGTGATTATTCTCTCGCCGCATCGATTTGGAGGGAAATTGATCGGACCTAATTTGGTGTCACACGATCGGGTTGTTACACCGTCTGTTCGCTTAGTTAACAAAACCTGCCCGGGTCACAGTGACCCGATTAAAATCTCATCATAAGATGAGACAGAGGCGGCAACGTCGAGACGGCGTTAGCGGTAATTAATGTAGTAGACACTTCCTGAGGAGAATTCAGACGCCTCAGAACGTCCAGCGCTGACACATAAACCCGGGGGAGCTTTCGTCGGGAAATAAAAGTGGAGAATTTATTCTCTGGAGTTGAGATGCATTTCGGGACGAGTGGTTGGCTATTTCATTTGAAGGTCGGAACGCAAACCTCGAAGGGTAGGCGGGAATATGTACAAACGTAAAAAGTCAAAAGGGCAAATGTGGAGTGACTCATGGCACAAACGAAAAGAGCTCTCGTCACTTTTCACTTCACTGCGATCTCTGGTCTTGTTGTTTCCGGGTCCGAATGAAGTCCATTCGGTAGATGTTCTTCAACCATATTGTCTTGAACCAATCCCCGTCACAAGTGTTTCACGTATATTTCACACCTAATTCGCCAAACCCCCACCACTCACCCCCCGGATGGTCCCTGTAAGAATGATCATGTATTTGACCTGGACTATTTTAAGAGTCTCTTCATTTAAAAAATGCATTTAATAGGTTATAAGCATTTTACGTCCAGCCGGCACAACCAGAAGGGGACTGGCCACCCCTCAGAGCCTGGTTCCTCTCTAGGCTTCTTCCTGAATTCAACCCCAAAGGACGTTTTTTTTCTCAGGTATCAGACTGGGTGTTTGTAAAAGCACTTTGTGACATAGTAGAGAACTTGACAAGACACGCCATAATGAAATGTTGGATCTGTCCCAGCAGAGACCCAGAGCAATTTAAACACCATCAAAATAATTAGAGGGCATTGAAGGGAATGGGAATTTGACCATTTTCTATCTGTCAGATTTCAGGACAGGTTGTGGCGGATTTTGTGTTTTGAAATCTTTAACTGGAGGTGGCCTTCATCAGTGAATACACATATTACTACATTATTACTATATAGTGTTCTATACTTTTCAGATGGTCACAGATTTACTGACTTCACTCTGGCTTTTCGTAGATGCTTCATGACAGTCACACTTTCGTCTTCCTTGGCTGCTCATTCACAAATGCATGTGAACTTTGACACTGTTGACCTTTGACACAGCCAACTTGTTGAAAGTGAACACTGAGAGGAACATAAAAGATATTTTATAAACACACACCTAAAATAATTTAACCATGTACCTAACATAACGATAACAAGCGTTATCCTCCAAGCGGGATTGACCGAAGAGTAACTACGTAACTACGGTAACTATGTTGAGAGAACATTCTGCGTTCGCGTCACTAGAACATTTCGTGATACAGCAATCAACAGGTTAGATAGATGCTGTTGTGTCGAGATCAAAGTGACGACAGGCAGTGAAGCGCCAGGTGTACTGGCACGAGGGAGCACCTGTTGCCGTCTCCACACAATGTAAACGACTCCTCTATTCACTGGCACCGTCTTGTAAGGGTGAACTGGGGCTTTTCGGTCCCAAAAACCAGACGTGCCCTCTACTGATAGATCAATACGTCTAGCCTGGAAATAATATTTTCTTTAAAAGCAAGAGAAAAATATTAAATGAATGATGTGAAAGAATGGTAACCGTTGTTAACTAGTCAGATTTGTGGATAACAAATCCTGTTGTCTTCACACAGCATCTTTTTCAAAGCCACTTTTGCCAGGCACAAATTAAAAACACTGATCATGTTTCCTCGAGTAATTATTCAGTTGAAACAGCATATATTTCCTTCCGGCAAAGGGAGGTTATTCTGAATGGATAATGGAGTGGCGTTATAGTCCTCAGATGGCTGTTTCCCTGGCAACGCAGGGAGGGCGTGTGGAGAGAATGGTATAAAAACACTGGCAGCTTCTCGGCGAGACTCACTCTGAGGTAAATACACTCACTGTCAACGCAGAGGGCCCTGATTTACTCATCCTTTCCGTCTCAGCACACAATCTCACAAGCTCCTCTCCTGAAGTAACCGTTAAACATTATGAGACCTAAAGACCTGCGCCAGGGCTCTGGCACCAAGACCTTCCTGGAAGCCATGCACGGCGGCAAAGTGCACCTGGCGCGCTTCGTCCTCGACGCCCTGGACAACCGCATCATCGACTCCAAGACGGAGAACGGCCGCGCGCCTCTGATGTTTGCCGTTTGCCTGCACGACGAGGTTCACAGGACGAAGTTCACCCGGCTGCTGCTGGAGAAAGGCGCCGACGTGAACTGTCAGGACGAGCACGGGCGCACCTCCTTGAGTCTGGCCTGTGAACTGGGCCATCTGGACGTGGTCAAACTCCTGGTGCAGTTCAACGCCGACCCGGACGTGTCCGACGCCTGGGGGAATAGTGCCCTGATGTACGCAGCCTATAATGGCCACAGCCAGGTGCTGGACTTCCTGGTCAGGGCTTTTAAAAAGTTAGGCCTGAAGCTGGACCACACCAACCAGGCAGGTCATTCCGCCGTCCAAGTGGCCAACTTCTTTGGGCACGACCAATGTGTGCAGGCTCTGAACTCTGGGAGAAGGGGGGTGACGTCAGACGACCTGCTAGGTGAGGTCGGGATCGGAAAGACGGCCGGGACGGAGATCCATCAGCCCAACAGGCTCCCCAGGCAAGTTCTGGAGAGGTTCTCCAAACAGTTCCACAGTCAGGACGATGACCATCTACCCGGAATATTTCAGAGGCAGCTGAGGGTCGAAGACGGCAACGGGCTGTGGGAGCGAATCCGATGCCAGAATCAATCACTGGATCGAAACGGCAATCGCCTAGAGAGGGCCCAATCGGAAGAGGTACAGGCTGACATATACGCGGCCAGACACGCACAGAACTGCTGTAAGCAGAGGGACATGAGAGAAATTCAAACATTGAGCCATCAACCCGATTCCAGCAGGAACGAGGTCAGCAGAAACCGAGGAGCGAAACAGGACGTTCCGGCGAGTAATCCACTCCGAATCAAAGCGAAGCCACTTGACCTAGACCTCCTGAGCGCCAGAAAGCAGTCCTACCAGGGCGATATGCGAGAAACCAGCCTATCATGCATTCAATTAAAGAGAGCCTCGCTGCAGGAAGAGAGATCCCCGATTGCCAAGGCCGAATATCAAGAGATCGCCGGTCAGGTGACAAATGACGCCGTCAGAAATGTCCTCGGAGCAAAAGCACTTAGAGCCCGCGAGGACTCCACCAGGCCGGCAAAAAAAGAAAATAATGAATTTGCTCCGTCAGTCAGGGGTGGGAGTCTGAAGCGTGGACTTCTGCAGCCAAACCGGCGACTAAATAAACTACTCTTCCACAGGGCAGAAATGGAGCCGGAGAAGATTCCGGCACGTCCCCCGGGGTTCAGCGGGCTCGGGTCCCGACTAATGCGCAGATTCACCGCCCCCGAGTTCATGAGGCTGGTTATGGACTGTTCTGGTTCTTCAGGGGGCCGTGGGAGAATGTCCCGGTCCGAGACGTTCCCCTTCTCACACGCTCACCAGAGGGTTAACAGTCAGCCGAGCGTGGACAGCATTAGCGGGGTTAAGTGTGAATTTGAAAGCAGCTCCCTCAGTGTCGCTCTCGAGTAAATCGGCAGGTTGGTGGCCGGTTGTTTTTAAGAAAACTCAAACGTGTTTATTCAGGCAGAGTTGGCAAAATATCAAATGTTTTCTAAATTTTCAAAAGGCATAAGAGCCGTGGCCTGACTTGTAATTCCTGAATGGAACAAATTTAGCATTGTCTGTAGATTAACTCATGTACAGAACTACAGCCTGCATGAGCCTATGTGGCTTTTATTGAACAAAATAATGTACCGATATTAAGAAATTATGTACATTCTGTTGATTATTATTGCCGATTACCGTGTCATCCTGCTCAGGCGATGGTGTGTAGTGATGTAGTAGCAAGAAACAAATCTGCGTCGAATACCTTTTGTGTGTGTGTGTGTATCTAAGCAAAGACGGAGAGTAAATGTATACTGATATATATATATAAGAGCCTTTTTCTGTGGTCAGTTCATCAATAAAGAGTCGATATACATTGGTTATTTATATTTACAAAATGTAAATAATGTATAATTCATTTTTTTCATACACAGAATTACAAATACATGACATAGTATGCTGCATCCCTGGTGAGAATACCGAGATTTTGTGCAAATGTGTTGTCAGCTGGTGGACGTTCTGCAGCATCACATGCCAAGCCTGTGTGCTTTATGTATACACGTTTTAAGGAGCGACTTAGGTCCAGTGGTTTAAAAAGTCTCTCACCACCCAATGGAAGGGCTGTATAACGCAGCAGTCAGACATAAACACACACACACACACACTTTCCAAACTAAGTGAAATGTATCCCGTGAAACGGAAACGTCCCCGTGAGCATTAAGTCGTCGTTTCTCGACGTCTGCATGTACGTATCGTAACGTATGTATCTGCCACGACTCGAGTTGATCATCTAAAAATGAAAATGTATTCGCAATTTCACATCTTACAAACGGTGCACAACACTTTTCATAAAGCAAAATAGAATAAATATTTAAAAGGAACAGGATTCCGTCAGGCCCAGAGCACAAACAAAAAGCCACCTTTACATCTCTTGGTTGTTGTAGGCCAGTCTTTGATTTCTCTCTCTCCAATTAGGCCAGATGTCTCACTCTCCAATTAGGCCAGGTGTCTCACTCTCCAATTAGGCAAGGTGTCTCACTCTCCAATTAGCCAGGAGTCTCACTCTCCAATTAGCCAGGTGTCTCACTCTCCAATTAGGCCAGGTGGCTCACTCTCCAATTAGGCAAGGTGGCTCACTCTCCAATTAGGCAATGTGGCTCACTCTCCAATTAGGCCAGGTGTCTCACTCTACAATTAGGCCAGGTGTCTCACTCTCTAATTAGGCAAGGTGGCTCACTCTACAATTAGGCCAGGTGTCTCACTCTCCAATTAGGCAAGGTGGCTCACTCTCCAATTAGGCCAGGTGTCTCACTCTACAATTAGGCCAGGTGTCTCACGCTCCAATTAGGCCAGGTGTCTCACGCTCCAATTAGGCCAGGTGTCTCACGCTCCAATTAGGCCAGGTGTCTCACTCTCCAATTAGGCCAGGTGTGCCTTAGTTTGGCCATGATAACTGTTCACCAACAAGATGCAAGATTCCACACAAGGTCCCAGATGCCAGAGGTGACCTAACCCTATAACTAAAAATACACAACTAGCATCCAACTAGTATCCGAGCCCTACGATGAGAAATAGTAAAGGTTTGCAATGAACTTCACAATTCCCTTGGATTCGAAGTATTCCACGGCACCCAAGCTAGTGTCGACCTGTGGCCAGAGAAATTCCATCGGCGTGTTCCGCAGATCGGCCCAGACGTAGTTGAGATGAGTAAGGGATGCTGTTTGTTAGCATGCTGTCTTCACGCCACATTAACTCGCTGCTAAAGTGCTTCTTAGGTGTCCAATCCCATGCTGTGTCACTAGCGACCTCTGACCTGCTGCCAAGACCTCTGCGGCAGCCCCGGGTCTCATTCGTTCTCCTACAACCAGGAGAGTACTGCGTAACAATCGCCAGTGTTCTCCCGAGGACTTACGGGTCATCTCTCCCGGGTTCTGGACGTGTTCTCTCCGGGCGGGTCGTGCCCGGGACGTGACGGGTACTCCAGCGGATCAGCAGCGGGACATGCGCTTACGGTACGTCTCCACCAGGGGGACGAGACACTGCGGAGTGCCGCTCTGCAGGAGGAAGGGGTGTTCCAGCAGGTCAGTGGCGCTGGCCCGCTCCACTGGATCACGGGTCAACATACGATCCAGGAAGTCCTTTAACACCGGGGAGATCTACGCAAAGTGTCAAGAGCAGGCTTATTTAGTAAACGCTGTTATTCACAGTATGCCTCTATGTAGGATTTATTTGAATGTTCTCACCTGGGTGGAGATCCGTACAGTGGGAGCCGGCTCATCCCGCAATCTTCTCATGGCCGCAACAGGCGTCTCACTGAAGTATGGAGGCTCACCGTCCACCATCTCCACCACCATAATGCCCAGAGACCAGACATCCACCTGACAGACACAACCAACCAGCATACTGTCACATCAGCTACAGACATGAATACTGGATGTCGTGTATTTCGATATATTCAATAGCCCACTGGTATGCAGCAAAGAGCAGTGTGCCAAGTTTGGATGTTTAGTGTACCTTCTGTATGCAGTAATTCACCCGGACTTTCAGCATGCAGTCAGTGTAGTTTTGCATTCGTGCCGTTCTCACCTCAGTGCTGTACGGAGATTTAGAGATCACCTCTGGTGCCATCCAGTACGGCGTTCCCACTAAAGACTTCCTCTTGGGAATGTCCTTACTAATCTGAGCACAGAACCCGAAGTCGGACAGTTTGATCTGCAAAGGACGTCAATACCATTTAATTAGCAACAGTCACACATATTAAAGGTCGGACCCGTCCCCTCCGGGTAACGGACTATTCAGAGCGCTCCCGGCTCCTGGCAGACGGCTGAGGTGCTGAAGTCTATCAAGACCAAAACACCCACCCTTCCATCTAGTGTCAGCAGTATGGAGTCACTCTTAATGTCCCGGTGGATCACTCCCTGAGAGTGGAGGTAGGCCAGAGCCTGTAGCACCCCCTCACACACCGTGGCTATCTGCTCCTCACTCAGCCTACGCGGAACGGAAAAGCACAACAGTTGGAAAACATCCCGAAAATGGGAACGCACACTTATTCGCGCTGTGTTTCACTCATATGTGAATAGTCTGTATTGTGAATAATCGAAACTACTTTGATGTTTAACAAACATTAATAAGTAGAGTTAATATGCAATGAAAATCCTTTTCTCTGATATCAAGTGGGCTATCATGTTACTTATATTTATTGCAATATCGATAGATCAAACCACACCTGGACATTTATTAAATCATATTTTGGGACAAATTAACTCACCACATGTGATTTCAACATGCACAAATAAAAATGTGTTATCAGTTTACAGACAGCCTTAGGTGGAATACACTGTATGAAGGAGGACACCACTCTACTAACAGTGGAAATGAGTGCAAATGTGCTTAGCTGCTTGTTCTCTCAACAAGCAGGTACCACACTGTCCCCACATGGTTAAAATAGGTACTGACGACAATGACAAAGTCCTTTAAATATTGTTTCTTTAAAAAACGATCTAATTAATCTATATATATATAGCTGGTATATATATATATATATATATATATATACCAGCTATATATTTCAGCTATATTTCATTTTGACCCTACAATACATTTGCCCCCCTGTATGACAGCCATCATTTCTGGTGATTTCATGCTTTTAGGCTGTTCCACCTGGTTTCAGACACTATGTTGGTTAGTGCTCCACCCTGGAGGTACTCCATGATGACCCAGAGCTCCTCCTCCACCAGGGCACTCTTGAACATCTCCACCACGTTCCTGTGCTGATAGTCCCTCATAATCACCACCTAGACAAACACACGCGGATAAACGTGGACCGGGTCATGTGAATGCACCTGATGACTTCAAGAGGTCATGCTAGTGTTGTCATGGAGATAGTAACTACACAGTGTCTATATGTACATCAGAAGTACGTGGATCTGAGGGTACATGCACCCCGCTGTTTCAGGTGATAACATTTATTTGCTGTGTATCCCGGAGTGATTTATTGGTCATCTGGTGATATATGAATGGTGATCATTGAGGATGTTCTAAGCTGCACGTCGCCATACCTCGTTGAAAAGCAGCTCTCTACGTTGTTGTCTCCGTAGGTCCATCATCTTCACAGCCACCTGCCTGCCGCTGTGTTTTTCACGAGCGATACACACCACCCCCGTGGAGCCTTCTCCGATCTTCACAAAGTTCTCCAAGTAGGACCGGGGGTCCCCCTTGTCGACCACCATGTGCAGGGCAGCCTTGAACTGCTCGTGGGTCACCTTGGGCGGGTCGGGTGGGGGCTTCTGGGGATGCTGGGGCGGTCTGAAGGCAGGGGAGCATGTTCCAAGGGGGCTGGTGGCCAGGGAGCCTGTGGGGGAGGGCCGTGGCTGGGAGGGGCTGTCCTGCCTGGGGAAGGGAGTATTGGGGCAGCCTGAGTGTCTGATAAAGGGTTCAGGGCCGTTGGGTCTCAGGCCCATGTTAGGGGACAGACCCAGGGTGTAGCTGGCGGAGGAGCGCACCGTCCTCTGGGGTCTGACGCCACTCATGAAGGGACTGCTGCTGGTGCTTGGTAGAAAGCCTGACTGGTGGTGCCTTAGAGCCGACTCTGCCTAGACGATAAGAGGGAGAGAGACAGAGGGAGAGAGTCAGAGGGAGAGAGACAGAGGGAGACAGACAGAGAGACAGAGGGAGACAGACAGAGAGACAGAGGGAGAGACAGAGGGAGAGACAGACAGAGAGACAGACAGAGAGAGAGACAGACAGAGGGAGAGACAGACAGAGAGAGAGACAGACAGAGAGAGAGAAAGACAGAGGGAGAGAGACAGAGGGAGAGAGACAGAGGGAGAGAGACAGAGGGAGAGAGACAGAGGGAGAGAGACAGAGGGAGAGAGACAGAGGGAGAGACAGACGGAGAGACAGAGAGAGAGACAGACAGAGAGAAAGACAGACAGAGGGAGAGACAGACAGAGAGAGAGACAGACAGAGAGAGAGACAGACAGAGGGAGAGAGACAGAGGGAGAGACAGACAGAGGGAGAGAGACAGAGGGAGAGACAGACAGAGGGAGAGAGACAGAGAGAGAGACAGACAGAGGGAGAGAGAGAGAGGGAGAGAGACGGTGGGAGAGAGACAGAAGGAGAGAGAGAGGGAGAGACACACGGAAAGCAAGAGGTAAAGAGAGGTAAAGTTGTCTGTGTTCCCAAGGTCCTTGGCCTGCTTTCTTATTGAATGTAAATCACGGTGCTTCACACTATGCGTTCTCTTCCCCGGCTGAGGGCCCTGCTAAGACGTCGCAATAGGTTCCTCAATGTACCCTTGAGATCTTGCCAAACATAGCTCTCAACATTTACAAGCGCACCGAAGCGATAGTGACAAATCATATTTTATTACGGAACGAAAAACCCACAGCATCAATGCAGGGGTGCACTGCGCTACGAGATGAAAGGCAGCTCGTATTTTCTATAGGTGTACGTACGTGCACCTATCTGGGTTTGTGAAATATCTCAAGCTTTTTAAAGATTAAAGGTGACATATGGTCAATAGCCGACATACACTGGACACGTGAAATGTTTCTGGTTGATCGTGTCGAACGGCCGCGGACAACACATCGAGCTCACCTTCAGGTCGTAGGAGGAGTAAGGTCTGCCGGGGCTGTTGTGGGATTGGATGTAGAGGTTGGGTCGGTACTCCGGAGGAGGGTTCCCACCGTGGTCGCTATTGGGCTGCAGGACAGTGAAGGCCGGACTGTAGAAGCATGAAACGGGCCTCTGGTGGTGTTGCCCGACCCGAGGCACCTGGAAGTCTCTCCTCACGATCAGCCTCTCCGTGGGACTGCCCACCTCGCAGCTGAAATAAGCCCCCCGGACAGGCCCCTGCGCGGGTGCCGACGGCGCCTCCAGGGAGCTGACGCTCACCTCGTAGGTGGACTTGGCCCGGGGGAGGACTCCGTTGGGCTGCGGGCTCGCGCCCATGTGGAGCGTCCCGCACTCGCTGTGGATGTTAGCGGCCCGGTCTCTTGGCTGCCGCGGCTCGTCCTCTCCCAGGCCCTCGTACTGGTAGGCGTCGCCCTCGGTCACCTCCCCCAGCCTGCCCAGGGACTGGGCCCTCTTCCGGGACGAGGGGCTGCTTTTCCTCAAGGAGTTGGAGCTCGTCACCGACAGCCGGCTCATGTCCGAAATCATCGCCGCGATGTAGTCGCCGTGGCCGACCAGAGTCCCGCGCACGATGGTCTGGAAGGGCAGTTACGTTTGGATGACTACGATGACTGGAATAATTGTGGAGTCATTTACTGTGGGAGGCTCGTGCATATCGGCTGACTGGGAAAACGAGGGTGACAGCCATCGCTTGAAGATACAGTATTTTTAAAATCTGAAAGGACAGTTTTAGCATTTTATAAGACCAAATTTGTCATTTTACAAAACCAGATTCAGATTTGAGTCGTTTTCCCAGTGGGTTTTGCAAGAAATACAATTATCTCCTGGTCGGATGAAAAAGATAACATGAAAAATGATAGGATTCGTGTTATTGATTCGGTACATTGTTCTGTACGCGGGCACTTCTGTTTTGCAATGCGCGCTGTACATGAACTGATTCTTTCATGCGAGTTAAATCACAGGCAGCACACATCACAGTGACCCAGAGAACGAGCATTCATCTGACCTGACAGAATAAGATGACACAGTCCCCAAAACAAATGTGTTGGCAGGAGAGCCTCCCACTTTAACCAGTTAGAGAAAAGGCCCATTGGCTGAATACTCATCCTCTGAGTAAAGTCAATTTCTGTTCCCTGTCATAAGCGTCCTACATGTCACTGCTGCTCCGTCCTCTGGTTATTCACATCCCACTGGACCCCACTGGACCCCACTGCACCCCACTGCACCCCACTGCACCCCACTACATCCCACTGGACCCCACTGCATTCCACAAATGTTGTCCCATTTTTCCTAATCCCGCCAGCCTTTCATTCCGCTTCGCAGGCTACATTGATAACGCTAACAGAAGCCTCCTCCCGTACGAGGATTCAGCCTATAGTGTGGAGGTCCTTAGGTCCACAGGCGTTATCGCTCGATGGCATTTCCACTGCTGTACCTGCACTTTCTGTCTGTGGGAACGGCACGGAGGGTCATTATTTATTGCCTGCATGGAGTAATACATCCAGAGCCCTCCAAGGATTCACGCTGTACGGTCAGTGTACACACAGCCGCGTTTATTAGCTCAACCCTGTGATGGATAAGAAAGCGATACGACAGAACACAAACTTTCCCCCGGCACACAGCCGTTACTCGACTAGGGCCATGTCAAACGAGAGACACGCTAACTCACCCGAAGCTCAGAAACCTCTGGGTCATTTGACAGCTTGAACGGCTCCTATCTGACAGAAATGTTTTTGAGGCTAAAACAAAATATGTTCTGAGAGGTAAGACAACCCAGCGACTACCGTTGGTCTGTAAAACCAGAAGACAAGAAAATGCCAGCCGGGCGCAGTTCGGACCAGTACCTTCTTTGGCTTGAGCTCCACGGGTGTGATCCTTGACGGGTCCACCATTGGTTTGGGCCGGCGGAGGTTCTCTATCAGACTGTGCCATTGGGTCGGCAGGCCCACGAAGCAGCCGAGCTTGGCGTCGAACGAGGTGTGCACACGGTGTTCGAAGTTCTTGGGCGCCGAAATGTCCGGCCTCTTCTTTTTCTTCTTATGAAACATCGCTGGGTGCGGCGGAGCGATAGCTTGCCGGGTTCCAGGCGGCTCTGCGTGGACGAGAAATGGAGACAGAAAATCGAGTTCATGATTAATCGCAGCTGTAACATGTGAACGGTCACCGCATCCGTACAACAAACCGGCGCCAAATGTGACTAGATAATAATCAGATACGCGTTGATTAGAGATCAAAATGCGAGTGACTGAACTCACATCTGTCTCAGAAAAGCGTTCTCCCTGTGATATGTTAATCTTCCAGAATGGCTTCCTGCCTGCCCTGGTGCCTCAGAACCGGTCTTAGGGGACAGAGTGCAGTGGGTTTCTAAGCCTGTGTGTAATGAAGGATATCTGGTCAATTAGGGCTTAGTCATTCTCTGTGCCCTTTCACTGACAGACACAGTCAGTCTGGCCAGAGCCCACAGGCTTTCAATCCATTAGGGGGAGAAAATACACTACCCACTATAAACCCCAACGTTCCGGTACTAGAGTCTATCCACCAGGAATTAGAATGTTCCGGAACTAGAGTCTATCCACCGGGAATTAGAATGTTCCGGAACTAGAGTCTATCCACCAGGAATTAGAATGTTCCGGAACTAGAGTCTATCCACCGGGAATTAGAATGTTCCGGAACCAGAGTCTATCCACCAGGAATTAGAATGTTCCGGAACTAGAGTCTATCCACCAGGAATTAGAATGTTCCGGAACCAGAGTCAATCCACCAGGAATTAGAATGTTCCGGAACTAGAGTCTATCCACCAAGAACCAGAATATTCCGGTACTATAGTCCATCCACAACGACCCAATACGTTCGTAACCCCATAACTCACAGTACGCGTGCCGTAACTCATTTAAAATATGTCGCTGCCGCGTGTGAGCTGCCCTTTGATTAGGTGTTGTTGGAAAACAGTTTTGTGGAAAGACGACATTTGTCAGAACTTGAAATGAGAACGTGGCTGATGACCCACTGCTACAGGCTGACATGACACGACGTGTTACGCGGAAAAGAGTCCTCCGGTAGAAAACGGCACATCTGCCGCAATGCATTTCAAACGGCGGGAGTTGAGGAAGTCACTGGCGCTTGCGTTCTTCATCGCGTGGCACGCAATCACACGCTGGCCGTCTCTCTTCACCTTCCCCAGACCGCATCCACCTTCGTCATGAGCGGGTATCTAGAAAACTAACCAGGACGTGTCTAAAGCTTCGACTTCACTCTGGCCCCAGATCGAGATGGGCCGGGGAAGGTGAGGACAAGGCTGGGGGTGTGCAAGGGCACTTCTGGGTAATTCAATCACACGGCTGATACATTGAGTGTTGTATAAGCGTATCGTTCTGTGCTCTCACTATGTACATGATGCAGAGATGAGAAGGAATCTAATTGGGTCTGACATGGACACAATGGTGGAACGAAGGTGGGGCTTGGGTGTGGGTCGGATGAAGTTGGAACCACAGGGCACCCGGTGAACCTGGCTGTCCTTTCAGATGGGACTGTGTGTCACAATCAAATATATGACGCAAGGACTTTGGTCCGGTTGTATTTTGGGTAACAAATGGCTATTTTGTTTTTTGTAATCCTCACGGCTGCTTCTCTTGGTCTGTTCGGCACTGACGTTGCCACTACTGAGGCGGATATTTACACGAGGCGCTTGTGTTTCCTGTACAAGCAAATCAATCAATATTTACCCACGAGTGAAAGGCAAACCGCTACAGTGCCAGTGATAATAGAATGATACGGTCGCAGAGAGATTAGATGTTCTCATTGGGCTGTGCTATCAGACATCATCACTCACTAAGGAACAGCGCGAACAGAACAGCTCACAATATTGCAGCTTTGGGTTCCACCCCGTTCAGAATGAACACGCCCAACAAGGCATGAATACCATATGTTAATTAATGTTCAACAAAATTAATTGAAAATAGATAGCGGGTATTGATTTGCATGCTTTGATCACATGCGTCTGCCCTGGAATCCCCCTCCTGGAATCCGCCAAGCGTTTGACTGTCCAGATAACAATGTTATGTTTTTTTTGCCCATATGGAAATATATATATACCGTATATGCATGTGAAGCTTAACTTGTGCTTGCTGTGTAATAATGGTTTCTGGTCACATACTTTTGATCTAAAGGGACCTGACCTCATGACTCAGCACTACGAGTATTTTAAAAGTGATGAAGCAAAACTTGGACACATGCTGTGAAGGATATCAAAATCTGATGAGGATGAGGTCATTTGACATTTGAGGGTATGTTTGCATCTCCGCAAACACACAGGCAACAATGACATGTCTCTGCCGTGACTACAGAACCAGTCATGTGTCTCTTTTAAAAATAAACCGTCAAAGGGACACATGCTAAAATATTTACCAGGCGTTCTGGCCTACTTACACAAGAAGATCTGACCAATAACATTATTGCACTACAGTCAGACCGGCAAATGACGAGTGAGATGTTGCTGATTATCTCTCTAATTTATGCAAATTACAACCCCCACACACGTCAACAAAGACAGTTAATAATTGTAGCATGTGTTAGAGGCACTGTAAAAAACATAGCCCAAACATGCGTTCCCGCCTACTACACCCATCTCCAGATCTACAACCAGCCGTACCACCATGTGAGAGGCTTTGACGTGCAGACAAGCCTCTCAGTTATTTTATCAACTCGGAGGCGTGGACGACAGGACTGGAGAGGGAGGTCGAACGCACCCTCTTACCATATTTACTTCAGTAGAAGGGAGGAGTAGGATTTGTGGGGCATTTGTGTCCTACGTTTCCTCGTTTCTGCCCTCATAGCATTTTTTTTATACATTTTACCGCAGGGTAACTGTTTTCGTAGGATATCTAGTATGTTCAGCACTCCTCTGGTCCACACATCAGGACACAGTTTCGAGTTATGTGTCCTGGCCCACGTTCGCGGGGGTGCGTGATTCTCGTGCCAAACTGTGAGGTGTGTGTGGACGACAGGAGCCAGGCAGCACGGCTAGGTGTGCGCTGTGGCTCGGATCACATCAAGGTCTTAGATGTTTCAGTGTTTCACCAGTGCAGTGGTGAGTGGCTCTGGGATTGCTCTTCTATCAGCTTCCATATGATGACTGTTTTGCCCTTTGAGAGTAACGATTCTGCGCTACCTCTCAAGGGGACTGACGCGAAAGGGTCAGCTTTTTTTTAGTCACCTTCGGCAGGACATGCCGTTCGTGCTGTGGTTGCCGTGGTAATAATTGTGAGGGAGGCAGATCTTTCATTAGCCATAATGATTTCTCTTAGTTTTTTTTTACTAAAACTTTGTACAAACCTGAAAATTGAAAGACCTATAAGACAGCAAGATCATTGGTTTTGTTTTGGGAAAACCTCAACCGATTATTCAAAACAAGTTTTCCCTCTGTGATCAAGTTCAAACGTTTGCTGAGGTTTAAACACCAAAACACACATCATGATGATATCTTCTCATGCGGTTTCATCAACCACTTTATCTTAAAGCAAATAATGGAAGACATATGTTTCAAATATGCCCAACGATTATTCCACACAACTTATCCAATCTATTAATATTGACGGATTATCAAATGATCAGATATGTGTGTTTGATTTAACCTCTGATCCCTGAACAGAGCTTGCACAGTGATTTATAAAATTTGTTGTTGTTGAGTTATTACAGCATATTGTACAGGTGTAATCAAACCAAACAACTGAAAGAAACATGCTCAGTAGACAGTGATCAGATCACATCCCGCCTGTCTTGAGCTTTTCGTTTTATTGTTCTGACATTGCGTCTCTTTGTTAATACAGCTGGGATAAAGCCTTCGGCACGGCGATTCCCAGCATGAAGAGACATGGTTCTGTAACAGGGACGCCACGATATCGTACTCAAGTATTGCACAATATTGGATTGTGTGTGTGTTGTGTGTTGGTTTTCAGTAGGTTGTTGTGTGTCGGTTTTCAGAAGGGTCGTGTTACTTGATCAGACCGCCTACAAATTAAATATTTAAATACATATGGAAGGAACGTGCGACTGTACAGTTAAATGGCAGAGATGTAGAGGAAATGTTTGGCCTGTTCAAAAGGCACCTTTTGAAGGTGACTAATGCTAATTATGCTAATGTTACTAATTTGTGTATACACATTTTAAATTGGGATATTCAGAACATGCGAAACATGGTAGCTTTGGTCTCTATAGCTTGAACTGTTAAAGAGTTACAATTAAATGGTTAAATTAAGCTCAATATGCAAAAACAGACAGACAGATTTGTCATCACAGTCAATTCCCTTTAACATATTTTCAGTTGGAACAGGCAAAACATGTGAAACAAAATGTGTTTGGTCCCTCTAGTGTGAACGATTCAAACGGTTACATTTCTTAGATAATTAATGCTAATATGCAATTGTATGCGTATAACTGTCCTATTAAATCGTTTCATATTGCAATACATCTTAAATGTATAACCGTTGCCAACAGCAATGTCTAAAATATGATCCCCCTATATGTTCTTATTGTAAGCACCTGCCAATTACAGGTGTGAGAGTCAAACTTCCTGCTTTATCAACTAAATATTATATAATCTATGAGAGAGGGGACCGTATCCTTCGCCACAGAAAATGAGATACACAACACAACACATACCCAGATGTGCGACAGGAACAAAACAATATATACAAAAAAATAAAGTAAATGTGTGTTAACTTCGGGCTCCTAGCAAGTTTGGCCCTTTTTAAAGTTTCGAGCTACGTGTCCAGCCTTAGTCTGAACTTTTAGGGCAGGTCGTGCAGAACTACACATTAGTTTCGGGTAAATGTTGACGCGGCGGAATAATCTAAGAGGAGGGACAAACCAAAGGGAAACAGGAGTGTGTGGTGTTGAGAGAGAGCTGTCACTACGGCCTTCTGCTGCCACTGAGCGTTTAACTCGTGTTGCCCGTGTCACGTTTATCATCTGGTTGCACGATGTCACCCCTCCTCAACAACAAAACACTGAATGTCATATCCTTGGATTGACTTCGCTAGCTGGAAACAAATAATAACAATAAGGTGGTTTTGAGAATAAGAAGACAAGGAGGTGGATGGGAAGCGTACAGTACATCATTCGGCCTGAGTTACGACTCCAATTCTTCAAGGCCCAGTTAGTAGGTGAGTAAATGGCTTTGTTCTCAAATAGACCAGAGTCAATGAAACACAAACTGTCATGTACAGTGAAGGCAAGCTCTTATCTCCGACAAGTGCATTGACATAATGACACAGCACCTCTCAAGTAATTATAATCCCTGATGTGCCGTTCTCCCAGCATTTACCCTGGCCGACACACGTGCTCGTACCAAATATGAGCTCAAACAACAAGTTGTGTCCCAAACTGCCCTTGGGTCTCCACTTTCTCCTTATTTTTGTAATACAGTAGACTGCGTTTATGAATCTGTTATTTTTTGTTCCCATCGATGTACATATATACACAACTTTATGGTGTGCTAATTGAAAATAAAAATCAAAGAATTTCCATGAGCCTGAGTGATCATTCATCCTTCCCTCAAGACGGTGTCAGAGACGGTTGTCTTTTTGGCGGATTTTTCGATCTATGCAGAGAATCTCTGAAGCTCTGTGAGAGTGACCATTGGGTTCTTCGTCAAGGCCCTTTTTGCCTGGTTACTTCAGTCTTGGTGGTTCTAAACGTTCTTATTTTACCAACAATAGATCCCTCTGAGCTCCTGCAAACTTACAATTCTGATCTAAATGTACAGGGTCCTATAAAAATCCTATAACACATTATGTAGTACTGTGTGTCGACAGATGGAAAATAAATACAACAATTAATAAATCCAGTCTCTAAGAACAGAATGTGTAAAAGGTGAAAGGCTCTGAACACTTTCTGAAAACTCTGTACTTCTAACTGTATCAGCGAGCCGAGCCCTGCAATCAGTATTGTAGTGAAGTTCAGTACTGACCTGCACTTTGTTTAATTAAAGATGCTTTTCAGCAGTCCTTTAAACCATCTGAATCTCAGCCGATGAAGACGTGTCTGGATGCTCTAGCCCTCCCTAGCTAGCTTTACTCTACATCCTTCTCCCCTCATAAGATCCATGATTTATCGTCCCCGCTATATTTCTTCTTAATTAATTGTTGTGAATATGTGATGCCTCCTGGCCCTGTTCAGTCACCCAGTTTGGACGCTGTCTGGTCACACGGTCTGACTACTGGGCACCGTGTCCTAATTTCATTCCGGCCCAATTTAATCCCCAGTGTTTGACATCTAATGGCTGGAGGCCACAGTAAGCCTCTTAATTCCCGCTCTCCTCTCCTGGCCAACACCAAGGCATTCCTCTGGCCTCTAGCAGGCCGATACATACGGCGCTGGCCTGTATGGTAGAGTATGGCGCCGCCGACGTGCCGGTTCAGACTGCCCGTCGCCGTGCCAACCATACCATGAGGCGATGCTGGATGGTACAGGACAAAGTGGGGTGCAGAAACGAGGTGCATCAAAATAACACAATGTGAGAAGAGGACTCATTTGTGTGCATGACGACGTTCCAGCTCAACTGACAGGAACGGCCGCGTCTGCGAGGGCCATCGCAACTTCCTCAAACCCTCGTACCCCAGTTCCCGTTCCCTGTCTGTTACTGTTGGCGATGCCATGCGGCGTCACAGTCTTTACTTATACCCCCCTGATAAATCAACACCGCTGATTATCTATTAACCTCAATTAATCCCCCCGCACCTGTGATCGGATCTTCTGCCACCGCTAACCTTCTCTGTTTCGGGGGAGCAGAGCTCTATGGATCTGTTGATCCAGAGCGTCTCAGGGCAGGGCTGGCGTGTTTAATGGCTCAAACAGGCCATTAGCTCGCTAGCTAAACGGGGCTTCCCCCCGGCCTGTTCAGCAGGTGCAGAGAAGCCTTTTAACGAAGTCAAACAGGGTCGACCACTCACAACATAATGAACGATATGACGGGGCTACGCGTCGTCCCGTTCCCACAGTCGGACGTATATGATTAAAACGCAAACGCCAGCTGGGAAACAGGATGGATATAATGCACATCCACATCAACGACG
Source organism: Dallia pectoralis (assembly GCA_029465975.1). Lineage (NCBI taxonomy): Eukaryota > Metazoa > Chordata > Actinopteri > Esociformes > Umbridae > Dallia > Dallia pectoralis. Next base: position 8,872,590 of record CM055757.1, read on the forward strand.
CTGTAGCAGCTGGACTGACGTGAAATGCCATTTTGGAAACGGCGCTCGGCTAAAGCAGGAAGTGTGACCGTCAACTCGACTGCCGTTACAAAAACAGCCCTGCGTTTCATGACCCAAATCCGTTAGACTCGTTTAAATAACATCATCGCCGTGTAAAGCATTTGCAACGCAAGGCACCCGTCGCGAATGTACCCGTACGGATCCCAATTCAATTGGCCGGATTTAGTCGCGCAAAGCCCATGTAATGTGTCAGTGCAGGTCATGTGTTTAGAGCCGAGTTAACTCAAGAGACCTAACCACTAGTCACAGGAGAGAGAAATCCTTGTATTGCACCTGTAAGCCAGGATAGTCTGCAACTGGGACTCTACCAGGTCCTGGAAAGTTCCTCACTTCAACAGTGCTACTATCCTGACTACTATCTTGGCTCATAGTGCTGTGTGGTACAACTACCCTTGCTCACAGTACAACTACCCTTGCTCACAGTAAACTACCCTTGCTCATAGTACAGTACCACTTTGTATTGTTGTCATAGCGCAACACAAGGAAGTTTCAATTTTTCTAACAAATCCCACTCGTGTCAGTTAATATTCTTACTTTGGCATAGCATAACATGCAGCATCTATCTAGCACTAATCTATCAACTCAGTAATTGTTTAATGCACAGCTATAGGGTTCACAGGCACAAACACAGTGAGACAACAACAAATAGCTCTATTCAACTACATGTACACAGTCAGCATTAAATACCATAGATATGTCTGTACTATTTGAACACGACTAAATATAAGTAGGATTCAAGAAGTCTCTGCTTGCTCACAGGCAACACTGCCTGGGGTTAGATCCTTTCGACAAAAGCTGAGGATAGAGAGTAGGACGAAGAGAGGACGTCTGCTTCACGGGCAGAAGGTACAAACAGCTCTTCTCTGAGATGCAGGTTTTCACAGAATCCAGCAAAGCAGACGATCAGCTTTTCAGTCCGTTTTTTACCACCTGGGTTTACTGCATTCTGCTCTCTCCCCCCCCACTACCACTATCCTTCACCACCACGGTTGCCTGCCAAAGCCACACACACACACACACGCACGTTCACACACACACAAACACACACACACACACAGTACTGCTCTTTATCAATGAAGCTAATACTACCCTTCTTCCTACCCTTACTCCCTGGTGTGTGTGTGTGTGTGTGTGTGTGTGTGTGTGTGTGTGTGTGTGTGTGTGTGTGTGTGTGTGTGTGTGTGTGTGTGCGCTTGCGCGCGTTAGCGTGTGTGTGTGTGTGTGTACGTGATAAATTAGTGCAATAAAAACTGAAGAAGAAGCAAAACCCCGTCAGCCTTCTTACCTTGCCGATCGCTGAAGAGGAGAGCCTCTTCTCCGGGCAGGGAAGAGGCTCGGGAGCAATAGTGAGCACACACACACACACATATATACGCCCGCTCGTTATACACACTCCATCACTCACTCACACACGCGCACACACGGCCGAGCAGGGCTTGCTCTCAAGCCGGCGCACACTGCAGGCTGCTGCTTGCTTGGGAGAGCCCGATGCGTTTCTCCCTCCAGGCAGGAGCACTCAGTGCCATCTCAACGCTATCTGTTGGCTACGATTCGTCCCCGGCTCCATCCGCGGCCAACAACCGGTTCGTGTGCTGCAACGCGACTGCCGTGTGCTCGTATGGGGACGCGCTATAGCCACTGACGGGGACAAAACCCAGGAGGAAAGACACCATCCCGGATAAAGGAATATCACATCCATGCAGAGAGCTTCTTCCCTCCCCGCTCTCTCTCTCGCTCTCACACACACCCCCTCCCAGCAGTCTCTTTCCCTGTATCTCGCTCTTGCTCTTTTTATCACAGCTCCCCTCCCACCCTCTCACTGTATCTCTCTCTCCCTGTATCTCTTTCTCTCTCTCTTGCTCTTTTTATCACAGCTCCCCCCCCACCCTCTCCCTGTATCTCTCTCTTGCTCTTTTTATCACCGCTCCCCTCCCACCCTGTCCTTGCCGTGGCCCTACAATGCAGCGTGCGGCGCGTGCGTGCGCGTCTGTTTAGACTGGTTTCTAATGACCGAAAGTAAAGGAGGGCTGCTGTATAGATAACCTGGTGTACATTTCACCCACCTGGCCCCACCTCCCAAACTGGCACACGGCACACACCACACGTGAAATGGTGATGTGAGAGAGATAGCCTACCTTGCAGTGCCTAAAGGTGCTGTTTCCACCATGCTCTACAGATGCATTATCCATGAAAGAGACAGTCAGGGATGGCAGCCTGGTAGAGGGGCCAGACTGGACCTGTTCTGTGGCTGGCGATTGTGACTAAAAATGACTAATCTCACATATGATACAGTGTCCTGTTTTTTTTCTTCTTTACGACTTAAGCCGGGCTCCCAAGTGGGGTAGTGGGCTTTCAGGAGACCCCAGTGACGCTGTGTCTTCGCAACGTCGCTTTTTAATCAGGGTTGCAGCATATACCGAACACACAACCGCGCAAACGTCCCGCAAAGGTAGTGGCTAATTGGGTCAGCACCGTCCCAGCTGGCCATGTCACATTAGAATAATGCCATGTGGCGGGGTAGGGTATCCTTGCCTGGTTGCGCTCTACTGACTCCTTGGGCTGGATCGGGCGCAAGCAAACTCAAGTGTGGTTGTTGGTCAAAGGAGAGTTCTCCTTAAAATGTGCAACTTCCTGGTCCAGGCGAGCAGTGTGAAAAAACGCTGAGTAACGAGAGAGTTTGTATCTTTGACTGTTCTGAGTGAGCATTTTTTATATGAGAAAAGAATTATTACGTTAAAACTCATGTCAGCATATCAGTTTTGGATTAACATTTTATTATCCTGTACTGCACAGATTGTACGCACTATAGAGTGTGTGTTACAATTACATTTTGTCCTAGCAAATCATTTAATACAGATACACGTATTTTCGTCAAAACAGTTGAAATAATTTATAATTAAAATATTGAAATACTTAAAACGCGGAAAAAATACAACATTCAGGTCACTGGAATAATTGTTCTTCGGTGTATATAAAAACTGTTAATAATTGCTGTTGATAATCTTAATCGGCCTAATATAGGAAAACAATCATTCTATTTCTGTGTCTCTCCTATCAGTACAGCGTGCAACACTGTGCTTTACTCCTGTCGAGCAGTACTACAGTCAACCTCATATATATTCTGGTCATATTAATAGGACCTCTGCTCTGTCCTTTGTGTGGGACGCCTTGAATGCAGTTCTGAAGAACGTACAGGTATATTCAAATCAGAATTGCCTATATCTGCTAAAGACCCAACCAGAAATGAGTTGGGTGTGGTGGTGGGCAGCGAGAATCTATCCTCTCCTCACCTAAAACATTCTCTCTATGGTCTCGACGTATGATATTCAATTGGATACAGTTCCTGTGACGTGAGAAAATCCACACGGCAATACCAGCTTCAACATCTCTGCGACCGACCCAATGCATATTAAACACTAGTGATGGAGACTTTAGACCCCTGCTGTGTTAGCCAGTTTAAACTGCACTCGTCGACTGTTGCTTAGCCAGGCATTGTCATGCTTAATGAGGCTAGATGTGTTCCTGACGACAACGGTTATCTGCTAAACTCGAGGTAGCGACAAAATATGCCAAGATCAGCGACGCCTTTTTGATGACATGCTGTCGCTACAGTCATTAAATGGTAAGCCCTTGCATTTCAATCTCAATGCCATTCGGGGAGTCCGCTCAGGAACGCCCTGCAGGGTAACGATCCCGGCGGGCTGAAGTGTCGACCGTGGCTTTGGTTGACATTGAGCGGTCAGAGGCTCTGTCAATGTTATATGAACGGATAATTTCTGGAGTGACCGGCAGGCCTCGTCTTACATGCCAATGTAAAAACTGAAATCTAAGTTGATTGACTGTCATATGGTTCCTGGGTTTAACTGCACCTGTAATTCTCCGGGTCCGGTGAAACCTGCACTGAGCAAAGCTTTGTGTTGCAAAAACTCCTACGTGAGGTAATGGCTCAGGCCGGGGGACTTGCTGCTCACTAATGCATTAGAGACTAAACGAGAAAGACAAACACAGTCAGTGTTTGTCTATCAAAATAACAGGGCCAGACAAAACCTGCTACCTGGATCAGTAGTTACTTTTTTTTTTATGGATATGCTTTAATAAGTCCCGCGGCACACACACTAGTGGGACTACTTGTGATTCAGCTAAAATACAGAATTCTAATAAAAAACATAACGTCGAACATTAGTATTTAATTTTACCAGTTGAGAGGCCCTCGGATCCAGTTAAAACACTGGGTGACGCTTTCAGTTTAACTGAATGTCTTTTAGGCTGTCCTTCCCTGAAGCTCCTTGGTCTCAGGGGAGTGACAAGGCCAGCGCTTCTGCCCACAGCCAAACAAAAAGAGACATGCTGGTTTTAACTTGCTCTTGAGTCACTACCCCCCCATTTGTAAAATCTGCCCTCTGAATTCAATCAAGGTGGAACACTCCTTGTTATAAAATAGTTGGTTTGAGCCTTGAATGCTTGCTTATTGGCTGATATAGGTTCTGAGATACCGAAGATACCACGGGCATGACAAAAACACCGTCCTACTCTTGGAATAGCTATAATAGTAACCGGTTTATAAACCTCCGGGGTTTCAGTCATATGACCAGGATTCCATCGTCAAGGGCTGCGTCTACTGCACATTGCATTGTGGCATAAGAACCGCAACTCGGCCTTCAGCCATGATATGTAACACACCTCACGTTGCTTTACTGTTTAGCTACTAGTAAAGGTCAACTGGACCTGCCTAGGACAATTTAAATTCAAATGCCAGCTGTACGACAACTGTCACCGCGGTCAGTTGCGTAATAGCGGAAAAAAATAACACCCGCCAGCTAAGCGAATGTCATCACTTCCTTCTCATAATTAAGATATCAAAGTGGCTGCACTAATTAAGGTTGTATTTTTTCCAAGTGTTTGGGTGCAGCTTGTTCCTGGTTGCGATTAAAAGCTGCCAGCGTTTATGTCTTAAGCCTCCAGCAGAAGCTTGGCTAAGTCCCAAATGGGCCCCTCCCCCCAGACCTTCATTTGCACGTTCAGGCATCCCTCCTCCCTCTGCCGATTTGCACGAGCATCCTTCAGCAGAGTGGAAATCTTTGAGGGTGTGTGTAGGGCCTAATTAGACCATCCACTGGCCTGTTCAGCAAAGACGCAGCATAAATTATGGGTGGAGGGCATCCGGGAGTTTAGCATTGAGTTAGAAACTAACATTTTGCGTGTCAACATGCTTAAATCAGAAAGTTACCATGTCTGTCATTTTGAAACGCTAATTATTAATCCAAGTCACTTAGAATCATGTAGAATCGCATCAGGCACTGTTGCGGACTTCCACACAAATTAGCCGATAGATAAATGGCGCCTAATTTACTTGGAACCTAAATTGCCCACGCAACGACCCCCACCTCGACCACTCTGGACCCAGTGCCCCCATCCTACCACCAACCTGAATTCACAAAGGCCCCACAGGTTCCCCGTGGTATCTAGAACCAAGACATTAGCAGTACATCCCTCCAGGGAACACCGTTGCCATGAAGGGGTGTACCTAGTCAGCAACGTTTAGGTAAATGGCATATGTCAGGTCATTGTCCGCATGAACGCCTGGGTCCAGGGATTCCCAGCAGAACATTCCACAGAGAATCACACTTCCTCCACCGGCTTGTCGTCCACCTACAGCGCATCCTGGTATAATCACTAACCAAGGTATATGGCACACACGTGCACGACCGGCCACGTGAGGAACAAAAAAAAACCAACAGACCAGGAAACTTTCTTCCAAGTCCTACCCGAACACCTTATGATCTGGTCTATATTGCCTGACCTTAATTATACACCCTTATCTGATTGGTCAGGTATGTTGGCTATCTAGAAGTGTCACAGCAAGTGGCAACAGCCAATTGGTTTTTCAGGGAAAAGACAGAACCAGCTAAAGATAAAAAGCAAGATTATAATAGAGACATGTCTTTAAAAGAATACAAGTACAATGTTGAAGTGCAGTAGATTCTGGTTCAGCTTTAAAGAAAAAAAGACAGCCAATAATTGCAAGAGTAACAGAAGGCACCAGAATTGGAGTTTTTGAAAATTAGCGCCAGACTCAAAACACTGCCCAATCCAGATGCATCAGACAAATATTTTCTCTGGGACACTGGGACTCCACTCTGGCGTGACTCATCTGTTTCAACACTCAGTAGTTTATTAGGTATACTGATAGTAGGAAAAGGGAAAAAGTCTCCAACACCAACTGAGACAATGTGCAATGGCCTGCAATAAAAAAAGCAGTGACAGAGCAATTGAAGAATTCTATGCTGGCTTGGGAAAGAAAAAACATACTTTACTGTTTTGGTAGTTAAAATGTAATTACATTCTCTTCTCTGAACACATCAAACAGAAGTATCTAGAAACCTGCAGATGGCACTGGTTACCTCTGGAATATTAATCAGCAAACCGTCTCCCAACCATTTTGGCTTGATGTGTCCAAAAACCTCTAAAATAAAGGTTGGTTGCTAGCTAACACCAAAGGTAATAGATGATCAAATAGTCACAATCCATGTATATGCAATAAGTTGGTACGATCACAAATACAAGGTAACAAAACCAACGTGAACCTGACAGGAAATTTGCAAACACAATCACTGGGGAAATATGATTGCAGCACTACTGTACCATAGTCCAATCTGCAGAAACTGTTTAATGCCATCCTGGCAGCATGGACTGACAACAGTTAAAACGCTGTTGGACCCCCGGTAAAAGAATTCACTCTGTCCCGGAGGCGAAGACGTCCAACCGGGTACCACATGGGCATCCTTCAACTAGCTACTGCGTGGATTCATTGCATAAAACCTGATGAGAGTCAACAAAGACCTAACAGACCAATATCCCTCTCGAAATGGACGTCGCATGATTCTCCCGGCAGAAACATGTCAGTCCGGAAGACCCAAGCCCGCTGGCTCTTCCTCGACACCGCCCTGCGACTTCGCGGACATCTTCTGCCGATAGCGCTCCGCTCGCAGCTCCTCGAAGCAGAACTCGACGGCCCCACTGAGGAGCAGCTCCTTGCAGTACATGCTCTGCTCCTGAACTTTCCCCTCTGACTGCGACGGGCGCTCCTGCTGCTGTAGTCTCTTCAGAGGAGTCTCTTCCATGCAGGGCTTCCGTGCAGACAACACAGAATTCACCGCCGGGTTGATCTTACACGGCGTCCTGGAGGGAGATACCAGAAGGGATAAGTAACGCAGCTGGAACAGAGCAGCGATGCCATTAGCAAAAGGCTCAGGGTTACTGCTCGGTTTTATTAGACCAATTATTGTTTTGCTACTGCAACATATCTTTGAAAAGTGGAAAAAAAATCAATGGGAACAGCCACAGGAGTTATAACAAAAGTAAAAACAGGAAGCCGATTTGGATGATCATAGTGAATACTCACATGGTTGGGGGCTGATCCACCTCCTCCACAAAGGGCAGGAAATTCGGCTTGCTCTGGGGAGCCACAACCGTGTGACCAAACCTGGACTTCATAGGCATCTACAGCACACATATCATATCAAATAAGTACAGCAATCGCAGAACTGCGGTTACGCATCTCAAGTTCCGCCGCCGTCTGTCGCATACCTTCACATTGCTCCATTTCTCCGGCCTCAGTTCGTTCTCCTTGGATTTCGATGGGGGCGGGGCCTTCCAGGACTCCAACTTCGGTTCGGACGGCTCAGCACTGGCGGCCTTCAGCTCTTCGAAGACAACAATGCGACTGTTTTGACCCCGGCCGGCAGAGGCTTGTGGGACGTGTAAGTTCAGGCTTTGCGAATGACCTGCAAAACAAAGAGTCAAATCATGGCAAGTCCAATCGACAACCCCGAAAATAACGGCATGCATCGGAGCTACACACGATGTCTTCATCTGGAATCGTATGTTCTGTCAATGAATAAACTGAATAGAGACGCGTGTGCTTACTGCTCAGTGCTGCACCAACTCGATTGATGGGTACAACAGCCTTTTTCTTCCCCCTGTGTTTCAGATCCACCAGAGAAGCCCTCTCAGGCTGTTCAGCCTCCTCCTCATCTTTATCTTCAAACATGCCAGACATCACTCGTCGGGCCACACGTGCTTGCAAAGCCCTGATGCAGATATGGCAGAAAATAACTGTTACCAAATGATTATTATTATTTAAGCCGCGAACCGCATTAATAACCTAAAAACGGCAATAAAGAACTTCTGTACTTGTGAAACTGCAGCAGTTTTTCCCGGGGTTCAGCCTCGCGCTTAAAGCTCTCCTGGAACACATTGTCCGCCGCACGAACGTTGCCCTGATTCTCATACTCCTCTGACCAGGCAATGTAGAACGAGGCCTGTTGTACTCCAATTCCCTGGGCACGCATGTATCGGTACATATCCAAAGGCTCCGAGCCACTTTGTGCCTTAACGCAGGGAGACAAGAAGGTACACGCAAAGGCATGAATACAATACGTTCGGCTGTTATATGACCACGGTCTTCAGCTAGTTACTCACAAACTTGATCCAGATGTCCACGTAACGTCTGTCATTGTGATATTTCTTGTCTTCTGTGAAGCGCGCCACAGCTCTCTCCAAAAGCACAGCCAGGTTACTTTCCTTTCCTCCCTGAGGAAAGGTCTGCTCTGTCCATGCAACATACCTGTTAAAAATAATAATGACAGTTGACAATAATGACATAACATTAAAATCAATTCCCCCCCACTTCCAGTTTATGGATTTCTTAAGCGCTAGTGTTTTAATTGTTAAACGGATCCCATGCTTGTTGTAAACTATTCTTTCAGGTATGGTTCAAAATGATGACCGTGCTAAAGAATTCATGTACATCTTACCGATTCCAAACATCAAGTGGATCATCACCCTCATACACTCTTAGTTCAGACTCAAAAGCCCTATAGACATAAAAAATAAAACCAGGTTAAACACAAACAGCATAAGACCTTGCCCAGGATTAGTATGTTGGGCCTGCTCCCCAACTGGTCATGCATCAAACTTTATAATTGTTTTAAAGTTATCCTCACTGCTTGTGTTGGTTGGTGGTAGAGCTCGATCCGTCTTGCTGTTGACTGAGAGCCTCTTGTAATGCTGATATGGCCCGGCCTTTCTTCAAGGGCTGGATGTTTTCTTTGCAAAGTTCCCACTCTGCCTCCCCTCCTTCTGCCATCTTGTTGGTTCTTTAATGTGACAACTATGGCAAAAGCAAACAATGAAAAGCCAAAGAATCCATGACACCATGTCAACTTGTTCGGTTTTACAAAGCTACCTATACACGTTCAGTTTTATATTTTTCTATGATGTAAGCCTGCTTGTCTTATAAATATCCACCATACATGGTTATAACCTAAAAGTGATGGCTAATTTTGGTTCCACGTTTTGGTTTCAACCTTATAGTAGGCAATTTCAGGATTGTGCAACTTTCTAGTGTGAGTTGGTTACACTAATTTTCTTTGTGAAACGTCGAACATATATTTTACTTTGTTAGATGTACAAAGACCGCATGAAATGAGTGACAGACACACAACAATAAACAAGCACTCTATCTAAATATCTACATAACAGCCAGCATTAGCCATTATAGCAGCATGGCATGATGCTAAATACATTTAGATAATGCTGCAGTGGGGACCTAAGGTACATAGCTAGTTAGCAACTACTGTAACGTTAACTAATGTGCATTATAGCTAGTTAGCAACTACTGTAACGTTAACTAATGTGCATAGCTAGTTAGCAACTACTGTAACCCTAACCAATTCTGAGTTCTTATATTATAAGCGAAGTAAACATTAAATATAGGGTGTCTTACCCCGTTTAGTAGCTCTTAGTGAATCTAGCGTTAGATCAATGTACAGTCCTTTTCCGGTTGGTAGCTCTGCATATTTTGAATAGGAACCCGCTTTGAGGTGCGGACATGTGATTGGATAGTCAGGGACGATGACGTCAACAAACGCTAGTTGCAGACACAGCCAATGATGTGTCGCAAACTAGAAAAACATGTTTCGTGTTTCGTCATTTTTTTGCAAATACAAGTCTTGCTCAGGCATTGTATTTTCACAACATATATAACATAGGCTTGATTTTATTCAATCAACATGCATAACATAAATAATAATGAATTCTAATATAACAAACAGAAATTAGCAAATAATATTAACAGAATACTAACAAACAATTAGCAATTAGTCAAGTTTGACAACCTGAGGTGAGAGTACAAAATATTTTGCCAGGATAATTACATTTTTAGTGTTTACGGTAGTACCGCGATGTGGCACCGCTTTTAAAAAATCTTGTTCCCTCACAACTTCCGGTTTACTTCCTGGTCAACTAACGCTTATGTTTAAATCGGTTTAAATGAGTAAAATAAACACATTCATCTAGTCTATTGTTTTGTCAAATTTCCTGAAATATAACGACATTTGTATTGACCGTACAACCCGATGGCTTAACTTTGTAAAAAAAATGGATAATCGCTGTTATTGTTGTGCATCGAAGTTCACTCTCTTCAAGAAGGAGGTTTGATTGTGCCCACATACTACTTTTTAGTTTTTGTAGTTGTATATTTACCTACGTATAACTGTTAAATCACCTGATTTACGCTTTCATGTTTTGGTTGTCACCATTTACAGATAGGCTGTAAAAACTGTGGGCATTCCTTTTGCTCCAGTTGTCTGACTTTCAACGCAGTTGTGCCTCGATGTGGCAACACACAGCAGAAGGTCTGCAAGAAATGTCATGGGAATCTCACAAGGTGGAGTAATTATGTACCTTTGAAATGAAGGTTGAGGCTATGCAATGTCATGATGTTTTATGCACAGGTTTTCCTTGCCTAATGAATATTATTTTGGCAGTGGAGAAAACCAAAATGCAGCAAGATGGTCCCCCCCAGAAAACTACAAAAAGTGAGTGCCCTATGGGTTAATATGTTGACAGTTCGTTTAGTTGGATACGATATAACTTTTGACGTTGGGTTTGCTCAGGCGTATTGCAGCTCTTGAGGCTAAACAAGGACAGCCAATTCCACCCCCGGGACCAGGAGGCAGCAGACATTCCAAACCAGGTCTCATTCCAACCAAAGGTCTGAGTAGAGAGGACCTAGCTATTGCTCAGAGGCTGGAAAAACTAAAAGAGGACACCAAACCAAGTAAGCACAGTCTAAGCCGTAAAGCTTGATATGCCACCACGTTTTTATCACTTACGTCTTTGATGTTTTGGAGTGTTTTCTTATATGGAGGATAAAACTTTATGGTGTTGTGGCTTGCTTGTGTGACATCAAGGCAATATTTATTTCAATTCTCAACATCTAAGCTTTTTTAACACATATCATTTGTTTAATAGATTACTCTTAATTTAAAGGATTTCTTCCACTCACTCAACCAAAACCGAAGTTCAGAATGACAGAGTGCTAAAACCCATACAACCTTATACATTGCTGATAAGCACAGAGTTTTGGCTCAGACAGCACGTAAAAAACACTTCACCCATCCATTGCAGGTTCTTCTTATAAATTGTCATTATTTAGCCGATGTTTAGGTCTCAAGTGACTATTGATTAGTGCAATGTGAACCATCAATATCCAACTATTTAAATATTACTGAAGTCGTAGTTGTGACCCACCGATTTCTTAGAGTCCATCCCATCTGAAAAAGAGATTGAATCCCGCCTGGCTGCACTCAAGGCACCCATCCAGGATGTGCCTTCTGCCAGAGAAATGGAGGAGCGTCTGGCGGCGCTGCAGTCAAGAAAACCTCCTTCCCAGACCTCGGTACCTGTGAGTTCCAGCATTGGGTTACATATATCAGACTGAAACGCGCCGTGTTGATGTTGTGTTGTTTGAGCGCACGCTGTGTCAAGATGCCTCCGAATGATTTCCAGTTATTAGACTTGTGTGGATTTGTTTCCCCGGGCAGATACACAAGCCCCCTGATGCACGGACCCAAACCGAACAAGCCAACGATCTGATCACTCAGTTGTCAGAGGAGGTTGCTATTGACACCCAACAATCAAATCCTGATGGTATTAACAAATTCAAAGAAAAAGTTGTGTCAAATGGGATATTACTGATTTGGTCATTACAGAAGTCTTTATTCAAAGCGAGTATCTGTTAGTCCTTATAGACATCTTTTATAAAAATAAAAATGTATATGGAATGCTTCTACGTGTTGTTGTAGTCGCTGCATTTGTTTCCAAACGTCTCTCACACTTTTCCTCCATTCCAGTGTTGGACGGCCCATTAAATGACCTGAACAGGCAGGAGAGGGACATGCCGGAAGTTAACCTGGACAATAGCCCGGAGGATCTAGCCAAGCAGCTGGAGCACCAAAAGAGCCGTCTGCTGGCCGAAGCCATGGAGGACCTGAGGAGGGACCGCTGCTCCCAGGAAGAGATCTTACAGATGGCCAAGAGACTGGCTCAGCTTAAGGGACAGGACCCTGATAAGGGTAAATCACTAATCTATCAGTTGCCATGCTATTGGAAAATACATGTATAAATGTACTGTTTAGTATTTGTGAACACCTCAATCTGTTTTCATCCGTGTAATTGTTAAATGAGTGAAATAGTTTCCTGAAGAAAAATTGATATTTATTTTAAACCAAGGCTGCCACAATCATTGGTGCCAAAACATCTAGTGGTCCGCATGTCACTGAAATGTACAACTACATGCCAGCAAGTTATTTGTAAGGGTTGCCAGAAAGCCTCTGATGTCACCAAACCACAAATATAAGCACCTGTAGTGTGACATTTTTTCTGGTAACAGGTTCTATGATCTCATGAAAAAATAATGAGATGTTTTGGCAACAAGGCGGGGTGAGGTGATGAGGGAGACCACGGGTGACGACAATGGACTGAAGGATCTAAAGAGTTTCTGTACGTAGGAATGGCCTAAAAATCTCTTCGTAATTAAAGGTTAGAATCAAGGACTAAAGAAAATTATTTAGTTGCGATCATGGCAAAAAGAAGGTGCACATCTGACGGATTTGTGTGCACATGTGGGTGATCCACCTGGATTTGGGTAGACGTGTATGTGAGTCTGTAGAGTTCGTGTGAATTTATTTGAAAAACTAAAGGGAATAAAGAGAAATATTGTTTGCGTTTCCCTTTCACCGCCTAAAGGGCGTGCATGTCATTATTCCTTAATTGCTACCAATTTCAAGGTTCGCCTTTGGTTCGCCCAAAACACGATTTGTTTGCACCAGCCCGTTCTGTTAGTCATATTCCATGTGTTCCATGTAATTACTAGAGGAATATCAGGTTCAGAGTTTTGTGTCGCACGAACCGAGATCGTATTGAATGGGAACAGGTGTCATATGGGAATGGAAGCACAGAGCGCTAATGGCACTCAGTATAAAGGATGCTTGGCATGATATTATGTTCTTAGTGAAATGTTTGCAGCGTCAAAATGATTCTCTGAAAGTAAGGAAACATTTTTCGACCTTCACCGCTACTAGTATGTTGTGCTGAAACTGTGTTCTGTTTTCTTGCTTTTCAGTCACCTCGGAGGACTTCCAACATCCTGACAGCGATGACGAGACCGAGGAAGAGGGCATAACAAGGATACTGAAAAAGGTTTGCCACTAAAAGCGAAACTTAATTTCGAATACGTACTTCAATGTGGTTCTCAAAGTAACATTATTAAAACGTTCTAACCCTGGAGTCTGCAGCATATCAACCCTGTTTATAAATCTGCTACAGTTTATGACCACAAGGGAGCGCTGTTTGGTCACTTTACTTACATAGGTCATGATTGAAGGAGACTATTGATACTTATGTGCCGGTTTGACCTGGTAAGATGAATGGGCATGATCAGTACTTGTTTAATTCCCAGTTCACAGAAGAGGCGGCACTGGATGAGGCCAGTGGCTATAACATACCTCCCGAACACAGTGGCCCTAAGAACGTAGAAAAGACGGCCGCTCGCAAGAAACCTGTAACAAACCTACAATCTCCTCCTTGAATGCACACTCACACACACATACACACACACACACACGTTTCAAAGAATCCCACAAATGAAGTGCTGACCGACAAGAACTTAGATGCAAACAATGTAGAGCGGATTTCACTATGTTACAGGAAGCGGCTCAGTCTCCGGCTGTCCGCTCCCGTCAGGCGTCCGACAGCGATGAGGAGGAGCTTCCGTGGTGTTGCATCTGTAACGGGGACGCCTCCGTCCGCTGTCACACCTGTGACGGGGATCTGTTCTGCAGCCGCTGCTTCAGGTACTGACGGGTTCCACCAGCATGACACGAGAACTTAGCTGTTAGAATGCCTGAGGTGTCCGAGTCAGCTGGGGGGTTTCTCCCAACCGTGACCTCGTTTGGGGGTTTTCGGGTCGTCGCTTTTGTTCCACCCTATCATCACTAGTCGCGCCCATCTGGTGTCCCAGGTTTAATTAAGTCCCCGATTAGGGAGTTGCCATTAAAAATGGAGTAGAATTTGGTTCACTGGTCAGATTTTAATATCCCTGACCGAAATGTATGTCTTGTATAAGCTTCTGCCCTTCTCCGGGCCAGGATATGTAGATTGAGTATTTAGTATGTTCAATTATCCGTCTGCTCTCTGTTTTCCCAGGGAGGGCCATGATGAGTGTGACAGGAAAGAGCACCACACAGCTAAATACACGCCACCCAAGAAAACCAAGAAGTGACGCTGCTGGCTGACCTGGCAGCACGTCTAACCGGAGGGTCGTCCCTGACAGATGTGTACTGTACCTTTAAGACTTGAACGTTTTGTGGTATTCTGCTCCAGACACCAGTCCCTATCTTACCAAGAGAACTATAAACAAATGTGTGACATAATTTATCTGATGTTATATTGTAGTCTGATTCAAAGTGGTTGTTCAAGCGGTATCATATCTGATTGTAGAAACATAATTTGATGCTTATTTGAGAGCTACAGAATACAGATTGTAGATTGACGACGTGGGCTGTGTGTGTGTGTAAGTATGTGGACTATTATGTATATTGTCACTTATTTAACATAGGGAAATAACTGCTTGCGGTTAAATGCTGTCCATACTGATCAAAACTGTTTTTGTTTGCTGAACAAATTTTATTTGTAATCAATTCTGTCTTGAAGATGATTCCGAAATATAATAATATGCAACAGCCTTTTAATTTACACGTGGAATCAAAAAACGATTGAGAAGAAAATAAAACAAAGGAGACTGTGAGACACTCACAGGTTGAACATTTTGAAATCTTAAAGATGCTACAAAATGTTACTAGGATGTTATTGTATTAACACACATTAACATCCACTACAAAAGTAGCTCTGGGTAAGGGGTATTTTTGGTCTGCTTCGGTGCTTTTTAATCTGTTCTCGTAGTCGATGTGTTGGATGCAGAAATGGGCAAGAGTAAAGACCTGAGGGACTTTGTCACGGGGAAAAATGTTATGGCCAGACAACTGGGTCAGAGTATCTCTGAACCTGTAATGCTTGTAGGGTGCTCCCCTTAGCAGCACTGATTACCTACCGACGAATGGTTTTAGGAGAGACAAACCACAAACTGCCATTTCAAGGCGAGAGCCGAGGTGGAAAAATCAGAGCCACTGTAAAGGAAGCCTTTACCAAAGAACCTTGGATGACAGAGGGGCAGAGTGCAGTTTCATCTGGGTTCATTACTGCCTGTCGACTCTGCAGAGCCGTAATGATGCTGAACTCCAGGGATTTAATCCATTATAGGTTCAGATGGAGGACTTCTCTGTGTTTGCCCACAGTGGTTATCTCAAACAATGGCTACAGGCAGGAAATTGACCGTCATAATGGATGCGGATCAGGATACCGGTTGACCCGTCCGCTGCAGACGTTGTCGCTTTCAAGCGAGACCTGTATTTAATCAGTCACTGCCTCCAACCACAAAGGGGGATTTCAAACGCACGGTGAAACGGAGAGTCCATATGACATAAGCATGACAGAGACGGGGGATTCCGTTAAGAAAAAAAATCCATATGCGTTAAAATATGCCGAATATTTGGGATTGCATCGATCCCCAACGATGCACATTCGTCCACTGGTGCGGAGCGGAATTTTATAGTGATGGTTAGAGGAAGCAGCCATAATGCATTATCATGCATGTTGATTAGCTCACTGTAGCGGATAGATGTGGGGGGAGCTGCCATTTCTGCTGTCCTATATCTGCTGGCTTCGCTTGTCGTGTCCACAGTGTGAAGTTTAAATATGTCGGGGTACTACAATCCTCTACTCTTCAGAGAATGAGGAGTCCACGAACAGGGGCCACTTTAGACATCTAGAGGCGTGTCTCAAAAATGCTGCTTTTATTGGCAACATTGTAACTGGAACATATATTCATGAACGGGCAAACAAAAATATACAGTCTTACGGAAATAAAAACATCCCATATGTGAGTAATACACAATACATATTATTACTGGTGCGGATGCATTGGGTGGGAGCAGTCAACATTTTCCCTAACAGTCCATAAATAATTTAATATAAAACAGTAATCAAAACCCGTTATTCTCTTTACAGACCAATATTGACCCATGTTTGCAGAAAGAGGGTCCCTTCAGCACATATCTGCATAGACCACGTCCAGAATACCAGGCAAGGACTCGTTTAGGTGTTGGAGGTTCAAGTTGTCTTCATTCTTTGACCTCACATCATTTCTTCAGAGGCCCTGACATTTTGCGTAGACCCTTCATTCTATAAAGCAGCCCGTTGATAAAGTCCTACAGGCAGGAGGAGAAAATGTGTTTTTAGCAGTTGGCAGATGGTAGAAAAATAAAAACGGGACACTGTTTTCGAGCAGGGGACTATTGAGTCACGACTAGTGAAGTAAACTTCTCACCTCTTTTGGCTTGCCACATTCATGCAGTAATTCCTGTAAGTGGGCATAAACAAACGCTGCTTCAGGAACATTGCAATGCCGTGAACATTGCTCTTTAGCGTCACACATTGTGCCAGAAACTGGGGTCAAGTGCTCGTAAAGCAATCACCTTACATTGTTAACTGCATATTCACTGGTTTGTGTGTGTGTGAAGTAAGCTAGGGTAAAAACTGAAGTAAAATATCCCCCTCAAACTGTGACCCACCAAGAGGCTTTTGTCATCTCTTAGAAAAAGCTCTGCTTTTGTTAAATGTCACCGTGTTCCCCATTTACGTTTGTCTTTATTATTTTGTTTTATACCATCCTGAGAGATGTGTGTAAAAACATCAATGACGGTTATATATCATGTCTCTGGTTGTCTCTCTGCTGTGGAGTAAATTGCGAGCTCACTCACCCGCAGTCTGGACCTCTGCTCTGTGTCCGTCAGCTCCTGCAGCTCATCTATGTCAATCTCTAACTCTGGGCTCTCCTGAATCCAGAGAGAGGAAGAGACAGAAAGAAGTGGGTCATCCGGGGTATGGGCTGGAACCGGCATGCTTGGAGGAGAGAGCGCTGATGTGGCTAACAGCGCTAATGTAGCCCTGCTACGTGAGACATAAGAGCAGTCCTGACAAAATATTACAGGAATGAATGACAAGTTTGGCAGTATCAGTAAAGAAGGCCTCGTTGCAGAATAACAAACCTATTCTGGACATTGAGATGCAAGTTTGTTTATATGCAGCTGGAAGGAGAGAGCGCTGTCTAACAAGACACCTAGGTATTTGTATTCGGGCCCATCTAGCTATCCTATTTACACGGCCAGGTGTGGGCAGTGATTGGTTGAAAAGCCAGTACTTAGTAGGATGTACTTCCTGCGGCACCTTAAAGGGAACAATCCGTCATCGAACATGATGATGAACTTTTACACAGCCATTATTGAGTCCATTGAGACCTCCCCCATCACTGACTGGTACGCTGCAGCATACAATAAATGTTCTAGGCTTATATCACCTTTATTTGTATTAATTGTATGTGCATATATTTAGAACTGCATTTGTCATCAGAAAGGCATAATGGAGGCTATCAACCATTAACGGTAATTTAGGTGAACAATGCAATTAAAGCTAATGACATCGCTACAAGCAGTGCTTGTAGAGGAAATGCTTTGGTCTCATAAAGTCACATACTGTATAATTGGCAAAGGTCCGCGTCACTGTTATTGCAAGGGAAACCAGCGGACCAAAACAGTTGTGTCTTGCTTCTAGTTGTTGCTGACAATGACCCTGTTTGGTGTTTATTTTCTGTATCCATTTATGCTGAGTATATCTTCAAAGCCACAATGCCTGTGATTCCCTTTCTGATTAGAGCAAATAGTTATTTTATTACTGTTAAGATACTTTATTTCTTGAGTTTTATCTGTAGATATATTAGGTGCATATATATATATGTATATATATATATATATATATATATATATATATATGTATATATATATGTATATATAAATGTTTTCATTAAAATACAAAATAATTTTGGTTTGAATAGTTATAAAATTCTATTTCTATGTAGAGTTGTGCGAATTCCTCAAGTTACTACAAATTCTTAGTGAATATTAGAAGCTGTTGTGATCTAATTATTTGTTGTAACCTGAGGCAAACCCGGAAATCTCATTATCTGATTAACTCAGTAAACCAGATAACCAGATTTGACAGCAATCCAGTTATCTACTCGCCAAGGCAGTTACAAGACCAGGATGTAAATGGTTGTGTGTCAATTTTTCAATTATCACACCCACGTTTAAAATGACTCAGCAAATGCAAGACCAATACTAAAGCAATTGTCATCAATCTGGCTGATATTTCCCATTTAAAGGCCATTAGCTGAGAGGAAATTATGACTGCTCCCTTCAGGACACAGGAGGCTGTCAATGGAAATATTTGTAGTCAGCAGCTGTGTTTTCAGATTTCACAAGTACGAGGCCTTGAAAAAGTAAATTTTCCAGTTAAGGGGGTTTAACGGCAGGTCTGTGGAAGATGGCGGCTTTCTGGATGAAGAGATATCTAATCGATGAGGCCAGTGCTGAGTAGCGTAAGAGATCAACAGCCTAGTGCAGAGTCCCCTGTGTGTCCCTCAAATTCGTAAGCGCAGCCAGGTCGGTCGGTTTGTGATTCTGCAGACTGGCATTATTCCACCGTAGCAGGGCTCATCTCATCTCATCTTCAACCGCTTATCCGGGGTCAGGCTGTGCCAGCAAACTTCCTCCCTCAGTCGGACTCAGTCTTAAGAATGCAGGGCGATGGACATCCCCATGGAATATTTATGAGAGCGAACGTTTAGAAGGAAGAAACATTTATTATTTTTCTTATCTGAAGACTTTGTACCCTTTTATTGGCTCTTGAATCATGGATATTGTTTGTGGTCGAATGCCTTTTGTTTGTGTACAAAATTCTAGCTGGGGTTGTAGCCGGGGCAGTAGCTGGGGCTGAGGTTGTAGCTGGGGCTGTAGCTGGGGTTGTAGCTGAGGTCGTAGCTGAGGTTGTAGCTGGTTTGTAGCTATAGGGTTGTAGCTGTAGCTGGGGTTGTAGCAGAGGTTGTAGCCGAGGTTGTAGCTGTAGCTGGGGTTGTGAATGTCTTGCCAGCACTTTTAAAGTTAGGAAAAGTCATTTGACATTAATTAAAATGAATGTTGGCAGTTATTGTTGAATACATGAATAACAAAACAGTTTTGGGAGTGCCATATGGGGTGGAACTTCCAATTTAATGAGAACATTTATGCTGAGGGATTTCTGTGTTAGGATAATAAATGTATGATGATCTATGTGGTCATGGCAACATCGGTACCATTAAAGGTATTTCAACTTAAAGGGGTGGCTACATACATTATATTCACCCATTTAGCGTTGATACATTGTTATCGTAATATAATATAAATTATGTTCATTCATTTATTATTGATATTATATATATGTGCCACTTGAGTTTAATTTAACTGCACCCAAACGCTACACAGCTTTGAACTAGAATTTGTACGTATACAGCACCTGGAGTACCTCTACTTGCCGGTGCTAAATTTGGCAGGTGGCTTCACAGCTGTTTTCTATTAGGCAAGTGTGTTTGCAGCATCGGCGGTGAGCAGAAATGGCAAATTACCCGGTAGACCAAGAAAAACGTTTAGAAGTGGGAAAGAAACGTTTCACGGATCGAGAACCCTCTCCAGGAGGTAGGGATGAGTGCGTCAGCCACTATAATTCACAGAACCAGTCGGTCCAAATATAGAGGGTGAACTGCAATAGATGACTAAAAAAGGATCGGAAAGAGCCTCCCGAGTTCTGGTAAAAGGTTTGGGAAAAATCAAATAAAGATTGAATATACCTCAGTGATAGCAAGAGGAAAGTGTGTAGAAAAGTAACTGACATACTGTGGGTCTGTTATGTGGTGGGTCTGTTATGTTTTGGGCGTGTTTGACTGCACCTGGTAGAGGCATACTTGTCTTGAATGATAATAAAACTTTCAACGGCAGACAGAAACATCTGTATTGTGTTATATTTTAACCCTTTTTCAAAATAATCAGCAACTTTAACCATTCTCCAAAAAGTTTGAAGTGTAAAATCAAAAGAGAAATAATATCTTACTCTACAGTCATTGTCAAACACGTCGACTGATCCCATATTTTGAAATCGGAGTTGTTTTATAGAGAATCTGATGTAGAAGCCACACCAGACACACCAGCCTCGACCGGTATGCTACTTGCATCAATTAGAAATGTCTCTAAATAATTCAGCTATTCACATGGGGCGGACTCTAAATGCTTCCACGCGGAAGAGTCCGAGTGCCCAACCATAGTGTAACCTGCCATAGTCAGGCCGGCCATGATACATGCCATTAGTCAGGGCACCTGGACCAGCCATATCCCCACCCCCAGACCACACCATATCCCCCCGGGGCTCGGGGCCACACCAGCGGGTGGTGTCTACCAAACGACTAATCCACCTCAGACGGGACAGAAGTTAATCTGGCCACCACTGAAATCTGACATTAAGGCCTAAGCTCCTAGATCCTCATAGTTAGAACTCTGTGAGATCCTCCATGTGTGTCCCGGCCATAAACGGTCCGGTGTTTCACGAGTTAAGTCGACCAATTATTCCCCTTGCTGCGTGCAATATAACGGCTTAATATGGATATATTTGACAGAAATCTTCTGTTTGTTATACTTACTACACTAACATCACACCATTGGTGTGAAAATGGGCAAGACTGTTCTTCATTTTCCAAAACATTGTACGTGGACTGTGACCTGAGAGGAAACACAGGGTGTCAGTCATGAGACTGGCTGTACTAAAGGTCCTCCTTACCATCTGAGTCTGTGGAATGGGATCTAGTTAAACCTCATGTCCTGGCTGACTGTCCCATACACGGACCTTTCCTCCCCAGGTATGTTCACGATGTTAGGAAAAACTCCAGTCCCTAAATATAACTTCTCCCCGCAGAACCCAGGATGTATGAGAACATCACGTCACTCTGTCCTGAAGCAGTAGTAAGTGATGTGTGGAGACAGGGTTTCCTTTGGAGGGCCTCGGGTCATCTGCCCCACCCCAAGTTTCTCTTCAGTCAGGGCAGTGATTGAGAATACACACATCCCTTCCCATCCGACTTCAAACACCAATTGTTGTCACCAGCATCACATGGACGGTGCTAAATACCTCCCTCTGACTCCACTGGGCCATTTCTACTCACTTAGTAGCCAGACTTCTGTTGCCATGGCATCCCCCAGAGTCTTCACAGGAAATAGATGCGGCCTTAGATTTAATTGAATCTCTCCGCACCGAACAGGAGTGCAGTTATGACATGGATGGGGTGGGGGGTGAGGGTTTGGCAGAGGGTCGGACACAGGGGTCGTTCTGAGTCCTATAAGCTTTTCACAAAGACAGCGTTTCTGACGAATCCTAGACAATACAAGTTCTTCACAAGTTCTTAGATGTGCTTATAGAGAATGGGGAATGTTTCAATTCTGAGGACCAAAGCTCTATGCCACTGCTGTAGGCCTATAGTACTGTCTGTTTGTGTTAATATTAGGAAAAGGGACACTTGTATTACGGGCCAAATATATGTTAGAATGATCACGTTTTGTTTACTCCGGAATGTCCCCTTAATGATACCAAGGTTCATGAAAGGATGTACAATCAAGTCATAAAATTAATAATCATTATTATATGATCCTCAGATAACGCTCATCACTAATTTATAACACCATTCCATAGTCAACTAATACAGATAATGCACATAATAACAATCGAAACAAAGATCTGTATTCTGTGCCAAACACGGAGAAAAGCAGTGGCGATTTGAACACTCAAAACCCCACCTGTGTGGCAACCGTCCTCCCGCTCCCTCCATGCCCCTAACTGGAAAACCCTACCTTTCCAGGCACCCGCTCCGTGCCCTGCCCGGTACCCACGCAGCCCCTAGGGCCCCACCGACCACTGCCTACCTCACAATCGAAGAGCAGGTGCAGCTGATCGTCGATCCACTCTTCGATATCCAGCCTCCTCTGCAGGTCCTTGCGGTTGTATTTCACGGTCAGCTTGCCCAGTTTACGATGTGGAGGCTCCTCTCTTTTGTCTGCGGACTGGAACATCACCCTGGACTGGGTGCCTGGCTCCGACGCCATGCCTGCCACGGCCTCGGCAGAACAACGCAGGAAACACACAGAGCTTCGCCTCTGCCTATCTTTCTCTCTGTCTCTAGTACTGTAAATCCCACCCTTTTTTTACGGCTGTCTTTCTTGTGTTTGCGTTTTATCTTCTTGTCTGCACTTCCCTCTCCCTACCTCGCTCCCTCTCTAGCTCGCTCCTCTCTCTCTCCCTCTCTCTCTCCCTACCTTGCTCCCTCTCTTCCTCTAGCTCGCTCCTTTTCTCCCCCTCCCGCTATCTCTCCCGCTCTCTCTCTCTCGTTTCCTCCTGCAAGCTTGCTGCCCGTGGACGATGGTAATGAAATACGGCTGTGAGTGTGTGTGTCTCTAGGTGTGTGTGTGTGTGTGTGTGTGTGCTTTTCTGCTTTCTCAGGTGGGAGAGCATAGGTCAATTAGAGAAGGAAAGACTGAGAAAAGAATTAGGGGGCAATGCTAGGAGGCAGTGGTTAGCGATTATGACCTTTGTCGTTCTGAAATCAACGTTTGCCTCTTATTCCAACAGATGAATATCGGCGACCAATTGTCTAGTGCATTCTAATCAGAAATGTACTGTTTTACCGTTGTATATCCACTATACATCAAGCATGAGTGTAAACTAAAGATGTAAACTAAAGGTGATCCAGGCGGGATTATGTGTTCATTAGATCACCTCCACCCTAGTCATAACAGCCATTAGGTTAAATAAGCCTGGAAGCCAAGTCCTCAATGACACCTACTTGAATGATGGATAGAAAAGATGGTGGGGCACGTAAACCCTACTGACCCAGTGACACGCCTTATCAATAAAGCTATTCATCGAAAGAAGGTACTTATATCACCAGCAAATGCATTTGTAAATGTCAAACTGGTCCAACTGCGTACAACTTAGACAATAGGAATAAGATAAGAGCGCCGTAAAGTTTCCGTAGGTTACATTACAATATTCGCGGGGTGCTTTTTGTTTCGCCCCTGTGTATCAATCAGCCATGACACTGCACGTTTGCCTGCTGATGCACCGTCTGTTACAAACGATGAATTATTGAGTGCTTCTGGCAGCTCACCTTTCCAGGTAGGCAAATTAATTCATCATATCAACTGCTACCTGGTTGTGGGCACCAGCTGGCTGACTGAATGGGGACTTGGTCCAGGGGCCAATGGCCACGGGATATGTCTTTTAGGATGAGAGAAATACGTACATTTTTTAATTGTATTTTACCTGGCATGTTGAGTGAGAGCTCATTGTCATTTACTGTAACTATCTTGGTGTATTGAAGGTTAACTAGCTTTCTCAGGAACCGAGCGACAGATCATTCACCTTGCCGGCTCTCGATTCCATCTGGGAGCAACCTTTCTATTATTGTATAACACGATATTAAGATGGCGTGTGTCTTTACTGAGACCGTTATACAGTTTCGTGCAACAGAATTCACTATTCAGCATAATAAAAAGCACACATTAACATTCTGATAGAATTTTAATCTGGTTAGTCTTCTGTCTGACACTGCCACCTTGTGGATACACCTGGTACCGCCAGTACCCGTGGTAGCGGTTGGCACAAGTGAGATAAAACACTGAATTGTTTCAGACTGAAAATGTTTAATGTTCTCATAGAAAGACGTTTTGGAAGTTATTATTTCAAAGACATTCACAATATTCAATTTCTGAAACATTAACTTCAAACACCTAAACCCGGGCCAACACATGGAAAGCGAGCAATTCGCACACCACAACTACCAAAAGTTGATCTACCAGATCCTAAAAAGATATATTTTGAAGAGCTAGGCGAAAAGAGTCCTGACCTGAGGCCTAAAATACGAAGCCTGGTTTTTAGGGATCTCCGGCTAACGTCAGGTGTCACAACGGTGGTTCGTTTGTTGCCAGGTTACATCGCCATGGTAACGTATGCTACACGCCAAACCTGCTCCGCAGCAGGTCATACTCCAGATAACAGATCTACACGTAGGCCAATAAAAGCACGGCATACCGACCAATTAATTCCCGATTGAAAACAGCGTCACCGTTCTTATACGATCACGTGTAGCTCTGTAGGCGGATAGTAAGACGGTCTTTTAGATAGTGATTTAACGAACGAATTTACAAAGTTGCCAGCTGAATTCTTTGTTGTTTTTATCATATATAATATTTTTATATTATTCATGTTAAATGCTAAACGCCCTATGCTTAAACGAAAAGAAATCGTGGGCGTGTTGAACTGGCTTCGTGGCATAATAAGCCTCCAAATTAGACGGCGCAGGCGGCGTTATTTAGAGACTTTTATTCTGAAATAAAATGTGTCCATGTTGTCATGTGTAGCCCCTCCCATTCGAACACGGAGTTTCTGTTCATTATTCTACCTGAACGCATTAGGCAATTAGAGGGATTATGCGTATTCTAACCACACACACTGATCGATTTGTCAATAGCAAACACTTCCACCACAGATCAAATGTGAACGCTATATATAAATAAATAATATTTAAACAGTAATTTAGTCTTATTTCCATATTGTTTTTTGTCACACCTCAAAATGGATGTTGCTGGTTGCGCCACACCCGCTGGTGTCTTCGGTCACCGTCAGATGTAGATCGGAATAGTATTTCACTTCCTGTCTGTAAACAGGTAGCTCAGCATAAAGAAGGCTAGAGGACACATGTTTAAACAGTGTCGTCATTGAGCCACGGGCAGCGCTGTTGATCTGTTTTGATTGAAGTAAATTCTTCCATGAAGACACTTTTAGTTTCTCAAGTATATATATATATTTATTGATAGACTTTCACAAAAAAAATTCTGTTTCCGCCCAGACACTCACATGCTTTGTTGTCAATGGAAAATAATCACAATCAAATGCAATGCATTTCTTTTTTTTGTCCGGTCCATAACTTAATTATTTAATGCAGACGCCTTCATCAACCTTACAATACCATTCTGATGCACAGCAATCTCTACAAAACTATACAATCTACCACCGATCGTTTTATTAAATATAGAACTAAATTGCTTACTGTAACCTTTTTCGACTATGCTAAATAATTAATGTGTTGTTCAAGGTTTTCGCAAGTATTGTTGACGCTGCAGAGAAGCGTCGTCTATCTATGTCTATGGACAGTGACACACCTGGGAAATGGGAAGAATTTGATAGTTAGTGAAGAAACTGTTCGACGACAGAAACAGAATTTACAGGTGATATACTTTCGTTAGTTCCTACTCTATTAGGACGAATATGTGCCTGTACATTTAAATAATGTATTTACTATAATTTATTTAGTCTGTTTGACAGAGGTAGAGAGAAAAGCCATGAATGTTTGTCTACGTTTGACTAATGTGTGTGTGTGTGTGTGTGTGTGTGTGTTTGTTTTGTATCTTTGATATATCTAATTAAAGACTTAAATTAGACAGAATTTATATTTAGTAAAGTCATCCGATGCCATATTACACATTTGTACATTTATTTCTCTCGGTTTTTTTTAGATCATCCGCAGGAGGAGCCGGGAATAAATACTCCCAGAATGACTTTCCTTGTCAGAATATTAGGCGCTTCGGTGTGTTTTTTCGTTATCCTGGGCGGGGCAGAGGCCCAGGCGTTCGGGGAACAGTGTTTGGACAAGTTCAAAAACGGCAAAGAAGACTTCGTTCTCGACGCCGATGACTCGTTGAAGGACGGTGCCACTTTCCTTTCCGCACCCAAGGTGGACCGCGTCAAGGACTGCATACGGTCCTGCTGCAAAGAACCGAAGTGTAATGTCGCGTTCATGGAGAAGGCGCAGGACGACGACGACGACATGGTCAAGTCGTGTTTTCTCTTTGACTGTCTGTACAAGCAGACGTACGTCTGCCGGTTTGTCGTGAGGAAGGGATACCTGAACTACATCCTGGACTCTTTGTTCGAGAGTGAGCTGGCTCCCAAATTCATCCCAGGTAGGCCTATGATTGGATTCCCCAGATAACACTCACACACATTCAGATGTATCCAGTTATCCTAATATTTACCCGCAACTGAGTTGATCACACATGATACCAGGAATATATGAAATGTCTAACATTGAGTCAAGAAATTGGTGCTTGTGATTTGAGTCTTAGCTATGCTTAAATGGAGCTTGTCCACACATGCCTGGGCCATGGTTCCCTATAGTCACAATCTGGTTTCAGCTTTCACATGCTGCATCTGATTACTGAGTCGATTGGCATTTTGTTTGTGAGTCACGGATCTCAACTAGACTTTCACAAGCACCAACTGAATTTTTGTTGTTGTTGTCATGTGTGGACACTGATCCAATCAAACTCATGATGAGTTTAGTCCAACTCAAACCAGCCGTATAATCTGTGCACACTCTTTGTTCAACCTTTTCTTTAATATGTTATTTTAAAGCTAAATGTACTTTCATATGACTATTAATGGGTATTAATTCCCTGGAGGTTGTCTTACAGTTTCAGTTGGAAAAAGTATGTTAGGTCACTCCCTGTTTTTATTCTGCTTGATGACACGTTTTATTAGCATAATTGATACAAACAGGAGCTGTGAATGTGGGTTTTAATCAATTTCCAGAGGAAGTGGATCATCCTCCAAAAGCCAATGGCGGTCCTGACCGAGTTGCGCAACCCCACGAGAGTTTGGCCCTGAATGGGATCGAAAGCAAAGACGACCATGAGATTGCCACATACCGGTGGGATCTAAAGTCTGGGAATCCATCTGTTCTCTTTGAGGTTGGTGATGTTCTGGCATATCTGGGGTTTAATTGGATGTTGTTGATTGTTCATTTGCTTGTGCGGAAGAGTACTTTTTAAAAGTCTCGTGCATGAATTTCAGCCCTGAGGTTGCAGACCACGACGTGTCACTGCAGATAGTGTGCCTGATGAGTTTTTCCATGTAATCAATATTGTTATAGTTGTGTTACGCATGTCTCTGCTAAAGAGTGTAGCAGGTCACATCCAGGCAACCAGATGTGCCAATTCGTGATCTACTATGTTACAATATTCTGTTAAATCAATAAGACAGCCAGGTTGCCACTTTACCTTCAGAATGAGACAGATTCTGGTATACTTTTTTCCATTACTGGATCAGATCAATTTGCTTTCTTTCAGAAATTAATTACATTGGATCTTTCCGATGTAAATATATCCAATCTAGTTTATTTCATTATTTTAGTTTAATTTAAAAACACAAAATTACCTTCAAACCTGGAATACATGAGAGTTTAATGAATAAACAAACCTATATGATCAGAATACTGAAAGGGATGCGGTTCTATTACCTTCTGGATTGAGACAAGGATTCCAAATCTTTTCTACCTACCCAAAGGATCAACATGTAATTTAAGTGTTTTGAAAATCGGATAACTTTCATTTAAGTAGCCAGAGACACACTTGACTGTTCTGCCACATAACACAACACATTGGTAAACCTGATTTCCTCTTCAATAGAAATCGTCATTTAAAGACCAGGTGTTGGTGTCCAACCTGGTGCCCGGTGTGTACATTTTCGAGCTGACCGTCACAGACTCCAGTGGTCAGTCCGACCAAGCCCAGGTGACTGTCCTGGTCCTCACCCCGGAACAATCTGAACGTAAGGATCCCGTTGTCTGTGTGGAACAGCTGTTATCTGTTAATTGTTCAAAGGGTGCTGTGAAATGCATGTTCTATGTTTAAGCTATTTGTGACAACTGTGTTCACTAGGGGTGTGACGATACAATTAGCTCATTTTGAAATGTTTAACAATCATCTTGTAATGAATGTGACTTCAGTTCTACTTTCTGATATTCATTATTATATGCAGTAAACGACAATATAATATCCAAGCACTGTACAAGGATTTGCCACCAACAAAACTGACGGCCTTCTCTCCTGTATGATTTCACATGAGTCTCTTAGACCTAATAACTATGCATAAACTATGCCTGAGTTATTTCTAACTTAAAGCTGTTTGTGACCTAACTTACATTTGTCGAAAACAATAAGTGCTACCATAATCTATGTAGTTCTCTCTCAAGACTAAAACCTGCACACTTTGTGTGATGGTGGTTCAAGCAGTTTCTCAGCCCCTCGAGCAAACACGATAGACCAAAGCTGGTCTGTGTAGCAATTTTCATCGTGTACGCCAAGCATCAAATGTGCAGCTCCGATCCTGCCTCGCACACAGCCACTTCCATACTACACGTGCATGGTGCTCGAGTTAGCCGCGGCGTACGGCACTATTTTCTCACCGTACTGCTTACATATTGTTTGTGTATTGTCTGTCACTCGTTGTTTCCACGGGGTACCCAAAATGCTGCCACACAAACGATTTAAAAGTGGCGTGGGCGTCTTCTACGAATGGTCATCGTCACACGCCGTCATGCTGTTGCTGATATTGCGAGACAGCTTTTCACCTCGAACATTGTCACGTTCGATATGGATCGAGATCTCGGCACACCCTAGTGTGTCGATGAGGTTTAACTGACTTACCAATGCAATTGGCACAGTCAAGTTTTGGTCACACTAGTGTCAGACTTCTCATCGACAAATGCTTTCAGACAATCACCAGTCAAAGCATCTGGTTTGTATTGACTTCAGTGCGCTCGATCAAGTTGTCCGTGTACGAAATCCCCCCAAAAAATGACAACGATACTTGAACAGAGAGCAGTGTGGTTTAGACGTTCTGCTTTTTTAAGGTCGCTTGGGATGGTTTGCTCGTTAGTCAGCATGAAGTCGAAACCACGTTAGTCCAGTTAATATCAAAGTTTCAGTTGGGGGTAAATCCGTTTGAATTCAGACACGTTTTGGCCGTACCCCGTTTTGATTATAAAAGGAATACCGCCTCAATTTTTTGTGTGTTAAACTGATTGGAAAGTAGCTTTTGGGACCTGAAGGCAAACCCAAATGGTGAAGAAGGCCCTCAAAGTAAACCTATGTAACCTCTCCATATCACATGACATCAATGACTCATCACCGGAAAGGATAAACTGTCGATGTGAATGTAGCTTAAAACCCTGGCTGTTTGTAAGGTCTTTACATTTTTCTATATAGTTTTATTTAAAGTATTTATCAGATGTCAGTGTTAATTACGTATATATGTGCACACCGAATTGTTCGTATTCAGTTATTTCTCACTTAGACCCTAGTTTAGATAATGTAGCGGGATGTTTTGTGTCATTTCGGAAATCGTCTCACACACAACATGTTCTTAAATACAGAGATGGTTGTGATAAAGAGGGTTGCATGTTAAATTCCTAAGAACTCTAAATTTGGTCGGATCTAGTTATGCTTTGACAACCTTTTCACGTATCAATCTTTATAACTAATTACTCTTGAGAATTTGAAAACAAATATAACGGACATTGAAGTATAGTTGTGGGTGTCGGTGGATCAATTTGTATCCAATTTTAAACACCACTATGAGGTTTGTTCCAAAAGCAGAGAGCCAAGCAGGTTTAAATTCCAGAGCAGAAGGAATGAAATCTCTTGTCGTACAGTTCAAGGCGTTTAATGTTGATTTCTCCAGTTTGGATAGGAGTTTATTCTTATTGAGCCTAATGTAATTTTATTTAACCGAATACAGAACCATTGACCAATCAGTCTGAGGTTATGGTCATGAGATCACTGCCTTACACTTTTGGAGTTGAGACGATTCACATAGGGTTTTCTCTGCCCTACCCAGTTACATAAGAGTGTGTGTATAGAATGGAGAGAAACTGTCCTGGAGTTACAACGGAAGCAGGAAGTGAGTAAGGCACTACTTGTGATTACCCCCCACCCTTACACCCACACTCCTCCCACTCTCCTACCCAGCCCCACCCCCTTGAAACCTGTCTGTCGTCTTTCGGTTACACAAGAGAAGTCAGATTCATGAAACTCTTAGCAGACTGATACCCAAATACGTATGTTGGTCTTTCGCAGTCTTGAGCAAAGACAATTAACAGTTTAATGCCCGAGTTACCCATTAACAAATCTCTGAGGAATTTTTCTCTGTGGAAATAATGTCCAAGGCATACCACGTGGTTTTGGTAAAGCCAGTCAAATGACTTAAAGTGCCCTTTTT
The DNA here is from genome assembly GCA_029465975.1 of Dallia pectoralis. NCBI lineage: Eukaryota > Metazoa > Chordata > Actinopteri > Esociformes > Umbridae > Dallia > Dallia pectoralis. Next base: position 8,903,136 of record CM055757.1, read on the forward strand.
ATATTGACCGCTTTGGTACAGGAATTCAATAAATGTTTTTTATATAGACTCGCTGAAGTTATACAATTCAAAATGTTGCTTTTAAGTGTACCCTTGTGTTCTGTTAGCTTCACAGTAATTTAATGGGATTAGTTTTCCTTCGCATTTTTATAATTTTTGAACTGTAAAAATGTAGTCAGTGTCCAATTATTTCCGGATCTAACTATATTTATAGTCCATCTATGAGTAATTCCTTTGGTTCGACATGCTACAACCAAATGTATTAGGCTACTCATAGATGGACTTTAAATGTTCCCACAGTTTACTGTATAATTGATATATTTTAAGTGCTCTGTTCCCTTTAACACAACAGACAGCTGTCCTCTTTCATCTCCTCATTACAAGGGGATATGTGGATATATTAAGATTTCGATATCAACTTCCCTTTAACTCGATTATTGCTAACCCTATTACATTTATTTTTGCCCACAATAGGAGATTTTAGGATTTTGTTACATAACATGCGTTTCCTCCTCTGTCTGCGTACGACATTCTCGGCTTCTTTGAATAAAGTTGTCATGCAGACTTCCTTGTCGTAGATCACTAAGGCTTTGAGGTTGCATTCTCAAGAAGAAGCATTTGACTGTGACACAACTTGACAGTTAACTAAGAAGGAAAGAAATAGCTTAACCAGAAAACATATGCCATAAATGTAACATTGAAGTTTGGTTGTATTTTCCATATTTTGTTACTGTGCGCTACGACACAAAGAATAGTATAACCTCCATGATAGACTGCTAACTATTCAATTTGGCAACTTTCTCCGCCAAACATAAACGTCCTTAATCGATTGCAGTATCTTTTTTGCATGTCGCTGCACAACTCCATGATGTATCAAATATTAATGATTAACCAACTATATATTACTATTTTTTGTTCTGTATAAAAATGTAAATGACAGACCACTTTGAAGTGATAAAGGTATTGTTGCCTGCTTTTGATAAGGTGCTATGCTCTCAAAGGCTTCTAGCAATTCTAGGCAAACATTATATTTACATTTTGGTCTATTTGCATTTTATCTTCTTCAGAGCAACTCAAAGTGCCATGCACAATGACAAATGTTTTGTTGGCTCAGGACTACAGAACCCTTAATGATCCCAGTATTTTATATAATTCTAACAGAACAGCATCTCCAAATACATCTCAGCCAGTATGCATGCGGTCAACCTGTGCGCGTGTGGTCACCAACATTGTACCATTGATGACTGGAAAGAAATTGCAAAATAAGTGGTTGGCACAGTCCCCAGCCCAATTGGGCGTATATTTGGGCTGAGCTGAAACGAGCTGAGCGCAGCAGTCGTCTCGTCAGCGTACACCTCACGTCCATGTGGAATGTTTCTGACACCTTGTTAGAATCCATGTGCTGCTCGGTCTTGTTCTGGGAGATCTATCATCCTAAAAGTCACATCTTCAAGCCATATTTTGACTAACCTGACACACAGCTCAGTTACAATCAGGTGTGCTAAATTAAGATTGGATAGAGAAGCTACAGGGTGAAGCCCTCCTGGAAGACAACTGCCTTGACAACGGCCTTAAAGCTCCAGGTTGTTTTGAGCTCTGGTCCTGTACCGGCCTTTGCTGTCTCCTTTATTGTCTTATTGCCTGTGTCCTATCCCTCTGATTTCTTTTCTCCCTAGACCAATGCCTGGTCCCCAAAAAGAGTGGTCCCTGCCGCGGATCATTCCCTCGCTGGCACTACAATGCTGTCTCAAGGAACTGTGAGGAGTTTGTCTTCGGGGGCTGCAAAGCGAACAGTAACAACTACCTGACCCTTAAGGAGTGCACTACTGCCTGCAGTGGAGTGTCAGGTAATGTCATGTTTCACATCTCTCTGTTTTGCTGTAGATTGATTGATTGATTCTGGTTTCTACCCTTGCAGTCATGCCCCACCCATCTGGAAATGGCTCTAGGAAATTTGGGCCAGGTTCAGACTCTAAAGGTAAGATTATATGTTGTTGCCAGCTTTCCCGTCAAATAGCGGTTTTTCAGGTTTACACATCCAAGGGTATTTCTCAAATGTTCTAATAAATGTAAAGACGGCAAGAACTATGAAATGACTTGTATCGAATGGTGCAGCGACAAAGAGAGTATTTCATTTTTGTAATTATTCAAGAATTTCAAGAATAATTACCAGCCTGTATGTACCGTGATGAGCGCTCTGCACTCTCTCTGCGTTCTCTCAACCAGCTTCAGTTGGTAGTCACCTGGAATGCACTTTAATTTGTGGAGTTCTCTTCTCGAATGCGTTTGAGGCCATCAGTTGTTGTTGACACGGTAGGGCTGGTGACAGAAGACCACCGTCTGTTCTGTAGTAGTTCGTATTATGTCAAGAACACCTCAGACTAGCGAAGACAATTGACAGTCCATCATTAAAGGGATGGTTCAACCTAGATTCGTATCCGTCCGAGCCAAGAATTAAGCTAAAGAATAGCGGGTTGTTTACTAGGAAATACTGTACAACCATGACGGTTGCTAGGGTTACTTATCTCTGTATTGAGTGATGGCCATTGACACCTGTGGCCCCTCCCGTTGTGTTCAGAGGTTTGCGGGGTTTCCTGTGAGTCGGGCCAGTTCACCTGCAGTAACGGGTGCTGTGTCGATACTGCCTGGTGTGACCAGGACCAGAACCAGTGCAGCGACGGGTCGGACGAGCAGTACTGCAAGGATTGTGAGTACAGTCCAAACCGTACTGGTGGCCACACATAACCAGCGCGTTTATGATAGATATATATTTGTTGACCTGAGAACTCTAAACTCTCGCTTTCTTTCTCTCATAATGCAGTGAGGGATCAGTTTGAGGAAATACTCAAGCAGCGGTTGGATGAACAGCAAGGTTAACTTAATTCTTTTTTTACGAATTTTCCATACGATCGCACTAACAGGATCATTCTTGGATAGTGTTATAAACAACCACTGCCGAGCTCCACCCTCCGCCCTGCTTACTGATCACTCTTACGCACTCGCTGTTTTCCCCCGCAGTTCGCTGCACGGCGCATCCCAAAACCGGGACCTGTCGGCAAAGCTTTAGCAGGTGGTACTACAATCCCCTCCACACGAAGTGCTTCCGTTTCAACTATGGCGGCTGTGACGGGAACAGGAACCAATTTGAAACCGAGGAGGAATGTATGAACTTCTGTAAAACGGTAAAAGGTGGGCTTGCACGCTGTAGTTCCTGCAAAACTAATATAATTTCTAAATCGTTGCACTGTCTGAGAGGAAAATAATAGAAACGAATTGAACGACATTGAAATGAATGCCCAGAGCAATAATATTAGCTGTGTGCTAAAATGTGTGTCTCACGTCCTCACAATTTGTAGGAAAGGATGTCTTTGAATCCAGTGACGGGATATTTGACAAACGAGAAACAGACAACCAGACAAGTAATTAAGCTCCTCTTTATTCCGCATTGCTGAAGTATTTGGCGCCGTTTTGCAATCGCTCAAATCCAATGAAAAGATGACTCCTTTTGAAACCAATTCTTCCACCTCGTTACTGACCGGAACGTGTGCCTTATTTGTCGTCCTCTTCCAGGCATCCTGGTTATCGTGGCGCTGCTCTGTCTGGCCATCGTCATACTGCTGGTCGTTCTTTGTTACTGTTTCTTGAAACGCAGAAATGAACTGTCTTCGCGCCAGCGGGCACCAGTCAGTAGCCCCCCACACTACACCAAGGTGGACTCGGACCGCTTGGTATACAACACCACGACCAAGCCTATTTAACCCGGTAAACTCTGACCCCGCAGGCTGCCTAGGTGCCAGCAATTATCGTTACATGAACTCCTTGCATTAAATCAAGCTATACATAATTTCGTTTTGTGTGTGAACCTTTGGGGTTTTTTGTGTAGGAGGATGGTGTGTTTTATTCTCCCCAAATACAGGCCTATCAACTTTTTTGATGATGTACTGCAGGCATTATTAAGTATTTTATTTTATTTTTTTATCAGAGGTTAACTCAGGAAGGCACGAGCGGCAGCAATTCTTCATAATATTCTTCTGTTACTTTTTTAAGTAACCTGATCGACTAGGTTAAAAAGAATCTGCGCTCAGGGTATACTGGTCCAATGTTGAAAATAAATTAATGTAAATGGTTGGATTAATGAAAGCAAGAACACTGCCCTTATTGCCTTGATTCGTTTGACAATTCTCATCCATTTTACCAAGTTGAGAGGGGTCTATGCCAGTGTGACAATGCAATGCTTACATGCTAAATGAAATTTAAAATGCTTACATGCTAAATTCCAAATGTTGATATGTGAAATTAAAACTGTGTACATGCTAAATCGTAAGGCCAGATTATAAAAGATTGAATACATCTGAATACCGCATGAGATGCAAAACACGGGTAAATGTATAAAAATTCTCTGTGCGCCCCCTGTAGTTTTAAATGATTTTGATGCATGCACCAGCAGTGCCACAACATATAAAAGTAGCACAAGTAAATAATTAATGGATCTTGAGTAATCAGTTGTCTGTCAGAAATGCTATAATTTCAGTAGTCTAAAATAGATGTTTGCCAATCAAAAATCTCTATTGGAGCCACTGTTCCAGTCTTCGAGGCATCTTATTGATATGGCAGTGGCCCTGGCTGTGTTGCTTCTAGCGAAATAAGTGAACAATTAACCTGGGAAAATGTCATCGTGAAAATGAATAACTATCATTTCATCCGAACTGACTTAAATACTAAGCAGTTTCTGGACTGAATGTTTATCATTTTTTAAACTTTTGCTACATTTTATAAAAATAGGAATTCCTGTTGGTTATGTGAAATGTGCACTGATTGTTCCAATTCAATGCCAAACAGGTGTTCAGTACCTTTCCTTTGGATGTGTGCGTTGCGTGCAGGGCCCACTTAAGAGGCAATTTATGCACACGTTTCTATTGAAAAGAGAATAAATAGGGAAATACAAGGTCCTAAATAGTTTATTTACAATTTGCTACATGAATAAAGCCTCAAGCATTTGTTTGTTTTTGTTTTCCACTGAGCGTGTAAGCATTCCATTTTACCGCCCCAATAATTATTAGTAGCTGGAAAGATATTTAATATTATTCATACATTTGGTCTTAGATGGTAGAGCTTTGAAAATGTTATTTCACCTGTATAGTTTGTTTTTTGATGATTAAAAGTGGTATTTTAGAAGGAAAACGAAGAGGGAAAAACAGTATGTTTGTTCCACGTGTGATGTGTTATGTTAAATCAGAAACCGGGTCCTTCGAATCCTGAATGCTGATTGGCTAATAGCCACGGTTTGAGACCGTATACGACCTGTAATGCATCACATCAGTTTTTACTGCTGTAAATGCGTTTGTAATCAATTTATAATCGCTCCGGTTTGTGGTATATTGCTGATATACCATAGCTATGTGCTGTGTCTAGCCACTCAGTGATGTGATATACATAAAAGCAGCTTTTAGCTGTTGTATATTGGCCATAAACCACACTCCCTTGTGCCGTATGCTTAAGTATAGCATGGGAATAACATCAAATCACTTGTTACGGCTCTATGGCCTCGGTAACAGTTTTATAATCAGAATATGGTGTCTCGGCAGGGGGTTGAGAGATTTTGCCAGTATACCATGGCTGTGCTCTGATGAGCTCCGTGTTTTAGGATGTGTCATGCTAAAGAACAGGTCTTAGCCATGGTTTGTGGAAATATTCCATGTGCCTCGTAGCTTAAACACGTTATTACTAAATGTCCTTGATATGTTTTTATTAACCCCTTTGTATATAGTTCTGTTTATTGTTAGGTCTCAAGTCCTGAATAAAATTATGCCTCCCATAGTGTGTGTTTTCCAATGATAAGATTATATTCTGAACATGCAGTTTTCTTATCTCATTTTGATCGTTTTAACATAATCTGCCTAGTATAATTTTGGCCTCAGTTATGTATGTCATCTAATGGGGTTAACATAGACCCGGTTTGTACACACTGAAATAAAAAATTAGGCAATGTTTTGCATAACTACAGATGTTTATACTTTAACTGTAATTCCATACTGTCTATGATTTTCATGAATAAGTATACATACTTAATCAGGCAGGTATCTAATAAACAATTTCAAAAATGCATATTCACAGAGTAAAATGTGTAAAAATATACATTTGTTTATTAGCTACTAATATGAGTGTTTAATGTTGAATCTTTACACTCTTGCCTCTGTATAATTTAACGTTTAATAATACATTAGATATTACATTATTTTTATATATTTTACATCATATCAACACAGAGCAGACAGATATTATTTCAGACGTCTGTGATATTCTTAATAGTTACCCAAAACGGCCACTAGAGGTCGTGTGATTAAATAAATGTTTAACATATCCGTACTTCAGCAGATGTTCTTATCCAGATCAAGTAACGTGATAAGAGCATACAGTTAATTTACCTACTCAAGTTACCCCACTTATTTCCGTTAACTCAGACTTTCTACAACATATCTCGAGGTTCATGGAAAGATTTCTCTTGGGTGAGACTACATACATACACCTTCAACTAGCCAATATATCTGGTTAAACTAGTTACAACTCGGGTTGGAGGAGAAACCTAGATCGTTCTCCGGGAACCGGATTCGAGCCCAGCGTTGAAGCATGTTACTTATCCTCGTGAGTTACCCAGCGGGTCCTCGCAGGTGGAAACAATAAAACAGTGAATATAATTACTTGAAACTTTACAGTATTAGGTGTGAATATTTTACGGCAGGACATGCTCACCTATAGACATAATAAATAAAATAATATGTATTATTTCTATGTGCTCACCTATACCTCATGAAGATTAGTCCACCAGAGGGCGCTGTTGTAACGCATCTCAATAAGAGACAGCGAGTGAGTGGTCAGTTATGAGAGATGCGCACAATTTGCCCAAATAAAGCAATCCATTCCAACGACAAGGTTGTTACACCAGAACAATCCTCCAATTATGTTTTAGCAACATTTATTTTATTGTTGGCTCGCCAAACTAACATGATTGTCTGTGGGACAAGTTGTGCTCTCCACGTAACGAGATTGTAAAACCCTTCTTCATTGTCATGATTTGATTAATATGGTCAGTGGTGAAACCTCACGCCTCTAAAGCACATTTCCTTTTTCCTGAATGTAATTTAGACTTCAAGTAGAATGTCCCTCTGGAAACGTATACATGTTTGTTAACTCTGACACCACGTGCTATCCTCATGCTGTGTTCATAACCAAGTGGGAAGTGATGAATTATCACACGATTGGGGAAAACCCACTAGGACTGCTGTTTTATTCCTTTACATGTGTGTTTTGGAATCCACCCCTGTAAATGTTCCCTGCTTCCCGGGGTTTAAGGAGGAGAAGAATGTTCATTTCTCTTACAAGCATCTTTGATCAAATTTCTTGATAAAACTCTTACAGAAGGACGGAGAGAAGATCGAGAAGGCATGAGGAAAATCATTTGATAAACGCATAGATTGCCATCTTGATAATAGCGTTTTCACTATAGTCAACCAGACTATACCAACCAGATAAGTCACTCAATGTTTTAAAAAAAGTTACAACAAATAATAACGTTCAATTTGTACGAATGTACTCTTTTAAAACGGGATAATTGGAATTTAGAATTCCACACTGGTCATTTCCCATTAGAATATGAATGTAGCAGATTTCTCGCACAGCTTTAACCAATTAGGGAGAAGGACCCAAACTCCCCGTCTGCGAGTTCACACCGGCAGCTCCGCACAGGGCAGATGAATACTGCAAACAAGGGACGGAAACTTGAATTGAGGATAATTTACAAAGATGACAACTGACCAGAAGATGTGGAACTTATTTGAGATGAGAAAATGGAGGAACTTCACGCACTATATATGCACAGCATAAGGCAGTATTAAACTCTCATCTGTGGCAGCACATTCTACCAGTGTGGGTTTAATAGTTCTGGGAGGAGGCGGTCTGTGACCATTGCTCTCTGCGGGCTATTCTGTCGTGTTCTGGCCTGTGGAGGACAACTGGGGACCGTGCGATGGATTTCGGTGTGTGACAATGTGAACATCTATATCTATACACAGTTATCGGACAATTACAAAGGGAATTCATAACTCACAGACGGACTACTGCTACTAATACAATCCGGAGAAGGCATACAGGGATAAATACAACAGTCTGAACATTCAAACATTTGGTAAGTATTTGAAACAAACGCAAAAATACCCATTTAGAAGAAGCAGTTTAAATGTAATGAATGCCAAAAGTCCCTCTGTTAGTGCATTGGTCGACAGGCAGTTTTTTTCTTCTCCAGCATGTTTGATGTTTATCAATTTATGATGTTTGAGGACCCAGGATGAGTAACTCAATGCATCCTAATAAAAACCCATGTATTAATTTTATGCATCTTCACTTCTTCAGACGTTATACTCACTGCTGTGAAACTCTATGCCAACCTTTTTGATAGTATTTATAGATAGAGGTAAATGTTTTGTCCTCAGGCTATAAGAAGTGCACCATATATATAAAACAACATTAAAACCGGGATGCGTTAAGGCCCGACCATACCACCCGGTTGGATCCGTGATCTTTAATTGCGTTTGTATTTGATGGACAGTTCAGATGGCCAGTACGGATACCGCATCCAAAACAATAGCGGTCCCAATTGAGAATATACTGGTCCCGCCCTGTTTTTCATTTTAATCCAATCCTCACGTTATAGTGTTCTGTCATATAAACAAATGTTCAAGTTCAACTAGTGGACTCTCCTTTAGAGCAGACATTTTCATGAAAAATACATGTTTTCTTTTTTTCCGTGGGATAGAATTCCTACAATGTCCATGTTATTAGATGTACTGGCCTATCATGTCGCATGGTTACTTTGTTTCGGTTTGGACCATTGAACCTAATTGTTTCCGATAATTGATATTATGATGGAGGGGACGACGCATGCGGGTTGTTTACGGTCAAGCACATTTTCCCACCAGCGGTGAAACTATGAATGGGACAAAACGAATTAAGGTTAATGAAAGTCCATCTTTTCCTGCCTTGACCTGGCTTGACCTCTTCTTTCTCCTGACCTCAAACACAAGTCTAGGCCGTAGATAAGTGATCACTCCGTGTAACTGACGGCTCCCTTTGTGGTGGTCCAAGTTGCAACCGAGTGGCCTGTTTCTATATAATATATTTATAATTGATCATTAATCGCAGCACCGGGTCAAGTGGTGTGTCTTACAGTTATTCTGGGAGATTGACAGAAAGGCCCAGCCTTTACTGCACTAACCTGTTTTATGCACAAACAAGACTGTTGTACACTACAGCGCAATGGGAAGTAAAATTTGTATTTTCTTCCCCCTTGCAATTATTCTTCGGAACTAACACATCAGATCTTTTAAAATGTGCTCTTTGTACAAGCTCATTCGATTAGTGAAAATACCAATTTTAGAAAGATCAGAATTTGTATGCTCGTCCAAATACAGCCTTGTCACTGAGATCAGGGCGGGACTGCTGTGAGAACGAGTAACTTTCACACCTCACAACTCACTTTCCTTATCTAGCCTGCAATATGACTCAAGTATTTACATCGACAGACAGATAGCATCAACCACAAACTGCCCTTCAGAAGTCTGTTCCGGGGCACAAAGTCCCCATGTTATGTGGTGGTTAAAGACAACTTGGTCTAATGTTGTATGAAAGTGCGTTTAGATGCCTAATTCAAGATCGTCGGGGCCACACACCTTATTGTCTTTAGATAAACAATATATTTTAAGGTAAAATTGCCTGGTTCTGATCACATTTCACATGATGTCCTTATGTTGACCGTGCAGTAAAGTTGCACCTTTATTCAGACTATTTGTTACACTTTCCCTTTTGGTTTGACCAGTGTACTTCACCTTCCCCTTAAAACATGCTAGAACTTGGTAGAGTAGTGGTTTATCCAGATGCCATCATTGTAAACCACTAGTTGCGTGGATAAATAAACTCACCGGTCTAAACCTCCTTTCTAACCGTTAGGTTGCAGGGCATTCATGGTGGAGTAAAAGTGACCATATTTGACTTTGCCTTAGACTGAAGTGGCCATTAAGTGATAAGAGCAAGATGGCCGACGTGTAAGGGTTGTGTACTTTGCAGGCACGGCTCTGTTTGTTTTCAAAGGCGTCTGTGGGTGGTTCAGGAAACGCGTTGCTCAGCTCATTTGCCCATCCCGGCAGCATGCTTTGCATCGTAATTACAAAGCAGCCCGAAATCAAAGATTGTAATGTTGCACGCGTGTGCATGTGTGGTGAATCGTGAGGTCACGTGGATGCTATTCGAGAAGAAGCTGGTTTGATTGAAATCAAGTGTATGTGTCTGCTTTATTGTGCTTTCTGGTGAATGAGATGCTGCTGGTCTCTCGCGGGCTGTGTCAGGGACGTGGTGCAGGAGTGGGGGGTACGAGAGGTCAAGCAAGATGAGCACAGCACTACCAGTGAAATAATAAAAATAATGTATCTGTCAGTCTGTTGACCTCTGGACCATAGTCAGTCAGGCAGCCAGCCAGCCAGCAAGGTTGCATTTTTATTTTCATTTTCTCCTGGTCTCGGATTCAGGGAGGAGAGGGTCGTACTGTTCTGGGAATCTGTTTAGGATGGGGCGTTGGACACACACACACACACACACACACACACAATCAACTACCCCATTTGCCAATTTTGTTTATTATCCTCTTCCCAGTAAGTTGTTTTTAAAGCATCATGTACCTGTACCTAGCAAAAAAGTTCCAGTTGAAATTCAAACTAAGCCCATCGGGACCAGCAGAAACCCATCAAACCGCTGGAACAAGAGATGACATCTCTCCGTTTAACTGGATCGCATGGCTCAAATGGCCCACTGAAGCCTTTTAACACAAACCATTCTGTTCGCCGTGGCGGCATCTGGGGCCACTTAAAGAACCGGCTTCAGATGGAGGGTTTAGGCAGACCTGGACTCATTTATCAACGGTGGCAACAAATGTTCTCTATTTGTGTGTAACGAAGGCTAGCTAACATCACCGGTGGCCAGCTCCACCCTACTGTTACACTGGATTGTGTTTTCCTATGAATTTCACCCCAGCTGTGCTTCCCACCGTAGGAAAACGTTGATTTACAGTTTTCATAGCTCAGCAGATCTCAGATGATGTACACGGAGCCGGAGACGGTCAAAGTACGGTTAAACGTTTGGTTTTGCTGACAGATCCCGACGTGGATAGATTGTCGTTGTTCCGTCAAGGTCTGTTTTCTCTAAATTGGATGTTTCATGGTGGGTATACAGCGTTTAAAGTAGACCTAGCCCTGAGGCATTCTTGTCTACCATTGAGGGTTCAGAGAGATTAGTCTAGTCGTGGTGGTTGTCCAGCTGGTTTAGCTCTGAGCCCATGGTCCCAGCTATCTCAAGTGGATTGGTCTATTAACTCGGGAAGTTCAAAGTTGCTCCAGAAGTGAACGTTGTTAGTCAGGTGCTTCACTTCAAAATCAATTGGCCTCCCTAAAAGGGCGCTTGAAAAGGCTCGAAGCTTTCACGACCTTTCGGTTCGTTACAGTTATTTATTTGCCGCTATGCAGGGAAGGTATCTAAATATGACACCTGTTTCCTAATTGATAGATTGCTTCGCACAACAAGCTATCGTTAACTCGACAAAAAATAAAACCGTAAAAAGGCCATTGTTGCGTGGTTCTCAGGCACGCGCGCACACACACACATTCAAGTTCAACTCCTCAACGGGCTGCACAGCTGCACGCACACCGGTCACAGGGATCTCGACGTGTCGAGCGGGGCTCTTGTTTTTCATTTCAGCGTTCCTGTGCAACTTAATTGACAAACCTCCCGTGGCAGTGGGCTTTGCTTGGCCTCAGCGTAGCCGGCCTGTCAGCTCAGAGCGATGACCACAGATTGCACTCGGAACAATGCCCAATGCTAATCTCCGGAGAATTCCTGCCTCTCTGATCTGGCTGCGGTGAAGTATGAGATTGGTTCGGTTTGAAAGACGGAGACTTCCTAGCGACCCTAGGAGATGAGTTCTCGGCCCCGGGTTCTCTGTATTAATTAGATTTAACGAGGGAGAGCGGGGAACTTGATCGGATTCAGCCTAAATGTTAACTCAATGTTTAAACTTCCTAACTTGGGATGCCTGGGAAACATCTGCCTGAAACAATGCTTTTAATACAATTCAACGTTTGCCCCGATTGATTGAACGGCGTGTCTAGAATGCAAGAGAGTAGCTAGCTATATGAAATGACGTATGTGTGTGTGATTTTGTTGCTTTAACGCACTAATTTTTAAAATCTGGCCTTCGGAAGCCAGGTCCAATCAGTTTTTTTCATCGCAGCCTCCTCTGGGGGCAGATTTGAATACCATGCTTTAAGGCTTTAGTTCGACAGGTTTTCTCCATTTCACAATAACCGCCTGAGGTTATTCAGATGTCAGCTGAAGGTAAATGTCTCATCTCAGCTGGGACCCTGTAGCCCCGTATCCTGTCACTGCCACAGATTTATGGTCTGGTATGACATTTGACTGGTAACCCAGGCCTCCGGAGCCACACATGAGTGCGTAAGCTAACACAGTCTAACCAAGCAGATATTTGCGGAATGGGAGGAATTTCACTTCAGAAATGCTGATAAGAATCCAGCTGGTTTTCCCCACTGCCGTGCGAGATTAAAGAAGGTGAGGTATGTCTGGGTTGGTTTGTGTGGTCTAGAATGTAGAAACGCACGATTCGCTGATGTTTCACACTTTGCCAATATAAGCGGCATGTGTTTACTGGGCCAGCTGAGCAATCGGATGAAAAGAAGAGGTAATAAAGCTTGTCTTTTTATACTGAGATGTGTATAGAATCAGATTATATAATCTAAATTGGATGGACAGGAACAGCATGGAACAATTTGGCACCAGAAAGTCGATCAAACAGAGTTACAGACGTGTTTTGTCCTTTTCTTAGTTATGTACTACGATGAGTACGCTTGATTTGAATTGCTCTGCTCTGCAGACTTGATCTCGGTGTTGTGTCGTGCCTGGGCCTGATCTCTGTGTTGTGTCGTGCCTGGGCCTGATCTCGGCGTTGTCGTGCCTGGGCTTGATCTCGGCGTTGTGTCCCGGCAGGTCCTGATCTCGGCGGTGTCGTGCCTGGGCTTGTTCTCGGCGTTGTGTCCCGGCAGGTCCCGATCTCTGTGTTGTGTCCCGGCAGGTCCCGATCTCTGTGTTGTGTCCCAGCAGGTCCCGATCTCTGTGTTGTGTCCCGGCAGGTCCCGATCTCTGTGTTGTGTCCCGGCAGGTCCCGATCTCTGTGTTGTGTCCCGGCAGGTCCCGATCTCTGTGTTGTGTCCCGGCAGGTTCCGATCTCTGTGTTGTGTCCCGGCAGGTTCCGATCTCTGTGTTGTGTCCCGGCAGGTCCTGAGGCCCGAGTGCCATGCCAGAGGAGTCCCACAGTGCTGTCCACAAGGGCCTAATGGGGGAAGGTAAGAACTTACCCTAAACCTTTTACACACAGTCATACAGGATATGCTTTATCATCCGGCTTCATATGGTGAATAATGACCCTTTGACCTTCTACATATGTAAGTGTGTGAACTTAACAGCAGTTTCTTTTGACATCTGAACCGCAGAGAGCTGAAGTGACCGTGAGAGGTTATTCGAACCATGCAGGTTATTTACCTTAAGCCGGAGTTCTGCAACGGCAGTGAAAAAGGGCTGGGAACTGCAAAATAAGGGAAAAAAAATAAGGGAAATCTGCAGCGTTTGATAGGCAGTGCTCAGACACCAATGAATTCTCTGTCTGCAGTCAGTCAGGGCTGGACCGGGGCTTTGTAACGCCGAAGTTGGACTTCTTCTTCTGAAAATATTTACACTCGTTGGCGGTCGAGCGCGAACACGGTTCGGAATCCCGGTCTAAATCGAAAACAATTTCTACGCTTTGACGGTGTTGCTGACCTGCGCGTTATCTAATTGCGGCTAATGCTCAGTATGTGTTCTCAGCAGCAGTGCCCCCGTGCCCCTGTGTGTCCACATTGTGCCCCCTTACGTCGCCTCTCTCTTCTTCACTAAACACATTAGGCACTGACTTCCACTCTGGCTGATGAATGCCAGTGTGTCAATGGAACCCTGTTTTCCTCTCCACCCCTCACCACCACCGAGGCCAAAAGAGGCCGGCGGCTGAGAGAGGGGGGGGGGGGTGTGTGCTCACGATGAGTTGTACGTCTCATTTCCTCCAAATGTAAAGCTTTATGCTTCATGCAGCCATATTTTCACAGTCGAAGCCTCCAAAAACAGCCTCGATTTGAACCACACCCATATTGCGGTCAAACAAATGCGTGCGCGGTTCATTTGAACTAGTATATGGAGTCGAGCGGAGTCGAAGGTGCCAGATTTGGATTGGTTTCCTTCGGCGGATGGATGACTGTTTACCGGCAGCTGGGAATGCCGTGGCACCCTGCAAAGGTAATGATTGGTTGTAGTGAAGGACCACGAGGAATGTGTGCGAACAGGAAGTCAGCGCTCTGTGTTAAGGTAAACAATAAAAGTCTGGCTTAGTCGAGACTATCCAGGTCAAATAAAGATCCTGAAGGTTTATAAAGTGGCCACTGACAGAAAAGACGGGGGGTTGGGTTGTATTTATGCTTAACTTTATAATGACATCAGAATTGGCTCGTAAACATTACAGCCCTCCTTTCTTGAGAACAATGAGTCGGTGAACAATGAAGTAATGGAAAAATGATTCGAATTAATCTTTGGCAGAAGACTGAATCCGTCCTAGCATTTTAGCGTTGTTTTTGCTTTCTCTGTTAATGAGGTGTTCGTTTAGATACGGCCAATCCCACATTCAGTAAATAGAGTTTGCTTGATTTAAGAATTCGTTCACAGTTATGTTAATGGTTAAATTATTTTCCAATACTCTTTAAAAAGGCTCTGGTCGGGCTCTCTTTCATGATTTTTAACTTTTCATATAGACTATTTGGCTTCTAAGTGAACTTGAAAGCTGTTGATGATGTCATGTTGTCATCCGGCACCAACAGACATCAGGAGAATGGGGCCTAAGATAAGAATCACCACCTGACCTACTTACTGAAACCGTCTAGAATTGGAACGTGGCTCTGCTTCCGAGATCTAAAGGGTTCTGTAAAGGGGTCGCAGACTAAAGTGATGAATCCTCTCGGTCTCATGTGCAGCTTTTCTATCCGGCCCCGTTGGCCCTGGGGCAGTGGGACTCCTGACTGTGTTGACCTGGGCCATGCAGGGTTGACTGGTCCTCTCTGGTCTATTCTGAACACTGCTTTTTAATGGAGCCTTTCAGTCCTCTATCAATTAGGCTTGTTGGCTGCCCCTGTTACAGTCCTATGCAGGCTGGACCCATGTAGGGACTGCAACTCTGCTCGTGGGCCAAAAAGTACAAAATCTATGCAATTATTAATGTATTTATCTTTCATGTGTCTGCTAAATTAAATGTAAAATACATAACAAATAAAAATACAATTTTAGGTTAATTAGTGGACAGATAATTTCATGTTGCGTCCTACGTCGTCAAGGTTACTCGGGGGCCATGCCTGTCTTGTTGAGCAACTGTTGTTTCTATTCGACGTTGTGTTTTAGGAATGTTGTCTTGCTGATAAGTGGATTTGTCTGACGTAAAGCAGAGCGAACAAGGGTTTCCTCAAGGAATAGACCTGTTATGTTGTGATCAGTTCTCTGGATTTGTGTCCTAGAAACCTCCCTAATGGAAATGGAGTGTTACTCGATGATTTGTTGGGTTTGACAGAGAAATGGTTGCCTTGTTGCAAACGGTCTGTGTGTTTGGGAATACGTGTGTACCCTACAGGCTTCCTTGTTCCATGTAATGTACGTCACTGTTGTCGACACGCCACAATGTGGTCGCAACACAGTTTTCTCAGATCAATGCCATTTAACTCTGACTGCATGGTTATGAGCGGTTCTAGCGATACAATTGGCCTCATGGTGAAATCCTTCCGCTGTGGCCTTCTTCTCCAGGAAATCTGTTTATGAGAATGTTAGAGATTCTAACATTTTAAAAAAAATCTATGCGAATGTGTGCCTGATATTCTGTTAGACTATAAACACAATAGTCTGAATACTTGTTGGCCCAAGAGATTTAAGCTTTTTTTCTCTATACTGTCATCGCCATGGCATATATATATATATATATATATATTACGCCTCTAAAGTTGGCTAATGGTTTCAGGACCAGCCCAAGCAACACATTAGGACACAGCCTCTTGACTAGTTGTCGCCAAGGGTTTCTGCTTTCAGCTGATTTATATAGCGGCACATTCACTGTCTGGCGTATTGTCCTGTCGCCGGCCTCCCCGCTCCCCACGATCGGACAAGTCGATTCATTTCAATGTGAATGATTTTACTGCCTCTTACAATGACATTCCACCCAGAACTCTTCCAGGGGATTACACACATTCGTCTCAGAGTTGACTCCGAGTCCCATTCCGGAGACCTTTGCCTTGATTGCGTGTCTGTGGTCTGTGTGTCTGTCATGAAGGTCTGTGTGTCTGTCGTGATGAGGCCCTTCAGAGTCTCCCGCCTCTAACGAAACGCTCCATGCGTGCCTGTGAGCTGAGGTGACCCAGAACCACTCCCAGCGTCCTTCCCTGAACCCCTCACCTCCCAGCCGCTCCTCGGAGTATTGTCCTCCGCCAGTTGGTCTCTCCGCAGGGAAGTGCTAATGTGGCCAGAGGCCTGTCTGTGGACACACAGCCTGGTGGTAAAGTTTACAATGTGCTCACACCTCGGGCTTCCATTAGACCCAGATGGCGTGTGTTGTCCAGATGAACTGGGACTTTGAATAGATCCCAGCTGAAGAGGGGGCAGAGGGAATTCTTTAAGTGGATCCTGCCTGTGGACTGGCAAACAGCTTAATCTGTTGAGTCTGGATCCCTGACTTGTAAAACATTGCTTTAAGAGGCACACGGTTTTAATTTAATGTAAGAACCTTTGAACAGTTAGGTTGATGGGTTATAAACTGGAGCGCTCAATCAATAGCGTCTCTCAATGTTTGTCCTATTTCACAAACGTAAAAGGGGCTTTTTTTTGATCGATTGGGACACCGTCTGGTGATCGAACATTTTATGGTGATTAGATTAACTGTCTTGCTCAAGGACAAGAACAATGTAGTCTTTTTATTACGGTAAATAATAATGGCTTCTCTTTTTCCCCCGAACGCCATTGTTGTAATATCAGATTGTTTATCTACAACAATGCAAATTGATTATGTAATGTCTGCTTACAGTTAACTTACAGAAATGACAATATCGCCTGTTTGAATACACTTTGAATACAAATTGAAAAACATTTGTTGGATTATGGAGAGCTCTGTCTTAAAAATTGTGCCAATGTGTGTGAAATCCTAAAGTGTGTTGGTAGAGCTGTCACAATTATTACATAATCGCCTGATCGCGACTATATACCCAGATCGCAATTTCTTTTATCGCCACAATCTTTATTCTGAAAGTATATGTTTCCATAGCAGTGTTTATACAGTTAATACAGTTTCAATGTTTATTGTCAATGAATTACTTCTTCATAAGGTTTATGTTTATTATTTATATGATTTATTAGGCTTAGGACACTAATAGTGTAATACAATGAACAATACAGACAATTAAATCGTTAATCACAATTATTTGCGTGACAATTAATCGTCACCATAATCGTGACAGCCCAACGTTGCGGACAGCCCTGGGCTACAAAAGGGTGCTTTTGACAGCTGTTTCGCCTGCATCACCTTACAAGGAGCTACCAGGTCTCTACCCCCATGATTTGAATTGCAGGGGGAAGTTGTGCGATTTTTGCGATTCTACAACAATAAGGCTCTTTCCATTTCTACGTAGGAAATCCCCACACGGCTCCCGAGGTCAAAAAGCGACGTCTTGTTCAGTTTTTCTTTTGGAGTGGAATGACTGAAACAATCAATATGAACAGCAGAAGTGTACAGTGAGCTTTTTAAATATTTACTGACCTGTTGTTCCCCAAAAAGCAACAGGTAGCTACAGTATATCACTGACCTAGAAATATGGTGTGGAATGCAGCTTCATGCTGTGTGCTTAACCTCGGTCACTGCTGCCTTTAAGGTTTATTTACTGACTACCAAGCTAATCATTAACCTCCCCTTTAATGTCCCTTTAAGGTTACAGGAATATGGGGTGAAAATAAACTGGCTGACGACGTGCGACAGTTGACAGTTTCACTCGTCTACACAATTAAAACAGTTTTTGCGAATCTGGCAACAGGTCTCGTTCATCTAAATAGAATTATTTTGGTGGAGAACGTGCGCCTCCTCGCCATCCTCTGGTCTTGCGCCTCCTGAGGAGCAGTCTTTCAGACGAGCCAGGTGGGGAGGAGTCTTTCCCAAGGGAATAAACTCCAGACTCCACCCACGTCCCTTTATGTTTCAACTGCTCTCTGTCGAGGAGGTGAGATGCCAGACCAGGGGGTGGTTGGGCCGTGTTAAAGTGGAAAAAGCTCTCATAGACATGAAGAGCAACATGTAATTCCTTGCTTTATACTACAGCCAAGCGGTTTGATGCCAAGCACTCGGATCTAAAAGGATTTGTTAAGCGATTAATTTTCGGGGTTGCTTTAGATCCGTAGGGATTTTTCGCTGCAAATTAATGACCACATACAGAAAGCACTAACCATCCAATTATAGCATTGGATTTGTCTGGCTTCATGTTTTCTGAAGGTCCCATGTCTGAATAGGAGGGCTTCTCTGCTAGATATTCAGAGCGCAGTTAAGACATACATATGCAAAAAAAATACAGTAGTCTGGAGCGGCGCTAACCACATAAAATCAATGATGCAGACTTCTTTTTCCATTTGGCAATGTCTGATTGGGTGTTGAATGGGGTTTTGGCACAGACGGTAATACAGTGTACATAGTGATGAGTTTCAGCACATGCCAGAGGGAGTATCAGACCTAGTTAGGAGAACACGGGTATTTCTCACCTCGGTCATTGAGTAACTGGGTGTGGAGGTCTGAGCTCTTGACTGCAGTCTTTTTGTTAAAAGTACGTACAGACATATTGGTGAATGTTTGTTTTTCTATTGCATCAGTTGATCCCAGATTTTGTTTGTTGCCTAAGGTAAAATTAGAAAAATTAACTGAACTATTTGTATAGTTATTTTTTCCTTCGATATCAACTGGACATGATGTTGCAGAATAGCTCCATAGCAACAGATTTGACCAGTCCATAAATACTGCCTTTGTCGTCAGTGTAGAATTTCCATATGACCACTGACGGCAGAGCAGGTTAGTTTTCATACGTCACTGGAACATGCATGTGGAGTAATCCTGTTTTATTACACAAAGCCAGAAAGAAACCGGGTGGGAAATACGATCTGTTGTCTTTGAGTTATCTCCCGTTAGACTAGACCGAGGCCGTGATCAGGTTTACTGAATCCTCGCTGTGAAACTGAACAACAGGGATATATGACTTATTATGGAACATACAGTATGTCACTAATAGTCCAGAACCAGTCCACCTCAACAGGTCCGTATTTGGTAGACCGTGTCGTTGCCATAAATCATCTCAGATTTGGTGGGCGGGGTCAAGTTTTGAATGAAAGCTCAAATGGAAACATGTGTCAAATGCTTCTGTTCTTGGCTGCGTGCTTTCTCTGCACCCCTTCTTTAGGACTTCTCATATTCTTTCGTCTTGGGGCTTTCGGCTGGGGAAATACTAGAGCTCTGAGCCAGAAACCACTGTACTCTATAAATTACCTGAGGTGTTTTTCCAAGCAGACCTGGCTTGGCCAAAGGAAAGGCCTACAGACCTTGAGTTCTCTCAGTCATTTAACTTCCTGATACTTTGTTAAGTGGTGAGGGAAAACACGCCAGTCTTAAACACATGTGTTGTATTGTTGAGCACAGTTATTTCTGTTGATGTGTCCGGCTGTAGACTGGTAAGTTTCAGGTAAAGAATTGGAGGTAATGTGTTTGTGGCATTTACATTCAGTTGCCTGTAATGTTTAGCACAGCAGCATTAGTCAGGAATGTAAAGAATAAAAACTGCGTTTCAGAACGCATACAACAGGAATGCCAACTATTCTGCCTCTAAAAAGGCGATTCATTAAACAGCCATAATAGTTTGTTCAAACATTATAACATTTGATCCAAATACTATACTATCTTTGTAACCTTGGCTTGGTTAATAATTCTATCGTACTGAGCTAATGGATGTATTGAAATGTCAGCCTGAAACATCATTTGTCACAGGAATAAAACGGCTAAAAAACAAAACAACTTTTATTTTTTGCTGAGCTAAAGGAGAATGCCATTGATTTGTAATATAGATTTTTGTCACTAGTATCACTTCTCAATTAACTTTTTTTTTTCACTTTGACTGAATAAAATTGGATATGGAATGTCTACTGGTAAGATATGTATGTGCTAAACATACTTCTGTAAAAGCAAAAATGTGCAGTCTATTGGAGAGAAACCGAGAACCGCCGGGCTGCATTGGGATAAAGTAATGCAAATGTTCTTGCAAATCCTGTTCTAAATATTTACAATTATTTACAGATAGCTTTGAATAGACTAGAGCCAATGTCTGAGAATAAGTAAAACGGAATGTTCTGTGTATGCCTTCCATTCGTTTTTGCATCCCATAATACTTGAGCGCAATAAACAGTCTGGAGTGTTCATGAACCCTCTTACAGAGTTGAGTTATTATATATTTTATTTTGTACCGCCCCCAGTGAAAAATGTAAATATTTTCGTGCAACATTAGATTCATTTTGGGTATATATTCCCATGTATTCTGACATGTTGGTTGTGGTCATGTGTGGAAGTGATCAAAGTATGACATAAATGCATTTTAAAAAATATTCTGTTTTGCGTTTTTCCCCCTCAAAGATTTAATTTTGTTTTTCACTTAAATTGTTCACGTTATGGGTCAAATTAAAGGTAGGAAAAGGTCTGAGATCGTTTATCTTTGTCTCATTTGTTCACATCACAAAAACCTGGCATATAAACAGTGGTGTGTATATTTTTTTATGTCCACCGTATATAATGTACAACAGATATATTGTCTATATCAAGTGTTAACTGTACACTTCCTAAATACCTCTGGCTCTGCCATTTAATCGTTCCCTTTAATGAGTGTGGATATGAGCAGCGAGTTATGAGGGTCACAGAGAGACCAGCCAGCTGTCAACACATTATCACATTTTCAATACCTGTACGGAGTCCTGTACATCCTGCTGCGTTGTATTTGCCCAAGACCAGATGTATTACGTTATACTGTTCTCAGGGCGTCTTCGCACACCCTCCTCTGTCTGAGTAAAACATGCCCCTGAGCTGTTATTTACCTGGAGATAATTGGCTCCACCAAGATCTCTGAGTGGTGTGCTCAAGGAGTCGCCTACTGATTTATATCTCTAGAGAATTCTTGCTATATTATTCTCAGGTTTTATTGTAACAAAATGAAAACTTCTCTAGAGCTGTGTGGTGTGGTGATGTCATTGTATGAGCCAGGGTGGGGTTGGGCCAGTGGTATCTCCCAGTGTGGTAATGTCATTATATGAGCCAGGGTGGAGTTGGGCCAGTGGTATCTCCCAATGTGGTAATGTCATTATATGAGCCAGGGTGGGGTCGGGCCAGTGGTATCTCCCAGTGTGATAATGTCATTATATGAGCCAGGGTGGGGTTGGGCCAGTGGTATCTCCCAGTGTGGTTATGTCATTATATGAGCCAGGGTGGGGTTGGGCCAGTGGTATCTCCCAGTGTGATAATGTCATTATATGAGCCAGGGTGGGGTCGGGCCAATGGTATCTCCCAGTGTGATAATGTCATTATATGAGCCAGGGTGGGGTCGGGCCAATGGTATCTCCCAGTGTGATAATGTCATTATATGAGCCAGGGTGGGGTCGGGCCAGTGGTATCTCCCAGTGTGATAATGTCATTATATGAGCCAGGGTGGGGTCGGGCCAATGGTATCTCCCAGTGTGATAATGTCATTATATGAGCCAGGGTGGGGTCGGGCCAGTGGTACCTCCCAGTGTGATAATGTCATTATATGAGCCAGGGTGGGGTTGGGCCAATGGTATCTCCCAGTGTGATAATGTCATTATATGAGCCAGGGTGGGGTTGGGCCAATGGTATCTCCCAGTGTGCTGTGGTCATGGAAGCACTGGGCAGGTCGGCTGTGCTCTGCTAGGTTTTACGTTCCTCTATAGTAAATGTTTGCACATGCCGTTAGAGCGATGTCTAGCAGCTTCATCACATCAAGCTCAACTCAGGTGTGTAAATGTACTTTGAATAAAGAGATTTCTGGAGGTCAGGCCCCAGGACAGACCAGACGTTCTGAGCGTCAATCTGATTTGGTGTGGGTCTGTGTGTGTAAGGTACCAGAGATGGAGGTCAACGTTGTGTGTTCTGTCCACTCTAATCTTAACTTCCTTGTAGATAGACGTCCGATGGAAACACTGCCCTGTATCTCAGTAGGGTAGCTAAAGTAGCCCGGACCTTATCTCCAGCCCCACATGTTTACCTGCCCATTCCATTTGGGAATTTGCATTCCTTGCCATTTCCTGGTACGACAAAGCCACTCTGTATCTGGCGTTTTGGAGGACTACAAATCAATACAGGCACTATCGCAGTCTAATGTGTCCTGAGTTCTGGGTTTTACTGTGGATCGTGGTACTGTGGTCAACTCTGTCCTTGATAATTTTTTATTTGATTGCCGGTATTTTATTCTGGGGTAATATCCTTATTTTAATGACACTGTTATGTAATCTACCTAAGAATATTCAATCAAGCGTTTGCAATGAGTCTTTACATCGCTGTGGAGGAATTTTGGCCGACTCGTCTTTGCAGAATTGTTGTAATTCTGCCACGTTGGAGGGTTTTCAAGCATGAACTGCCTTTTTAAGGTCATGCCACAGCATCTCAATAGGATTCAGGTCAGCCACTTTGACTAGGCCACTCCAAAGTCCTCATTTTGTTTTTCTGCAGCCATTCAGAGGTGGATTTGCTGGTTTGTTTTGTGTCATTGTCCTGCTGCAGTACCCAAGTTTGCTTCAGCTTGAGGTCATGAACAGTCCGGACATTCCCCTACAGGATTGTTTGGTAGACAGCAGGTTCCATTTATCACGGCAAGTCTTCCGGGTCCTGAGGCAGCAAAACAGACCCAGACCTTCACACTACCACCACCATATTTTACTGTTGGTATGATGTTCTTTTTCTGAAATGTTGAGTTTTACCCCAGATGTAATGGGACACACAACTTCCAAACAGTTCAACTTTTGTGTCTCGTCAGTCCACAGAGTATTGTCCCAAAAGTCTTGGGGATGATGAAGATGTTTCCTTGATGAACATACACATGCATATCTCCCTGGCCAGTAGAACGGCAGGATTTGGTGCATGGCTTGCAGATCTTACAGTGATTTTCAAAGCTTCAAGTAAATGGAACAGGAGGAGCTTCCGTTTGAGTCGATCCTGGTGTGGTCACCAGCCACTGTAATATAACTCCCAATCTGATCCCGGTCTGGTAGCTGGGCCTAAATGACATGTCCCTAACTTGTGGAAACTGTCGGGTCGATTCCAGGATGTAAACTAAAGGTCAACATATAGACTGTTTTCGCTGTCTGTTGTACATCAGCTTTTTCGGCCGTGATGGTGATTTTTGACAGGCGAAATGGCTAACTACCCACACTCCCCAAAAACTCCCCGGGAGTGGGTTTTAGGTCCAGGGGCAAGAATATGTATTTTAAAATTATGCAAAAATTAGTTTGACCTTTTACTTTACAAACACTCTCTGAAATGAACCGCAGTGACTTCATATATTTGGAGAAGGTTTGCGGGCGACATTCCTCATCTGGACAGGAAGGATGTGAAACTCGGTATGAATTCCATTTCTCTTGATTTGAGAAGCTGCTCACTAAACGAGACGTATAAACTAGACTGGCTCCCACACCCCTCGTTTATCCGTTCCCCCTCGATTATTCCCTTTGTCTTTCAAAGGTTTCGCCCGGACCAGAAATGGCGTGGTTTTTCTAGGGAATGTGGATTGTTGCCGTAATTGGGTGTCAGTAATGATTTGAGAAAGTCCCCGTAGCAACACAGCACTGCTCATTCCTTAGGCTAGTAACAGAATGCTGGGTTCATACATATATAGCCTACTTCACATTGACATTTAATCACTCCTCTTACTCCAGTATTTGATATAATATAGTGTTCTGTACTGCAATAACGCCAGACCCTGTTTATTTCCATGCATCCTGAATACTAACGTGAAACCTTTTCTCTGGTCTCCATCAGAATCTCCTCGGTTGTACTCGGCCCTCCCCGTCAGTGATGGGCGTCCAGATGGCTACAGCCAGGTCTGTGCTTACCCGTCGGAGGACGAGGCTGGACGCCCGATGAGCCTCGTCTCCACCCTGTCGTCCGGCTACGGCAGTACCGCCACCCTCCCCTCCTCCGCCCTGCCTCCGCCCGGCGGTGAGGACATTGACCTGGAGCTCAGCCCAGCAGGGGGGGCAAGGCCACAGACACAGGCCCAGCTTCAGGGCCTGAGCCCTGGCGAGATCCGAGACCCGTGGCTGGACCGCGGTCAGCCCAGGTTCCAGTATAACGACACAGACGCAACCGGCGCGTTCGGCTCGGGTACTAGTGGTTCAGAGACGCCCGTCTCGCCCTTTGCCACCGAAGCCATGACGCCCAACCCTAAACTCAGCTACGTGGATCGCGTTGTCATGGAGATCATTGAGACGGAGCGCATGTACGTCCGTGACCTGCGTAGCATTGTGGAGGTCAGTTCTGTAGAAGGGTGGGGTTTATTCAGATGGGGAGCGGTTTAAAGCCTTTAATATTATCATATGTCATTCAATGAAAGCATTTGGAATGTTTATCTTGGAATGGTTGTCAGTTATGACTTCATGTCTGTTACTCCCTGTAACGAGCTGATTTACTGGACTTGGATTGTAATTGGCTACAGATAATGGGATTCAGAAATGGGCTGCATGTGTTTACAGAGTATATATGGTTTCTGACTTTCACAGCAACTGCTTTCCTTGTAGCCACATGTGTCCGGAATGTAAAACA
The DNA here is from genome assembly GCA_029465975.1 of Dallia pectoralis. Classification (NCBI taxonomy): domain Eukaryota; kingdom Metazoa; phylum Chordata; class Actinopteri; order Esociformes; family Umbridae; genus Dallia; species Dallia pectoralis. The sequence continues at coordinate 8,928,193 of CM055757.1, forward strand.
TATTTGCCTGGTGATTGTTTTAGTTCGATCGTGTTTGACTTCCTGTTATTTTAACGATGTGGCAAATGTCCTTGTGTATTTTAGAACCGGTATAGCAGTTTCTCGTGTGTTTCGCTCAATTCATTGTATTCATTCAATTGCGCTGAACCCATTTTGTCCACGGATTGATCATTTAATCAATAGACTGTTGATCAGCCGGGATTTTGAAAGGTTTCCTTGTCATATATCAGTGAGACACATCTGAATCTGTCCTAATCTGTTGCATGTTGGAAAAAAGTATTCTTACATTCTCAACGCAGAGATGTGTCCTAATTAAATTGACCAGGAGATTCATTTTGAAGTTCATTCCCTTTTTCTTTCTTTTTTATAAATAGTCCACAGACAAAATGTCTTCTCCTGCTTTCCTTGCATATCTACAGTAGTGCCAGAAAGGCATGTCAGGGTTTTCCCAACAAGCTTTGAATAATTCACATTCGCATTAGATGTTGAGCCACAGACGAAAGGTTAAAGCAGAGTTAAATACTGGTATTGAAGCGAATGTCTTTGACTGATGTGTTTGAGATCTCGGTGAAACTGAAACAAACACTGTTTGCCAAAGCCTGTGTGTCTGCTTTTTAGAGCACTCCAAGAATCTGCGTTTGGAAAATGAAAATGTTGAAACACACGGTATTGGCCTTTTGGTAGACTCTCGGATCAGTTTCCTACAGAGTGAGGTGTAGGCATCATATATTTGGAAAACTTAACCTTCAGTCGAAGGAGTATTAGACTCATATGTATATATAATATGCGTCAGTGGCATCCCTTCAATCCTGTGAATTAGCATTACAGCTAGTGTGATACGCTTCTGTCAAAGCACACAGCTCAGAGTCTTAGATGTCACCTGACGTCCGGTTTGTTCTGAAGCAGTCGTGTCACAGTCGGCACTCAAAGCACTTCTTAAAGAGCCGAATCCTTTTCCCACATGATCCTGGTCAGTGATGTCATGGCTGCAGCCTGTTTGAAGTCCAAAAAAACGACTATCAACCGTGTCGATCGACCGGCCTCGTCTGTTGCCCCTTTCAGGTCGGGGACGCTCTCGTTTCAAATGGCGCGGACGGGAGAGTGTCAGTATGTGGTTTGTAATGTTGAGGTTAGAACGTCTTAAAGGCATGAAACAGACCGGTCGAAGGCTCTCCTCATCCTGTCTCTATGTGGATGACTGTGCTGATGGCTCCTGGTCTAGGAGGGGTTGAAAGGGGAGGTCTTCTCAGTCTGAGCTCTGGCTTTAGTGACCGCCTGTGGAATGGCACCTCCCTCGCTCCTGACAGACACTCCCACACTCCCTCAGGATTCCCAACTATTTCGCAGGGCCTTCCTGGCTGCCTTCTGCACTGTAGCACTGTAGTATACAGAGCACTCCGGCCTTCTAAGGTAACGAAAACCAAGCCATTTCATTGCCAAGTCGAGAAGCAAAGCCGGACGAGCGACCGTTTCTCCACATTCTATGTGCTGGGGATACGTGCGTGCGTCCCAAATTGATGAACAATCTCAAATCGAAACTGTGCATTTTAATGACTTGCTTTGCAGTGGCGTACTGTGGCAGGGATGTAGAAATATGCGCGCCACTATCTGCTCTCCACCCAAAAGGAATCTGGGAACAGCCAGTCCCGACCGCGTGCTGTGTGTCGCGTCCGGATGCAGCTGAATCATCCCGGTCTCAGGACAGCTGGGCTGTGTCTCACTTCCCCCTCACCAGCTGCCCTGAAACACCCAGGGGTCAAAGTTGTGTTTACAGTAACGCTCGTTTCACAGCCGCCTTCCCCACCGCTCACACTGGGCCCTGTTCTTCATTACATGTGCCACTTTAAGGACTGCCCGGAGATATTTTAACCCTCCACGTGCTTGTACCCCCTACTGTTAGTGGCCCCCGTGAGAAATGGTTTCGTGCGGCACTGCCACACTGTGTGCTCATGTGTGCGTAGCATCGGTCATTCCTGGGATTGCAGCTACAGTGTCTCTGTTTTAGTCTTTCTGCTCGATGCTGGGCAATACTGGTCTGATGGACTGTGTTGGGGAGACTCTAACAACAGGCGATTATGAGAAAACCAGTGAATTATTACGTATTAGTCACTTGGGTTTGAACTCCCTGGTCACGAGTCGCACAGTTGTGATGTAATGGACTGCAGATAAAGACAAGTTTCTTATCGGGTGCTTGTAGCTTGGCTAAACAAAAAGTGCAAAGAGGATGTGCAAATAAATCGTAGCAATATTAGTGGAGGCGCCAGAGCAAGGTCAGCCTTTGCTACGCACACGCGCCCTCTACTGAAAGAAATCGGGAATGACCATTTAGAGAGGGGAACGTTAACGCAAACACTAAATACGGTACCATGTTTCTGAGCATGAAATAAGGGAGCACCAAAACTTTACATCTTTAATGGGTTCCTTGTCTGAATGTTCTGTGTAAGATGAATACATTCACGCATGTGTTTCTTCTTCTGTAGGATTACCTGGCTCACATCATAGACATGCACAACCTTCCCATTGAACCGAAACAGGTGTCTTCCCTGTTTGGAAACATAGAGGACATATATGAGTTTAACAGGTGAGTTTTAGAAGTCTGGCTCTCATGTTCCGCTCAAATTACAGAACAAACATGTGAAACGCTGTCCAATTCAAATTATTTCAGGCCGTCCTGTGTCGCGGTTGTATATTTGGACAGGAAGGTGAATGTTTTAACACCAAACACACACACTGGCTCAGAACATCCGAACAGATTGGGGTCAGTGAATAATTAGAAAAAAAGACAACGTGGCCAATGTTTGTCCACTGTGCTCAAGCTGTTACCGGGACCATCAATTGCTCTGTGTACCCAGTTAGATGTCTACATGGACAGTATGGGTGCGTCATGCAGATGTTCCTGTGTGAACATGCGCTCCCCTCACAAAAGACATATGTGCTTTCCGATGCAAAATAAGGTGCTGGTTCAGTTTTCACTATTGACTAAAATACTGGCTGAAGTTCTGCAGAGAAGCACGCACGTTTTGGTACACGTGCATCCCTCTCATTCCAAGCAAACGTTGTTTAATGCGTTTACCCCCGGGCCGTTTGTTTTAGTTTTAGATGCTAAATCGGGAAAGTAAATGAAGTGTGTCTGTTAAAATGGATCGTCAGCATGCTGTCTGAACACGACATTGTGGCTGCTACAGCCTGTTAATACCGAGGTCGTGCTAATTAGCAGGAAGTGCCCAGGGGGAGCGAATTATACCGATGCTCGGGAGGGCGGCATACTTTTAAATACGCTAGATTGAAACCATGTGCAACACACCGATGCCCTCCTCTCCCCTGGTGACTGAAGACACATTAATACGAGCAGGAAACCGTGTGAACCTCTGAGGAAACATGCGATCTCTGTCCTATGTCTCTTATGGTAAGTGGCTGGTCACAGACGTCTGCATGTTGAGTCCGGTCGGCGTAGAACTTCTCAAGTGTGTATAGTTGATTTGTGTGCTCGTCTGTCGTTGTTTATTAGTGAGCTGTTGAATTCTCTGGACTTGTGTGAGAATGATCCAGTGGCTGTTGCCAGATGTTTTGTAGACAAGGTAAGATGCACCTCACATTGAGAGTGAATGGATGCCTCACATTGAGAGTGAATGGATACCTCACATCAGGAATCTGCACTATATTGTTATGTGTTCATGCTTCTTTACGTTTTACAGAGTGATGATTTTGAGATCTACACACAGTACTGCACAAACTACCCCAAGTAAGTCGAAGAAAGAAACATTTTCTGGAATCTTTAGGTGATATTATGAACTTACTTAACAAAACCTTGTATGAAAACAATACATGACAAAAATAATTGCACTGATCGTGACAATTTTAGGCATTTGGACAATGTAAAAGCTTTTTGGATTAGGCCAATAAAGGAGTTGGTCTGATGCGTCGTCTTCCATCTCCCCGTCGCTTGACATAATAAACACCACTGCCTCTCCTAACATTTCATTTGGATGACCGGACCTCGTCCTGATATGTGCTTGTTAAATCAGTTGTAAAAAGGTGACCGTAGACGTGTCTGTTCTGTCCAGCTCTGTGGGTGCATTGACGGACTGCATGAGGAGTAAGACTCTGGCCAAGTTCTTCAGGGATCGCCAGGCCTTCCTGAAGCGTTCCCTGCCCCTGGGTTCCTACCTGCTTAAACCTGTCCAGAGAATCCTCAAATACCACCTGCTGTTACAGGTACAACGCCCTTGCTAAATTAACCGTCGCTTTATGGTTGCGTTCTACGATTTTCTTAAAAACAAACCCAAAGAATTGCTCCGTATTTTAACATGCGCCACGGTTATCCCCAGTCTGTAACTCCTCCATGTTCTGTCCGTTTCCTCCTCTGACAGGAGATCGCCAAGCACTTTGACCCAGAGGAAGAGGGCTATGAGATCATACGCGAGGCCATTGACACCATGACTGCCGTGGGTTGGTACATCAATGACATGAAGAGGAAGCACGAACACGCCGTCAGGCTTCAGGTCCGTACGGTTTGACCTTTCCACCTCCGGCTGCTGTCACACATCTGTAACGTTGTGAAGTGTCCGCAGAGACTATCTATAATTGCCATATCTAGATGATTGTCATTCTCTCTCTTTCTGTGTTGTATAATTGTTCTCTTCCTGGTCTTTCCCTTGTGCCGTGGCTGACGCGTTGTGTTGCGTTGTGTTGTGGTTACTATGGGGATGGGGGAAAACAACTGACCATGTTTTCTTCTTGTACGTTGCGCCTTGTGTGGTCGCTTTCATGTAGGACAACCAGGCAACGTTCAGGAGACCCAGATCCAATCACAGATCCGAGAATATTCTGGACTGTTTCTGATTTGTCCATAGGAGATCCAGTCTCTCCTAATCAACTGGAAAGGTCCTGACCTCACGACCTTCGGGGAACTCGTTCTAGAGGGAACGTTCTCGGTTCAGCGTGCCAAGAACACCCGAACGCTGTTCCTATTTGACAAGATGCTCCTATTCACCAAGAAGAGGGGAGACCACTACGTCTATAAGACCCACATCTCTGTACGCGACAGGAAGTAGAGGAATCTGCACGTGTCACACGGCCGTTCCGTTTGCCCGGTCGCTTTAGCGTTGCCGTGACGTCGCTCCCTGTGTGTGTGTGTGTGTGTTGTTGTTTCAGTGCTCAACCTTGATGCTTCTCGACAGTGCCAAGGAGCCCCTGCACTTCAGTGTGATCCACTTTAAGCAACCCAAACAGCCTCACATCGTGCAGGTGGGTCCTGCTACCTCACAGCCTTACTCAACAGACACCCGCCTTTCCTGTAATAAGAGAGTGTGTGTGTGTGCGTGTGTGTGTGCGTCAGCTCTGTTTGCCTGACAACCGGCTGTCATTTCAGGCTAAGACAGTTGAGGAGAAGCGCATCTGGGCTCATCATATCAAGAGGCTGATTCTGGAGAACCACCACACCATTATCCCTCAGAAGGTAGATCCACCCGCAGGGATTCATGTCTACTCAATTAAATTCCTTCACCATTGCCACTGAGCTCTGAACCTCACTACTGTATTTTGGTGTGTGTATCTCAGGCAAAAGAAGGCTTTCTGGACATGGATTCTCTCTGTGAGTACTCAGACAACTCCCCCCCCAAATAGCATACACCCTGAAATATCACCTGTTGCCAGTTCTACCGTAGGAACTAAACAGGCCATCGTCAAGAACAGGAAGATGTCTCCATTCTGATTAGGTCGTCGCTTCTTCACTGTTGATGGGAAGGTCATAAAAACGATCGTTTACTTGCCTGGGACTGATTAAGATGTTGTCACAGATCCAGGGTCAGGGAGATACCGCTACAGCCCGGAGAGGTTGGAGAAGACTTCCACATGCCAGACTGAGCACCTCCCCACAGGGGGGAGAAATGGTCGCAGGAGGTCAGGTGAGACGGTTCCCCTGCTCATTTGAGAATTGTACTTTCGTTTCGGCGTCGTGGGAAAAACTAAAGCTCCCACTAAGCCGAATGTGTTTATACCTGGCCACAATCGTTGTGTTTTCCTATTTAATTACGTGTTTCACTGAACTGCTATGTCTACAACAGTTTTGTATCTTTTTCCTTGTAGAACCAGCTAAACAGATTGCCAGGACAACCAAAGGTAAGGCAGTGATGACGCCCTTATCTTACGCTTCATTGGTTTCTAAGTAATCATCTCAAACATCCTGTTAAGAGTCCCTTGACAGGCAGCTAGCTAACTACGCTGATATGCATATTTAGACTACAACCAAATTGACAAATTAATTTAAGAAAACGTTACAATACAATTTACACTCTACCCCTTTCACATCCTTTTCCTCCTCCCCACTCCAGCCTCTCACATCCACTCCGTCCTCTCCTCCCCACTCAGCCCTCTCACATCCACTCCGTCCTCTCCTCCCCACTCAGCCCTCTCACATCCACTCCGTCCTCTCCTCCCCACTCAGCCCTCTCACATCCACTCCGTCCTCTCCTCCCCACTCCAGCCTCTCACATCCACTCCGTCCTCTCCTCCCCACTCCAGCCTCTCACATCCACTCCGTCCTCTCCTCCCCACTCCAGCCTCTCCCCACATCCACCCTCTCATCCACTCCGTCCTCTCCTCCCCACTCAGCCCTCTCACATCCACTCCGTCCTCTCCTCCCCACTCCAGCCCTCTCACATCCACTCCGTCCTCTCCTCCCCACTCCAGCCCTCTCACATCCATCCACTCCGTCCTCTCCTCCCCACTCCAGCCTCTCTCACAGCCCTCCACATCCGTCCTCCTCCTCCCCACTCAGCCCTCTCACATCCACTCCGTCCTCTCCTCCCCACTCAGCCCTCTCACATCCACTCCGTCCTCTCCTCCCCACTCAGCCCTCTCACATCCACTCCGTCCTCTCCTCCCCACTCCAGCCCTCTCACATCCACTCCGTCCTCTCCTCCCCACTCCAGCCTCTCACATCCACTCCGTCCTCCCTCCCCACTCAGCCTCTCACATCCACTCCGTCCTCTCCTCCCCACTCCCCTCTCACATCCGTCCTCTCCTCCCCACTCCCATCCACTCCGTCCTCTCCTCCCCACTCAGCCCTCTCACATCCACTCCGTCCTCTCCTCCCCACTCAGCCCTCTCACATCCACTCCGTCCTCTCCTCCCCACTCAGCCCTCTCACATCCACTCCGTCCTCTCCTCCCCACTCCCCCACTCCGTCCTCTCTCCAGCCCTCTCACATCCACTCCGTCCGCCTCTCACATCCACTCCGTCCCTCCTCCCCACTCAGCCCTCTCACATCCACTCCGTCCTCTCCTCCCCACTCAGCCCTCTCACATCCACTCCGTCCTCTCCTCCCCACTCAGCCCTCTCACATCCACTCCGTCCTCTCCTCCCCACTCAGCCCTCTCACATCCACTCCGTCCTCTCCTCCCCACTCCAGCCTCTCACATCCACTCCGTCCTCTCCTCCCCACTCCAGCCTCTCACATCCACTCCGTCCTCTCCTCCCCACTCAGCCTCTCACATCCACTCCGTCCTCTCCTCCCCACTCAGCCCTCTCACATCCACTCCGTCCTCTCCTCCCCACTCCAGCCTCTCACATCCACTCCGTCCTCTCCTCCCCACTCCAGCCTCTCACATCCATCCGTCCTCTCCTCCCCACTCCAGCCTCTCACATCCACTCCGTCCTCCCCACTCCTCCCCACTCAGCCTCTCTCACATCCACTCCGCCCTCCCACTCTCCTCCCCCCCACTCCAGCCTCTCACATCCACTCCGTCCTCTCCTCCCCACTCAGCCCTCTCACATCCACTCCGTCCTCTCCTCCCCACTCCAGCCCTCTCACATCCACTCCGTCCTCTCCTCCCCACTCAGCCCTCTCACATCCACTCCGTCCTCTCCTCCCCACTCCAGCCTCTCACATCCACTCCGTCCTCTCCTCCCCACTCCAGCCTCTCACATCCACTCCGTCCTCTCCTCCCCACTCAGCCTCTCACATCCACTCCGTCCTCTCCTCCCCACTCAGCCCTCTCACATCCACTCCGTCCTCTCCTCCCCACTCAGCCCTCTCACATCCACTCCGTCCTCTCCTCCCCACTCCAGCCTCTCACATCCACTCCGTCCTCTCCTCCCCACTCAGCCCTCTCACATCCACTCCGTCCTCTCCTCCCCACTCCAGCCTCTCACATCCACTCCGTCCTCTCCTCCCCACTCAGCCTCTCACATCCACTCCGTCCTCTCCTCCCCACATCCACTCCGTCCTCTCCTCCCCACTCAGCCCTCTCACATCCACTCCGTCCTCTCCTCCCCACTCCAGCCTCTCACATCCACTCCGTCCTCTCCTCCCCACTCCAGCCTCTCACATCCACTCCGTCCTCTCCTCCCCACATCCAGCCTCTCACATCCACATCCACTCCGTCCTCTCCTCCCCCCTCTCACTCCAGCCTCTCCTCCCCACATCCACATCCACTCCGTCCTCTCCTCCCCACTCAGCCCTCTCACATCCACTCCGTCCTCTCCTCCCCACTCCAGCCTCTCACATCCACTCCGTCCTCTCCTCCCCACTCAGCCCTCTCACATCCACTCCGTCCTCTCCTCCCCACTCAGCCCTCTCACATCCACTCCGTCCTCTCCTCCCCACTCAGCCCTCTCACATCCACTCCGTCCTCTCTCTCTCACATCCACTCCGTCCTCTCCTCCCCACTCAGCCTCTCACATCCACTCCGTCCTCTCCTCCCCACTCCAGCCTCTCACATCCACTCCGTCCTCTCCTCCCCACTCCAGCCTCTCACATCCACTCCGTCCTCCCTCCCCACTCAGCCTCCTCCACTCCCCACTCAGCCCTCTCAGCCTCTCACATCTCACATCCACTCCGTCCTCTCTCCCCACTCAGCCTCTCACATCCACTCCTCCCTCCTCCCCACTCCAGCCTCTCACATCCACTCTCCTCCCTCCCCACTCCAGCCCTCTCATCCTCTCCCTCTCCTCCCCACTCCAGCCTCTCACATCCACTCCGTCCTCTCCTCCCCACTCCAGCCTCTCACATCCACTCCGTCCTCTCCTCCCCACTCCAGCCTCTCACATCCACTCCGTCCTCTCCTCCCCACTCCAGCCTCTCACATCCACTCCGTCCTCCTCCCCACTCCCTCTCACATCCAGCCTCTCCTCCCCACTCCATCTCACATCCACTCCGTCCTCTCCTCCCCACTCAGCCCTCTCACATCCACTCCGTCCTCTCCTCCCCACTCAGCCCTCTCACATCCACTCCGTCCTCTCCTCCCCACTCAGCCCTCTCACATCCACTCCGTCCTCTCCTCCCCACTCCAGCCTCTCACATCCACTCCGTCCTCTCCTCCCCAGCCTCCAGCCTCTCCTCCCCACATCCACATCCACTCCGTCCTCCTCCCCACTCCAGCCTCTCCTCCCCACTCCATCCACATCCACTCCGTCCTCTCCTCCCCACTCAGCCTCTCACATCCACTCCGTCCTCTCCTCCCCACTCCAGCCCTCTCACATCCCTCCGTCCTCTCCTCCCCACTCCAGCCTCTCACATCCACTCCGTCCTCTCTCCCCACTCCAGCCTCCACATCCACTCCGTCCTCTCCTCCCCACTCCCCCTCTCACATCCACTCCGCCTCTCTCCCCACTCAGCCCTCTCACATCCACTCCGTCCTCTCCTCCCCACTCAGCCCTCTCACATCCACTCCGTCCTCTCCTCCCCACTCAGCCCTCTCACATCCATCCGTCCTCTCCTCCCCACTCCCTCTCACATCCACTCCGTCCTCTCCTCCCCACTCCAGCCTTCTCCCATCCACTCCGCCCCTCTCAGCACATCCACTCCGTCCTCCTCCCCACTCAGCCCTCTCTCCACTCCCCTCTCCTCCCCACTCAGCCCTCTCACATCCACTCCGTCCTCCTCCCCACTCTAGCCCTCTCACATCCACTCCGTCCTCTCCTCCCCACTCAGCCCTCTCACATCCTCCGTCCTCTCCCCCCACTCAGCCCTCTCACATCCACTCCGTCCTCTCCTCCCCACTCAGCCCTCTCACATCCGTCCTCTCCTCCCCACTCAGCCCTCTCACATCCACTCCGTCCTCTCCTCCCCACTCAGCCCTCTCACATCCACTCCGTCCTCTCCTCCCCACTCAGCCCTCTCACATCCACTCCGTCCTCTCCTCCCCACTCAGCCCTCTCACATCCTCCTCCTCCCCAGCCTCTCACAGCCTCCTCCCTTGCCCATCCATGATGATGTTAATTATAATCCATATAACAGAAGGCCAATGTCATGCTCAAGCTCTTTTAAATAGTCAAATTCAGTCCCGGTTTTATATCTTTGGCTCACTCTGAATTCATGCATTCTAATTGGCCAGTAATTAAATCACTAAACTAAGTACCTTAATCTTGTCTCTCTGACGTCTTTACCCCCCTCCAAAATCTATTTAGCTACTAACATAATGTAGTTGTAATTTTCTCCTTCTTTATCTTCAGAAAGGACTGGCCTTGTGAGCTGCATCTAGGCAGCCTGAGTCTCTGAATTGAAGCATTCCTCGTTCACAGTTTATCTAATTTACATGTCGATCCTCAGATGTTACGTAATATTTAGTGTTATATAAATGTAGTTTGTTAGTGTGAAGTCATTGATGATATTTTCTTATTTTCTTCTCGTTTTTTATGTACATTGGACCTGCAGCCATTCTGAAGGTAATCTTCCTAGTGACAGTTTTCCCTGTGATATTTTTGTGTGTGGTCTACACACACAGGCAGACCTCATGCCACACACACTCACACACACACACACACAGGCAGACCTCACGCCACACACACACACACACACAGGCAGACCTCACGCCACACACACACACACAGGCAGACCTCACGCCACACACACACACACACACAGGCAGACCTCACGCCACACACACACACACACGCACACACACAGGCAGACCTCACGCCACACACACACACACACGCACACACACAGCCAGACCTCACGCCACACACACACACACAGGCAGACCTCACGCCACACACACACAGGCAGACCTCACGGCACACACACACACAGGCAACTTTTCAACATTACTATGCTGGGCTCCCAATAACACCCCAACTCTGGTGACTACAGCATGCAGACAGCGAAGGCGCTTTGCTGGGGGACTGGATTTCCCTGCAGCAGCCCGTTGGCATCGGAACACTGGACCCCGACCCAGTTCAGCCTGACAGGCCCTCTGTGCACGAGGAGCTGGGTCGCAGGAGGTGCTCTCTGGAACCGTTGCCTGCCAGGGACAGAGACAGCCTCACGCCAGAGTCGCCACCGGGTCAGACGGGCCGTGACCACGAGGAGCAGACGCGGGAGATCATGGGTGATGTTCTAATGGTGGACAACCAGGTAGCTGACTTTGGCAGCTCCATGCTGGCTGCCATCTCCTGCTGGCACAATAGGGCCACGGCTTTGCTTTCCGCTCACTTTCCAACGGTGAGGCTTAATGCCACCAGTGGGTTTCCTATATCCTCTGCCATTTCACCATATTACCAGTCAACCATCTCCCTCCATCTTTACCATGCCTTTAATGTAAGTCACTAACACCCAGCTACCATTGGCCAATCAAGTGGATTTTTCACGTCCGCACACAATACTAACTGCATGGATAACACAGCTATTATATATCTGTAGCATGGAGACCTGTCACCTGAGATTGATTTGTTTCGTTCACCGGTAGGCGAATGGTATTACGCACTTTTAAAAACTGCTTTCTTATTAAATCATTAGGCCCTGGTTCCGAAATGATGATTTCTGTATGGCGCGGGACAGCGCCAAAATCAACATTTGTGGAAACACTTAATTGACCAATAAGAGCTTAGCGGTTTTCCATGTACCTATTTTGCGGTGGCATTTGCATTGAATCAATGGCTCCACACAGCTAATGTGTGACCTCAAAGGGTGAATTTGGTTGTCAAATTAGGGAGTCACGTACTACAGGAGGCGTAACCATTGTGCTATTTTCCTTTTGAACTATAAAAGAGATTTGCATGGTTAATTACAGCAATTAAAATGTTTTGAAATGATAATCATTTATCTCTGCATTGAAGGTGGATGGTCTAGGTGTTCATTGACAGTGAGCAGTCATTATGATTAACAGGATATTGGTAGATATTGACAGGCACTAACTCGGACAACGGTGGATTGAGTTAGTGTAGGGTGAGGATGTGTTCAAGCAGGTATGTGGAAGAAGGCTCAGGTTATTTTTTAAAACAGGATATCACTCTGGGTGTAGAGTGGAGGAGAGTTACTGACACAAGCATTATGTCAGCTGTACACACAGAGAATTGGATTGCCCCCAGAATCCAGCCTTAAAGAACTTTAGCCTGTGTCGCAGATGTGGAGAACGTTTGGTTTTGACCCATTCTACATTGTCAAAGTACTGTCTACTCTTGTAAGAAACCTAATGTCAGATATCTCTGGTTTTAAACTCTGGCCATATTAACTTTTGTGTATTAGAACACTGAGGGACTCCATGTACACTTTTGAAATGTGGGTGTACATTTAGCGCACGCTGGTTAGATCCTGGGTACTCGACGGGATAGCTGATTCCCAGCCAAGCATGACATGTTTTCCCGTATCTCCCCCACCCAGCAGCTCCCACTACACCCCATTACACACACACACACACACACACACACACACACACACAGTCTGACACCACCACACAGAAGTTGGCTTTATGTCCGTTGTAACTGTACACAGGGCTCAAATCTGTGAACTGGACTGAAATTGCTACATTCTACTGCTTCCGTTCAGCTGGGCCTTATTGAATTGGCTGTGGTAATTGTATATAAAGAGTTGACTATGGAATACACATTTGATTAATTTTATCACATTTATATGTATATTTATTTTTTAAATAAAAACGTCAGATGCCACTTAATACTAGACATGGATCACAAACTGTGGCTGTTGTAGCAAATCACCCAGATTATTTGCCATTTTACCGTTTACTCTGTTATGACCTCTGTCCCTTGATAGCATTAGATTTCATGTGCTATTTCATGTGCTATTTCATGTGCTATTTCATGTGCTATTTCATGTGCTATTTCATGTGCTATTTCATGTGCTATTTCATGTGCTATTTCATGTGCTATAAGACCTGTCTCCGAGGCCGTGGCCTCTATAGTCAATTAACCTGATTATTTGACTTTGCTGTTGATTAAATGTCAGATGACAATATATAATAACTAATATGCATGTATTTTAATTCCATCGGTTTTCTGAGTCTCCGTCTTATTGCCTTCTTATCCAGGCGCACGTGGAAGAAGTGCCTCGTCTAGGCAGCGCTCCTGCGATAATGGTGATGGAGCCGCACGAGGATCTGCCAGCCGTGCACCAAGTTTCTCATGCCTTATCCACGCTGCCGCCCAGACTGCTAAAAACACCAGAGCCTGAGGAGAGGCGTGGAGAAGAAGAGGAGAGAGCGGAGGAAGAGAAGAGCTACGCACAGGAGAAGAGCTACAGAGAGGACGAGGAACAAAGCGACTGCTCTGCCCTTCATCAGGATACGATGAACTCGTCGGGGGCTAATGGCGATTGTTCAGAGTTGGGTGAGGGAGATGAGGATGGGGCGATGAAGGAGGAGACAGACGGCGTTCTGCCCGTCTCTGTGCTGGACCAGGCTAGTGGTATATCCGAACATTTAGTCAGCGTACTGCCCGTCTCTGTGCTGGACCAGGCTAGTGGTATATCCGAACATTTAGTCAGCAGTCTGTCACCGAGCGGCAGCGTTGTGGTCACGGAGGACCTTCGTTCTCTGAGCTGTCCCTCATCGTGCAAGGAAAACAGGACCACAAGCCAAAGCCCCGATCTCAGGGAGACATCCCGGACTGTGGTTAACTCGATCCCCAAGCACCCGCTGCTCGTGGAAGCCAAACCCTTTGCGCCGGCCTCGATTGAGTTCGAGGGCAGATCCAGTCTCTCCAATCTGGACCAGATTCTCATCCACAAAATCCGGACCTACTACGAGAACGCAGAGCACCAGGACGCCAGCTTCAGCATCAAGCGCAGGGAGAGCTTGTCCTACATCCCAGCAGGCTTGGTGAGACAGTTAAGTAAGCAGCTGAACGGCTCACCTCAAGAGCAGGCGCTTCCGGGACACCGGAAGGTCTCGCCGAACAACCGGCCCACCTCCTGGTCCGTGTTCGACCTTCCTGGCTTGGAGAAAGACAAAGGCATTAGTGATGCCTCTGTTCTGGAGCCACAGAAGGCCACTGACGTCAAGCCCAGCTCCCAATGTTTGGAGGCTACTCCTGCTGGTGACGAGGAAGAGCTGTTTGGACCCTCTATAGACATGATCCAAGTGTGGCGAGACATGGAGACGGATGAGTTCAACAAGAGCCTGGAGGAACCCAAGGGTATCCAGAAGAGGGGGAACATCGTCACGCCCAGTTTACATCCAGCCGTATCCACACAACGATCCCGGAAGGGGGGGAGCAGCAGAGAGAGCCCTGAAGCTGGGAACGTAAAGCCTCTGGAGATCCTGGAGGAGTCCTACACGGGCACTGTCTTAGAAGAGTCTCCAGCCCTGATACCTTCTGACCAGGACTGTTCCAAGGAGAAGACTATTGGGTCCGAAGAGAGGGTCAGTAGGACTTCTGTACCCAGGATCACCAGCCTGCGTTCCCAGAGCGAGGACGACCTTATCCTCCAGGACATGGAGAGGATGAAGAACAAGGTGTTTCAGCTGGCCCGCCAGTACAGCCAGCGTATCAAGAACAGCCGGCCCGTGGTGAGGCAGAGGAACAGGGAGAGTGAGAACCAACTCCCCCAGAAGAACCTACCTGCTGTTTACGAGGAACAGTTCCAAAGGGGTAAGCAGTCAGGGATCTGTTTGGCTTCTTTGATCGTACTTAATATGATATTTTCTAAGTTATAATGTTGATTTTATAAATCCGCTGTGCTTTCTCTGGCCTGTCTTCTGTGCTTGCAGGTCGGCCTAACCTGACCCTGTCGCTCAACCCGTACGAGCAGCTGATCATGCATGAGTTGAGTTCCCTCAGCCCCGTCCCTAGTCTCAGTTCTGGGGCCAGCTCCCGGGTCACGTCCCCCTGTCCCAATGGTTCCAGCAGCCCAGTGCAGACGGAGAGTTTCCACTGGCCCGACGTCCAGGAGCTACGCTCCAAATACGCCAACCCCAGGCTGGACACCGGAGCCTCCCGCCTCTCACCCGTCAGCCGCAGCTGCTCCGTCCCAGACGCTACGGAGAGTTGTTCCGAGGGGTTCGGCACCTCGTGGAGCCACACTGCAGACCCGTCTGGCTACAACCCCTCCACAGACACTATCAGTGGGCAAACGGAGACCGAGTCGTCCATGGCTTACCTGGCTCAGAACTCTGTGGGAGAGGCTGGTCTACAACCGCCAATGTGCAGGTGGAACTCTTTGGATCACATGCTGGGAACACAGCCTCTACATGAGCTGCAGAACCTCCAGACGCCCATGAGGGGCTGTTCTGTGACCTGTCAAGCTAGCCTGCCCAATGATCGCACTGTTATTGTAGTGGAGAGGGTTCCAGGTGCCATGCCAGCGGAGATGGGAGAGGGGGGCAGAGTGGAGGTGCACGGAGAAGAAGGAAAGGGAAAACTAACAATCTCAAACGGCTTTGACTACCAATACTGTGCTAAGATTGCTGCACTGACTTCAGTTCAAAAGCCTGAAAGTAGCCTGGTAAAAAACCTGCGAGCTAAATTCCAGAACTTGGGTTCAAACGCATGAATGCTTGAAAGCTGTAACAGAGAGCCTTTTGTCATTGTGACTGTAAGTCATGAGATATGCATTCTCTTCGATATATATGCGCAGTTGACGATGAGAAATTACTACAAATAACATGTATCAGCCAGTGACTACCGCTGCTGGTATGAGTTCTGTACAAGGGATATTGCTTAATAATGTGTACAGCCATGGGAGAGAAGTAGGTGCCGGTGTAAAATGTAAAATACTTGTACAATTGTTTTGTTCTTCCGCCTTTATAAAATGTGTACAGTATATGTAAAGAGAGAAGTTTGTATATATGGTAAAGCGGTTTTGAGAATGTTTAAGAAAATATGCATTGGTGTATTCAGGTTTTTATATTGTGTTTGCTGAATGACTTGTTACGCCCACAATGCAATCGTAATCCACTTTCTGGAGGATAAGGGTCACAGTTGTAAGGAAATTGTTTTTTGGGGAGGTACACTAATATTATAAGAGTTGTACATCTGGGAGTGGTTATTGCAGATTCACAGCAAAGATGGCTCCATTGGAAATGAACCAAAGAGTTTTCTTTACGTCAGATGTGTAATAATGGAAGAAATATGGTTTCGTTTAATTTTCTGCCCATTTCGCCACATTTAGCTGGACTTTCATACGGGGTTTTTGTTTTCATACATCACTGGACCGTTTTTTCTAATTATTAGTTTTTTTTGTATTTATGAAACGATTCTTGTCTTTGTTCAATTCTTGACCAATAGAGGGACCTACACTTTTCCATTCCAGAAACGCACTGAGTAACTAAATGCTTAATACAGTACGGCATATCTTCGCAATAAAGCAGAGGTATTGAAATTACATCCGCCTACATCCTCATTTCTGGCTCTTTTAGTGCCTGTAGGAAAATATCTAACATGAATACAGGATTTCCATGACAGCTGCAGTTAAAGTTTTTTTTTTGGATGAGAGCATCTTCGTTATTGCATTATCCTACCATCTCTCCCTCTGTCCGGACCATTTTCAGAACACAAATGATTTCTAACCATATTAGGTTGATGATTCGAGCAGAGAAGCTATAATGTTTATAGATCTATTATTTGATAGTGACGAGCAGCGTAATGGGTGTTGATGTTTCAGCAGGAACGTTTGATAACGCGGCTGTCGACGGAGAACTATGGAAAGGCTGAATGTACCAATCCAAGTTTATTCGATTGAGTACTCGAGGTCGTGTTCTTCAGTCTTGGTCCAGTAGAACTACAGTGTAAAGGATAACAGAGTAGAGTTGTGGCACAGAACTAACACCTGATCTGAATGGTACCCCATTATTTAAAATAGCTGACGGTTGCCCTGAACTTCTAAACACTATCAATGGCTGAAAATAAAAAGGCCGTAGTCAATCAATCTATGTATACATATAGAGTAGGATTAATTTTTATATTTTGCCACTACCACAAACTATCAGCGTCGGTTGTGTACCTTAAGGAAATGTATGATTGTGAATGTTTGAAATGTAGGCTAGTCAAACTATCAATAGCATGTTCATATTTACAATGTGGCCTGTGCTGTGAAAGTGGAAACAAATACATGAGCATAACTTGAAACCAGGACCTTCTACAACAGACAACATTTGCAGAAACACCGCAAGGACCCGACCGATAGCAGCAAAACAACATGACAGCACGCCAACACAGGTAAATACATGCGGACATAGAACCATCATTTTTTCTATATTGTTTAATAGTTGTGGCATATAAAATAGGGTGACAGAAGTTCAAAGATACAGAGATTGAGATCCGCTTCACGTTATAATTACGGGAAATTAGGCTTCCCCTCCCGTTACACAGAATGAACTATATTATGGAGCTCCAGTGCGCTCCTGACGCATCTGAATCCCATTGGCTGAACGCTGGACACTGTAGGCGGTCATACGCAGTATTACGCACACGAGGCGTCTGTATGAACCATATGCGAGCTGTTTAGTCGCGAATCTCCTCTTTTTGTAATTCATTTCACTTTGAGTGTCTTTGAGTGTTTTTTTTACCAACGTATAGGCTATACCTGCCTTATTCGAGGAAGTTGATCTGCAGAGAGAATGGGCTGTGCCATATCCGAGATGGCACCGGAAAATGCCGAGCGCACGACGGGAACGCAGGATGCTGCTGCGCATCTGGACCAGGAGCAGATCCAGATGATCAGGGAGTCGTGGAAAGTTATCCAGGACGACATTGCCAAATTAGGGATAATCATGTTCGTCAGGTGATATATGTTTTGATACGTTTTCTTTGTGTGACTGACATTTTAAAAGTTTTCCCTTAAAATGCTGATTTATGTAAAATCTCGGACAACATCTCAAAATAATTGACTGAATTCTTAGGTACTGATTATTTATAGATTTGATCCAATGTTTGTAATCACTTTGCTTAAAGGTGAATTCCCCTTCCAGTGTCTGGTTTGCATCAGACTGGGGTTTCTCTATGATTTGGTCTGTGCTTATTTTAACATTGTGTTCATCTTTATCTTGAAATGAAAAACGGAGTTACTTAACAATGTGTGGTTTTGCAGGTTGCATTAACTGAACCGTTACTTACCTTGAATATAGGAGGATGGTGTGTTTGTGTCAGGATGGTTCAATATATCCCCAGAATGTCCCCATAATAATGTGTGTTTAACTCAACCTGGCTTAAAGGGATTCTGAATGTCACGTGTGTTACTGTTACTGCATCCAAAACTCTCTGGTGTTTATCGCCAGAGGGATTCAAACTGTGTTATTCTTTCAAACGGTGTTATTCCACTGTGTTATTCCTTCAAACGGTGTAATTCCACTGTGTTATTCCTTCATATTGTGTTATTCATCCAGACTGTGTTATTCATCCAGACTGTGTTATTCATTTAAACTGTGTTATCCCTGTTTAGCACTTGTTTTGTTTAGGGTTATATTAGGGTTATATATACATGCATGTTTATTCTATACGAAAAGATGAGTGACTACAGCTTTTATAAATGTGGTTAACCAGGTAAATATGATAACCAAACTGAAGACACACAGTTGTTTACCTGCCAGTTTAGTACAGTTGTTGGGTGCAAAATACAACAGAAATAGCACAGGCCAGTAATGTAAGAGAGAAGTAGCCATGAAGGCGGTCTGAACTAAAATAACAGTGGAGGAGTGCTACTATGGAGTCATTGTAAATGTCCTTAAACGTTTGATATAACCAGACCTCCATCAGAGTCAACAACCTGATATGGGCAGAGTGCTACCAGACAGCAATTTATTCTAGTCCTGAAAAAGCTCTCTAGTTGAACATGTCTCCTCTGAATCACTAGGCTACAGTAGGGGTCATGTTTTGGGAGGGAGGTGATGGAAACCTGAACACAGAAACTCCCTGGAACAATACATTTTTTGAGTAACACAGGGATCTGCAACAGATTACATTGACACCCAGCATAAACATAAATATATTAACCGGTTCCTACGTCTTTGAAATACACTTTTTTAGATATACTGTATATATATAGGATATATTTTTTTTTTCTGAAAATGTTTAAAGGTTGTTACCAAGATTCATGTTTTGATATATCGTCGCTGTACTCTATGATTATTATTCTACAGAAGGCTTTCACTGCATTTCAGGATGAGGCATTATTTTGTTGCAGAGGGCGTTTGTGTCGTCACGCCTAATCTCTGCCCTGCAGCAAGAAACTTGCATAGGCTGTCCCCCTTTTCTTGTGTCTTGGAGATTTTTGTTAAGGTTTTACATCACCGACCATCATATATCACTGCTGAATATTGCATAAAATGCAGCACTAGAATGCAGCACGGGAATTTCCCTTCCACTTATAGCCTCTCGAGTGCAAAGAGTACAAATTACAAATTGCAGTGTCAAGCTCCCATGTGTAGATTCCAGCAGCTGGGGCATGGATAATTTCCTCTGTGCTCTCACATGTTGTTTTATAGTGTTAACAAGACTGTCAGTTAATTTGACCATGGATACATAAAATCCACTGAGGAAATATTTCAATACAGATTTCAATGCCATTTTGGATTTCCTAAATATGAATTTGTGGTGATCAGAACATCTGCTCTATATGAGGAGGCACAGAAGGTGGATGTGGAGAATTAACAAATACGATTGTAATTGGATTGATTTAAGTTTAAATACAGAACCATAACTTTTTTTATTTAACTTTTGCAATTAATTAATTTGGAGACCCCTTGGCTTCTTTAAAGGTCAAAGTTCACCAACGTCTTTATGGTCCTGTTTCATGGACAGATTCGGTTTGAGTCCTGGACTAAGCATTTTAGAGCTCAATAGAGATTTTAAAGTCCACATTTAAAATTCACAGTAGCGACTATTAATTTATTACATCACACTCAGTAGAAATAAAACAAAAAGTAAAAGGCATTATTTTCACAATGTCTGTGTAATTTCCAACCTCATAGTTTATAAATATCATTGAAGCACTTCACTATAGGACAATATAAATATGAGCCCAGTCACAATAGAAAACACTAAGGCCTTTGATGACAAGATAAATGGCCCTGGCAGGTGTCAGATAGACAACTATGAGTGTGAATACGACAAGTTATTTCTCTCTCTCTCTTTAAATCACCAAATTTTACATTTTAATTTATTTCTGGATAATGTATCTACAAATTTAGAACGTGAATGTACAAACATATAGTTAGAATGCAACTTTTGTTTTTGTAATGGCTGAAATCAAGACAAATCATGTGACTTTTATTACCTTTACGAATATTTAAGAAAAGAAACAGTTTGAAAAATTATAACAACAAAAACATTAACTTATTCAGTTGAAAAGGGGCTTCATGATGTTCATTATGTACCAATTACATTCCCAAACGTGTACAAAGACAATTTGTCATCACCTGACATCAGTTGCAGTTGTTCCGATTATCCTTAAATGAAATCAGCCATTCCCGGAGGATTTCATCTTTCTTGGTTGTAAACTGTAGTGTTTTTTTGTGCTCATGGATGAAACTGACTCTTGAATGCTCCGATGCTTCTGTTGTCTTGGTAACAGGTTGTTTGAGACCCATCCAGAATGCAAGGATGTATTCTTCCTGTTCCGAGATGTCGAGGACCTTGAGAGGCTACGGACAAACCGAGAGCTAAGAGCACACGGTCTGCGGTCAGTCACCGCTTTACCAAACTATCAAAGTGTGTTATTACATTTACACATGTCAAAATCTCACAATGGACCATCACTGATTCCACGAGTTCTCACATTCAAAAAATAGAACAATTGTGTGTCCTATATTACAGAACTGTCGACTGTTTCGTTCCCTATAAGATGAAAGAACACCAGAATCATAAAAAAAATATATATATATAAACACAGCCTGTTTTGGCCTGGGAATGGGATGGATTTTCAAACCACGACAGTAATGTTTACACAGGGTCTTTATTCAAAATGACATACGCGTTGAACTATTTATGCAGTAGCTGTTTTCCAAATGAACTCACATACTGGTCATATAAAAACCTAGGTTTGACGGGTAAGCACAGACAGAACATACTGACACAGCATCAACATCGCTAAGACTGTTTTGAATTTTTTTTAAATTGTGTTCAGCATTCGTGTGAAGGGAGAGTTTGTAACACTTGAGACTGAAGGTGTCCAAAATATTTCTCCCCATCACATCTGATGCCAATGAATAGCATATATACTCTTAATATGCAGTTTGAGTTTGTTTCCTCAATTTCTGTTTTTCCTCCCACAAAGGCCATAAGAGCCAATTAAACCTGAGAACTCTGCAACACGAAAGAATGATGGCTACAGTGGCATTACAGACAGATATGGATGCTAGCGCTACATCCTCACACTGCCTCAGCTCTTCCAGGAAAAGGCCAAGTGGCCCTCAAACCACTCCAACGGACATTAGTACAAACGTCGCCACCGGCTGTCGAGCTAAAGAGCAGCGCACACCCATTTTACACCCGGCGTATATTAACCCTTCAGGGCGAAACTAGTGTTTTAATAATACAAATAATAAATTACTTAAATGAATTCATAGCTTTTTTAGTTTGTTTTCGAAGTGTTTTTCCTCACATCCAATGGTCGAAAAGTACATCTAAATACAGAATAAAATGTACATTTCTTTGCATTTCACTTTGTGGCGACCCCTTTTGGGTCAACAAACCGCCTTTATACAGTAACAGTGTGGGAGGGAGCTGGGCCAAGCTGTGCCTCTGGGTTGGTCGGTCCGCCTGTCATTCATACAGATTTCTGTTTTCAGAGTGATGTCATTCATTGAGAAGAGTGTAGCCAGACTCGACCAGCTGGAGAGACTTGAAGGTCTGGCTGTGGAGCTGGGGAGGATCCACTATCGTTACAACGCCTCACCGAAATACTACAGCGTAACACACACTCACTGACAATGCCGCGCTAAATGAAGTAACAATTGTCTTTTTTAAATATACACAGTACATATATATTGATAATAATCCTATTTGGGTGTGACTTCCTTCTAGTATGTAGGAGCAGAATTCATCTGTGCTGTCCAACCCATTCTTAAAGAGAAATGGACCAGAGAGCTTGAGGAGGCTTGGAAGGTACATAATTCAATATGTTGTTAGACAGCAACTGCATTGGACATTTTAGAAATATATATATCCCATTGCTTATTGAAATCAGATGGCAAGTGTTCCTGTGACATTCCCCAACTGAATGAATCCAATGAGCTCTATATTACATCACCAACAAGCAAATAAATGTGTCTATACCGCTTCGGGGAGGTTAAGGAACAACTACCCTTCTCCAGCAGCATTACTGCTGAGATTTAACTCAACGTTAATATTCTATGTTCAGGAGTCATTTCAGTGGCAGCCGAAAGTCAACTGAAATCAATATTTTTATGTTAGCATACCTTATATAAATACGTCAACATTAAAAACTGTACTAGCAGCACCAACTATAAACAGGCAAGATACTAAATACAAAAAAACACAAGGGTTGGTGCCACGTTGCTTTAAATGTACTGAAAGATCCCAGAAATCGTATTTCAAGTGCAGAATTTTCCACTTGAATGTTTTTATGGAAAACAGGGACATTTCAAAACGAGCTTAACATTTAAACAATGGCGTATGTTGACCTAGAATGTTCTCGTAACGATGTCCTCATTAGTACCCATGTTATGCTTCAAAACCAGACCCTGTTCCTCTACCTGACAACGTTCATGAACCATGGTTACCAGGAGGAGAAGAACCGCCAGAGTCATGCGATCGATTCACCCAAGGACCGGCCAGAGAAGCGGAACACAGCCTTATAACTACAAAACATGCTCAACACAGTAATGTGGTGAACGACGCTTAGCTATGTATATAATATATTTATTTATCGCAGTATTCATTTTATACATTGGTCATGTTACCTGAACTAGTTTTTCAGCCAAAAGCATAAGATAAAACTGCTCAATCTTTTTTCCATTTGTAAATCTGTTTTGGCGGGTTCAACAAACTGCTGCCAGATTGTAATCGACAAAAACATTTTATTCATCCACTTAGTCATATCAATTGTGTTCCTTAACAATGACATTCTTCCACATGGTGATATAACATAAAGGTGATGTGAGATGATGTAAACAGCAGCTGAGTGTTTCTGTCACATGTACCGGAAAGCAATTCTATTCCTTATGAATAATTTTCATAGTTGTGTTCGTAGCCACTGTACACATTAAAAACTCAAATCATTTTGAACCTTTTTCTTCCACTGATGCCAGAAAAAAAACATGAAATTAAGATAAATTGCACAAATTAAAAGGGTTGCAGTAGTTCTGCATTGTAGTAGCTACTAAGCAGGCAAAATATGGGACAGTATACAGCCTAAATGCCACAGAGGCCTTACATGTGTCAGCCAACCATGGAGACGTTCACTTATACTGCTGGAGTACCACAGTACTGGAGCCTGAGGTTCTAAATAGGCCCCACAAATAACCTGACAGAACATAAAGCCTGGTGTCTCAGGTTTATTAAATACTTAGGTTGTCTAGTGGGTTCCCCTGCTTGTCTTACAACTTTTAGTCATTAACTCGACCAATAAGGAACATAAGCACTTAGTAATATCCTTAAGAGAAATAAAGAGAGCGATTTTCTTAATCGCAACAAACAGCATTAGTCCTCGACCCCGGAGAAATAAAAATGGCAGCTTTACTGTAGGTCTGCATACGATTACAATGTATACAACGTTGGCAGAAACCAGTTACAACAAAGTCCAATTGAAAAGCAAATCAGAACTTTTGGGAAAATATTACAAGATGGATGAATAAAATGAAAACCAAGAAATAAATCAGAACATACCAGCAAAGGCCTTAGGAGTAAAATGGAAAAAAAACTTGAAAGGCATTTGATGAATGTGCTTCACATCCAGTCAGTGACCGCAGCTCGCCCCGTAACCTGGAACCACACACACGGCGATCGTGGGGTCGATCAAATCTGTTGAATGCCCTCGGTTTCCCTTCCTAGTGACTGGTGCCAATCACCGCCCGGGGGGAGGAGACGCTGCTTAGAAAAAACAATGGCATGATGTCAAAGCAGTCAACAGGTAGAGGACAGTCTCCTCACCCAGCAGCTGGGAGCAGGATGAGGGGGTGTGGGTGATAACTGGGGGATAGAGATGATAGCTGGAGCCTCTTGGAGGTGGTACAAGCCAGCCTGAGTTCCCCCAGTACTCTAGAAAAAAGAGAGTCTATTGCTCATTGGGTGGCTTTGGTCTTCTTTCCTTTGCTTTTCTTGTCTTTCTTCTTAAGCCCGTCCATGTGTGCTCTCAGGAGGTTAGAGTATGCCTGCAAAGAAAAGCAAAGGGCACACAGTGTCTAAACGATTAACAGAAAGAGTAAAGAAAAAATCCACAATATCCAAGTAAGGTGTTCGGCCACCAGATCAGCTTCAATGTGCCTTGGAATAGATTATACACCGCTCTGGAATAGATTATACAAGGCCCTGGAATAGATTATACAAGGCCCTGGAATAGATTATACAAGGCCCTGGGACAGATTATACAAGGCCCTGGAATAGATTATACAAGGCCCTGGAACAGATTATACAAGGCCCTGGAATAGATTATACAAGGCCCTGGAATAGATTATACAAGGCCCTGGAATAGATTATACAAGGCCCTGGAATAGATTATACAAGGCCCTGGAATAGATTATACAAGGCCCTGGAATAGATTATGTGTTAAATGTCAATTATTTGTTGCCAGCCCAAAATACAATGCATCATTGATTTGTTAAAGAAACAGTACCTACCATCTGGAACTTGATTACTTCTTTTGTGCTAATCTGGAAATACAAAGAAAACGACAGATTGCGCTGACTGCAGAGTATACCATATCAACAACAATATGAGAATTTCTCATTTACCCATTTTTTTATAAAACAGGAATTGATAACTGTATTGATAAGTAGAGGTTACAGTAAGGTAAGTAAGTCAAACTCGAACTTGCCACACAAAGCGAAACTAAATGCATATCAACTTAGACACAGATGCCAAACAAATATTCTATGATTAAAATCAAAGTCACAGTCGCAACTATCAGAATTGATTGCAACCTTGGTAGGAAAGACCAATATTTGGTTACCTATTCTAAACAACGCCATAGGCTTACCACTGTGCTAATTTTCTTCTTGCCGTCTGACGCTCTGAGTAGACACTTGTTGTCTGCTGGTTCATAGTTCTCCGGGTGACCTTTCCTGGGGACTGGTTTGGTTCTCCCGTCATCTGTAACGTTAATGACAAGTCAATAGAAATCGGAGGGTGACCTCAAAACAGGAGATACTGGCTTTACGTGTGGAAATTCTCAAGCAACTAAAATCATACGCTGAAAACATGGTGGTCAGTGGTGTATGAAAAAACCTTTTAAGGTAGATAACCTCCTCAACTGGGGTTGGTCGAGGTCTACCAAATTGGTTTGTATGTCAACAGAGACACAACGTGATGTACACTTTATACTATTTTGCAAGGTACTATTTTGCAAACCCTGAATGCTAACAGCATGATGAAAAGGGACTTGGACCAGGCACTGTTTTTTTTTACACCTTAATTGAAGCTGGGGTACCTACTGAAGTAGCTTTTTGTTGATACAAGTTAGTGTACATCTACCCATCTAGTGCCAATCTAATGGCAACCCTAATTGTGCGTACTATAATGGTATTAGTTATTCCACTGACTAACAATAAATATTATCATGGTGCCAGTTAGCTGCTCATCTGTCAGCTGGTTTATACTAGCCATTCCTCTTGACACGGACTGGATCTGTTTTGTTTGTTTCACCATTCACTGTAATGCCTAAAACTGAAACCAGCAAGCAGTAGTCATTTCTCGGGAAGTGCAAAACAGATTTAAACAGGCTCTCTTAAATCCGCCCTAATACTTTCATCCACTCTTCGACAAAAGGTCGGCGACAGAATCTAGAATAAATTACCAAAAAAAACCTATAGTTGGAGTGAAATCACATGAGCAATAAAATGTACAATCTCTACAAAATGTGAGCACTTACATTTCTTTAACGTTATCGCCACACTGCCTGATGTCCGGCATTTCTGAAACAGTCTGGTCAGCTCCGTCAAAAACTAGAAGGAAAAGAAGCCGATTGAGACTATATAATGATAAACTACGTGGCAATACAATATGAAGTAGTTTTGTGTACAGATTTGAATTAGCTATAGTGACTGCATATGAGTTCATATTAGCTAGTTAGCTACATCAGTAGCTGTGTGTTGTAATTAGGTACAGTTGCACCTAAAAGTAAATTCCTTCTAATAGATATTTCGATACAATTTCCCATTACTTTGTTGATGGATATACCTATAATAAACGTGTATGCATAATACTGTTATTTTCATGCTGACTGGCTGGCAATTGAAACCAGCTAGTTAGAAAACTCAATATGGCTAATATGTCTTAGCTAACGCAAGTTACCATCATTGATTTCTACAATACTAATATTTGCTCAAAACATACCAAATAATAACATTCCTAACAAAATGACTTACGCCCTACAATTAAAAACATGTCATTCATGTTACTTACAGAGTCGTTTTCAAGTAATACCATGATGTCCACCGGAATAATACAACCGATTCAGCGTGCAGCCGACTAGCTAACTCAAAGCACACGTACTACATTGTTAAACCCCGCCCAGTGACCTTTGAACTTAAGAAAAGAGATGAAAATTCTTGGAAATTGACATTACTGCCACCTAGTGTAGGGAAACCAAAATACAACACAACACGTGAGACGCCTTTTTTCCTTTATTTAAAACTGTGTATGATAACTTTAAGTCGTTTTGTTACAAGAAAGGGAGCACTGAAAAGCATAGCTCTGTACAGGTTAAACTGAAACAAAACTGAAATAAAACAATCCAAACGTACATTTTGAGTAGGCAAAAACAAAAGTACATTCTTGTGAGACAATTATGAATGTTCAGTTGCTTTGGAAAGAAATCATAAAAAAAAAACATACAACAGGCATTTACCTAAGACACTGAACAACCCAGAATACTTTGTCGACCTTGTTATAACTGAATGTATTCCGTTTTGAAGATGCTGTGATAAGGCAATTATAGATACACTGCGGTCAAATAGTAGAACTGTAAAATTAAAACAAAAAAGGTACTACATAAATAGAACACCTAGCTTCTTGAGAGGGCACATTCAGAGTGATCGCCGAGGTCAGCAAGACTTTTAGTAAACTGAGAGTTCCAGTCCCTGTCAAATACTGCCCTGAGCTGTCCCTGCAGAGCCTGGGTACCCCATGTCCGGTCTGGGGCCTGCTGGGAAACCACTAAGCCCACTCCAGCTGTGTTTTGGAAATAATCAGCCGACCAGTTAGACGTCCCTGGGGAGCAGATTGGTGGGGAAGTTGAGTTATTCATTACCTGTAGTAACTTCACAAAAAACTAAACAGTATTATCAGAAATAATGTTGTGAAAAAACTGCTACAGCGGTCCATCCCTTACCAATATATGCAATTTTATCAGTCACCATGTATTTATTATGGTTTACTCTGGAGTGGGGAATTTCTGACTGGTTCCCTACCGGAATAATGAACAGTTTCTGCAAAAAACAGGGTAAGCAAGAATTACCGTACAGAAAATATGACAACAACATTAGTTGAAAATAACAACGGTGTGTGTGTGTGGGTGTGTGTCCACCAACCACTTGAATGTTGATGTGCTGGGCAGGGAAATTGAAGGAGTCCAACGACTGAAGGAAAGGCATCATAGATGGATCCGAATCACGACCACAGCTGACAAGCAGACGCACCAAAACGTTCCGCTCAAAAACAGCCTTCTTCAATGCGTCGTCTATGTCCGGCCAGTAGCTAGAGGTGAAGCGGTAGATTCAGTTAATGTTACAGTGTTACGGGAGCACGGCTTCAACTAACTGGGGACTATTGAAAAAGCGAATGCAGTCGGCCAAAAAGTGTGTTCACCTTCGGGGCTGCATGAAGCGCGTGGTGGGGAAATAATCCATGACTGCCACATCTATGTAACGCCGAGCTTCTGAAATCCCCGAAAGGATGGCATCCAAGTCCGGAGTCCGAGAAGCTGGGCAGAAAGATGGAGGAGAAGCCTGGGAGCGAAAGCAGACAAAGATGGTTAGATTCAATTACTCACTCATATTTACCTGGCATGTGTTCGACAACAATGGACGCTTTGATTCTCATAGATGAAATCAAGACTCTACTGGTGTTCGAGTTCTAAATGGAGAGAAAGGGGAGTAAAAGAGAAGCGACTAACTGAGATGTAGATCTCGCTTGACACGTTATCGGTCTTCAGCAGCAGGGGGTGCTCTTTGTTGATGGCAGTGTCGAACTTCGAAGGCCAAGGGTCTGGGATGGAGCTGTTGTGTTGACCCACCGCCCAGTACGACTCAAAGATCTTACGGAGGTCATTGGCCAGACTGGAGCAGTTGTAGATGACCACACCCAGTTCTTTAACCTGAGGTGAAAGGACATCGTTAACTGTCATTCAGGAAGGTGGTCCGTGAGAATTGTTTCAAGCTCATGACTAGACCAGTACCTGCGTTAAAGCCCTCCAGTCCATGTTGGCACTTCCCAGGAATATGTGTCTCCTATCAACGATCCAGAGTTTGGTGTGAAGTACGCCCCCGGTCAAATGCCCAAAATGCACCTTTCTTACTTGGACTCCTGTATTACCATTGAGCAATGTCAGCAAATTAGAGAACAGAAACCATAGTAGGAGAAAATACAGTATGTGTGAACGATATCTCTGAATAGCTGTTTGCGGACCTTTCTGTCTTAGAACCTCTAGATCTGTGGAGTTTGTCGGCACAGAGGGAACACTGGTCACGACCCTGACCGAGACGTTTCTAGAAGGCAAAGCTCCAATTTGCTCCAGTATTTCCCTTCCCTGTCAATGACAGAATGTGTACGTAACGTCCAGGCCAATTCACAGGCATGAATACCTGATGACTTAAGGTGTTTGCCGGATATTTAAAATTGGTTTATGGGTTATTTGCAAAAAAGAATGAAACTTACAGGTAAATCAGAGGAAGAATTGACATTTATATCATCACCAGTAAGAGTCCAGTAGAAGGAGGCCACATCAACTTGACTGTTTGCCATGGACAGGAGATCTTTCCAGGCCTTCTCAACTGGGATCCCAAATGTGGCATTGTCATCATATTTCACATCCAGAGGAATGCTTTCCACAAGCACAATTCTGAGGAATATTACAAAAGGACCGTACAAAACTGTACTGTGTCAATGACAAAACACACAACTGTACTTTGGTGAAATATTAAAGGAATAGTGTGGGCTTTTGGACAGAACAGTTCAACAGTCTCTAGACCCACTTTCCCAATCCGATGAAAGGTGTGTTTATACTTTATGTCTTCCATCTTGTCAGGTCAGGAATTCGCAACCAACAACCTTTTTATTACCGGCCCTACACCAAACGTGACACTATCCGCATGCCATAGATCACTGCCAAATGTGACACTATCCGCATACAATATATCTCTGCCAAATGTGACACTATCCGCATACCAGATCTTTGCCAAACGTGACACTATCCGCATACCATAGATCTCTGCATGACTTTTTGTAAAACATTATATGATTAAGTTCAGTAGTGTTTGTAACATGTATTTGTTTTGCTATGATGAGTTACCTACAAATGTACATAATCTACATATACTATGTTAAGTACTTCCTAATCTTATTGTCTAGCTAGATGGCAGCCGTTTGTGAAATTAACTAAATATAATTTCTCCAGTCTCAGACACTATAAACGATTAATCTGACTCTGGGAATGCAGGGGTTTCTTGCCAACAGGACAAACTATCAATTTAAGTGTAAAAAATATAGTTATATATTTTCTGTAGAGAAACACGTAAAAGTACTCAATGTATTTTAACCTGGTTTCCTCCTCAGACAGGTTATGTTGATCAATAATGATTTCTGGAAGGTTCTGGTTCCGGGCTGGTTTGTCCTTTGCGAGCTTCTCCAGGACAGAAACAGTGAGCAGTGCACCCAACACCATTAAATAAACCACCGACAAAACCACAGTCACCATACGATTTGATCCCTGAGAAAAGACACAGATTAAAAGGTTATCAGGAGCCGGCCAAAACAGCATTTAAAGTTGGAAGAAAACAAAAACGGTTCACAAATGGTTTGGCAAGAAATCCTTACCCGATTGGGAACATAGCTATCATGCAGGTTCTTGTATGGAGAGCACATGTCTGGAACTAATGTTTCTGATGCCCTGTTGAAATCAAGGCCGGGAACATTGGTCATTCTGATAGTTATGAACTAAACGTACAAAAGCAACGGCCTTATAGCAGAGTAAAGCAGATGCTGCGACGCAAAACTGACACGAAACTACGCATGTCATTAAAAGTACATGGTTCCCGTTTTTCTTTCATTTCCTGTTGAGATATGTCAGGACATACAGGTGTATACAAAAATGTAAGTAAGAACATATTTTGGTGATTTATTTTGAAAGATCATTCAGTCACAGTCATTCAGAGACATGGAAAAACACAATATTTTCCACAAACATTAATGCATAATCATTATTTATATCTTCAATTAATTAAAATGTGTAAATGTTTAGGCATCCTACATAGTCAGCAATGGGTAACACCGTCTGACGATAGGGGACGTTGAAGGCCATTCCTAACATTTCAGCTGGCATCTCCCGAGGTGGACCATAAGGTTCGAGGCATGTAAAGGATCAGCAGCTTTTGCAGTTTAATGCTGGTTTTGATGTGCCTTTCTGACCAGCATAGGAGCAGTTCTCTACCGAGAGTTTTTGTGGTCCTCCAAAGTTCCTCTGAACAGCAATCTCTTAATTCCTTGGCACAGTGGAAACCGCAAGCTGACAACAATGCCTTGCCATCTACGTGCAGCCGTGGCCTCGATTGTGGGCATCAATAGCTTTCACTTTCAGAGTCGTACACAGCTGCTTAGAGGAACCCATAGTTGATGAGTGTTCGCACCTGGTGTCAGATTATTTGGAAAGTTCTAAACACTTAAGGCACAAAAACTTGCGCAGTTGTTGTTTTTGTTCAGTTCATGACGTGAAACGTTACTACGCATTCATGTTTTCCATATCCTAGAAGGATTGCATTTCTCTTCTTTTTAATTAGGTAAATCACCAAAATATAACTGTATTAAAACACAACTTCAGCCTTACAATAATTTCAAAAAGAAGTGGTGGAAAAATACAGAACAAAATTATTTATTCCAATTATATATTACATCAGTTTATTACAAAAAACTATACATTTGCTATATAGGGCAAAACAAGACACTCTTATTCAGGGAAAAAAAATCCATACAGTATTTCATGTCTTGGTTTAGTGTTCATAACAAAATAAACTAATACCGGTGACTAGGGGATATGAACTGAGTACACAGAACTTATTTAACTAACAAAACATGCTTTGTAAACCAGTACCGCACTTTGTAAAAAACAAACAAACACGTATATTCCAATAAGTATTGTGGCAAAGGGGGAACATTTCTGTTTACAGGAAGCTACAGTACATACATTTGATAGAAGTGAGGAAACATTTGTGATGACCTGCAGTCGGCATCCTTGGTCTCTGGATGGAGAACATGTATTCATTAGTTAACAGAATAAAAACCACTCCCTTATTAAACGGAGGCTTGACGTGTAGCGGATCAGCATTGAAGGCAGACGGGTACCAATGGTACTACGCTAGTGCAAAATACAAGTTCATGTAGATCTCTCCGATGTGTACATATATAATAACCCAATCTAAACCCATACTGACATATGACGCGGTGTCCAGCGATATCATTACAGGAAATCTCTGAACAGCGTCGCTCAACCGCAGTGGAGTTAGTCGCGTTGATAAAGTATACAAGAAATGTGTCACGGTTGCTTTGGTAGAATTTAGGCACGATGTTTGACCCAAATGTAATCATGACAGGATCAAAAGTAGGAAATAAGAAATCAAATATGATCTCAAACTGACCCATTATGACAATGCAACACATGGACTTTTCAAACGGTGCCAGCTGGTAGAAATCCTGTCCTTGGTAACGTTAAACATCTATAAAGTGAGCGACACAGCATCTCCAGACACCTGCTAGGTGAGGAACCCTGGATGTTCTACCCAATCACAAAAGAGCCCTCCAGCCCCTCCCCCCACACCTGTGACAACACCCCACCATACGCACACACACATATGCGCGCACACACACACACACAAATGTTAGTTATTTGAAAAAGGAAATATTGTGTGTCTGACAGTGCATGAGAAATAAATCCCGATTTCAACTTCTAGGCACATGTTTCTACTGGCAACATGAGATACTTTTAAAAGCAACGACTCCTAGAGTCATTCCTACATTTTATCCTGAAAAAAATGCCTGTATCTTCTCAGAAACCAGAAAAATTACAATATTCTCTTAGCTCAGAAATGGCAAATGCAAACTAATAAACTCCAATATAATAATGCATCTTCTTTTAATTACATACATTCTTAGAGGGAAAGTGCATCTAAAACAAGCATAGAGGCTTTAGATGGACCCAATCACTGGCATATCAATGGGTCGAGGAGAATATCTAAATTCATTCTGACAACACATTCATACATACATTACATCGTTGAAAAAATATGCTTTCATTACTTTAACCGATAGTTTCATGGAATCTAGCATGAACTATACTGTGCTCTAAGTTGATTGCAGCAACAACGAATTAAATCACAGAAATGTATCAACAAAAAACAAGTAATCAAGTATGCTTTCGGCGCTCGAGTGTGAACTTGAGACCCACTGAGCGCTGGCATTTAAACCACCTGACTTTATGTCTGTCTCACAATGCCTTTTTAACACCATGGCAACTCAACGCCCATTTCTGAGGTGTAGTATTACACACAGTACTGTGGTGTCTTCGTGCAGCCAAGCCACAGTTTTCGCAGCACTCCCCCCCGTCTCAAATCCCCCTGGGATTGTTTCTCGGCAGTGGAGAGTAGGCACAGTGTTTTAGGACATTAGACCACATAGCTTTCTGCCTCGGAGGACATAGCCAGCCTCTTGTTCCGCTCACTGTGCCTGGAGCTGGCAGGGGGACCTCCACCACCCCGCTGGGAACTCGAGGAAGTCCAATTTCATGAAGGGGCCCTGGATGGCTTCAGCCCAGCAGACGAGGCACTAGCTGTGCAGATTCTGGGTGGTTCAAGGCGAATACTTGGTTCAATTATAGTGTTGATGACTGGGGAGAAAACAGAGAATTCAGGCATCGGCCATGAAACATCTGAAATACAAGGGGTTCCCCCCTCCCAGCGGTCCCCCCTCCCAGCGGTCCCCCCCCCCTCCCAGCGGTCCCCCTCCCAGCGGTCCCCCCCAGCGGTCCCAGCGGTTCCCCACCCTCACAGCGGTTCCCCTCCATCCCTGATATACGGCCCCTCAACCCTGGACCAATCTGTGCCCGTCTCTGCTGAATCCCACTGATGGTTGTACAGTAAACAGGACCCAAACACAAAGCTGCAACTCGAATAACCATCAGATTTTAAGTGAATCTTGTTAACATAATGGTTTTGCACAATGATTGTATATAAAGAGCACCTACCCTCAAGTTGTTTCTGAACTCTTCTGAGCTCATTCAGAATAGATGCGATTTCCTAAAGTACAAAATAGACAAGTTACATACATTGATTGATTGAATGATCATGACCGAGATATAAACTTGGGATATTCTAACCTTGTTTGAGTCTTTCGGAATGGGCGTGTCACTGTCAGCATTGAGCTTCGCTTCAATATCCTCCCAAACGTCCGCTCTGTTATGAAACAGTACCCTGCGAACACAAAACACCAATCCTAGAATATGTTTTTACTGAATTGTGATTTCTGGATTGTGGTAAACGCCTTATTCATAAGGGAGGACTATAATAACCAATTTAATTCTGATAGGCCAACGTCACTTTAATAAGTACTGTATGCAACTCGTGCTGTTGTCCTAAAGCCAAAAATCCAATGAGCGCAGCTCACAAATAAGAAAAAGACTTTCGTCAAAAATACAAGACTCATATTTTGTGAGGACGCAATAGTCACTGTACTGCTAGCCTATTAGCGTTAGAACAGGAAAGCATCGTCAGCTGTGGGTTCCGGGTCCGATCACGTTGCATGCACAACCTTGCGAGGGTCGGGCACCTGTAATGCTTACTGAGGTTGGTGCCCTGATCCGTTGACCCACGTCACTTCCTGGTTGGAAGAGCAATGTGGAAAACCGCTTAAAAGCTTGGCACTGATGCCTATGAGGTTAGCTTGGATAACTTCCTTAAATTCCCTGAGACCTAGATCTTGCAATGAAGCAGACCGAGGTCTAAATTTACTGGGTTGGACAAGGGGGAAAACGTCAGATGAAAAACAGTGTATCACATATCATATTATACATACAGCCTGCATTGTCTTGAGCCCTGTGGCCATGCTGGGAAGCTGCGCTCACTGCTCACTCAGGCACACAGAGCTAACAAGATTACTGCATATCAGAGAAGATTAAGGCAGCATCTGACCTGGGGCTAACATGAGATAAGTGGAGAATTAAAATGCATTCGCACATGCCTCTCGTTCATGTAGGAATACTTACTTCATTTTCTCTGCTAGTTGTTCTGTGTTTTGTCGAATGGCCAGAGAGATCTGGGATACTGGAGTCAACATCAGATCATCCACAGGACCCTGAACAAAGAAAGACACGAGAGAGAAACACACATTCAGTCAGCTCTCCAGCTCACAAAGACAAGGCAGCGGGGACACAGGGCAGCGGGGACACAGGGCAGCGGGGACACAGGGCAGCGGGGACACAGGGCAGCGGGGACACAGGGCAGCGGGGACACAGGGCAGCGGGGACACAGGGCAGCGGGGACACAGGGCAGTACATGCTGATCGGAACAATAGAAGATGTAACCTCCTCCTGGTTCCATCCTTTGTGCACAGAGTTGTGGTCCTGGTCACTCCTCCGGGTCTGTTCAGGATGCACGGCTGCAGTCGATCCGTTAGGAACCCTCTGGTGGTTCACACCAGTATCAGGGACCAGATGGACCAACTGAAACACAAGCGGACCCAGACATCAGCTCAAACAGGGAAGTGAGCTGAGCAAACACTCGGCCATAAAGGTAAGCCGGGAATAAGATGAGCACATGGGTTACAATTATGCTAATGACACAGCTGACATGTTTTGCACCGGCCACAGACGCTGGGTCACACACCTCCTCCCTGGTCGTCTTGGAAGATGCCGAGGAGTTGGCCTCCCCGCCCGTCGAGCTCTGAGCATCAGCGTCACCCGCCACGTCATGGATCTCCCTGGCAAGGATGGCCAGATCTTTAGCCAGGTCCTGACTAAGTCTAGAGAAGGGCAGAACAAACTACCATCGAAACACCTCAACCACTCCTCCAAAAGGGTGCAGGCCAGATATTTGGAACGCCCACACTGAGGTTGAGAACCCACTGATCACCTTAATTACCGTACAGTACCAATAAAAGCACTTATAGGATGAAATGCCTGGCGACGTCTCGACATACCTTGCGATCTCAGCACTATGGGAGGACCAGTTCTGGTACGATTCTCCTTCGTGGCTCTCCTGGTCCGAATCTTGAGGGCGGAGTTTGGGGCGGAGGGGGACAAGGGGCTGGGAGCGGGAGGCTGAGGGGGTGTGGGAGCGTTTGTGTTTAGGGGTGGTCTGGCTAATGGACTCGTACTCCTCCTCCGAAGTGGAGGTGTAGTCGGAACCTTTCTGTCGTCGCCGGGAGCCTTGGAGCCATGAATTGGTTTGAAGGGTGTTTGGGTGGTTAGAGCAATGAAGAAGAGAAGGCAGGTAAAAACAGAGAGAGAGAGACCATGAAGAACCATATACCCTGTTACACACCAAAGACACCAAGAGAGAGAGGTTTTGTAGCACTCATCCAGATGTTGTATGTCTCACAAAAACGTAACACGCCGGAATGAGCACTCAAACCCGACGATAGTAATGACTCCGGGAAATGTTTTGGACGACAAGTCACAAAGTAGAAAGAAGCACAGCCGTGTCTAGTTCCACCACAGACGACCGCTCAAAGGGAACGCGACATCTTACCCACGATATCCTCACAACGTTATTCTGGACAGTAATGCCACCGCGATCAAATACGACACAATCATTGTAAGGACATTGTGCCAATGGCAACCCCTTTCACCGCAGCTTTCCCAGAAGTGTGATTGAAGAGATTATAATGGCAACATAGCATGAACGTGGTTAGTGGGTGGGGACCTTAATAAAACCCTTTAAACCCCGATGGCTAAAAACCCCCATCTCCAAAAGAACCATCACAACGTTAGGTTCACCGTGTTAATAATTACCAACGTGATTTCAAATGTATTCAAACCAATGCATCCAGAAGGGTCTCCTCTGAACAAAAGCGTGACACTTCCAATCCGACACACGTGTTGGTTCATATTTCAACAAAGGAAAACACAGGTGTCACTGTGCGTGTCGTTAGGCTGCGTTACTCACTGGCTGTGCTGCTGGTATATTTCAGACTGCTGGAGTGAATTCGGGTGATGGGCTTGGAGGGATCCCGGCCCAGTGCCGGCTTGGAGATCGGCGCAGCCATGGAGGCCTTACGGCCGGAGCCCCCGCTGGACTCGGTGCTCCGGTTGGAGAAGCCCGTTCTCGGCGCGGGGGACTCCGTATCGCTGGGAGTGGTGAAGGAGCCGGTCCTCTTCCGGGGCAGAGCCAACATGTCCAGCCGGGAAAGCTGCTTCTTACTGTCCTGGCTGGCCTTCGTGGTCCCGTTGGCCTCCTGGGAGTTCTGGGAGATCCTGTCCGTCTCGGGGGCCTCACCGTCGGACACGTCGCCCAGCCGGGACCTGCGGAGCATGGAGGCTCTGGTGGCTCGTGGGGCGGTCATGCTGTTGGAGCGGCTCAGGGCCTGGGTCACTTTGGAGGACTTGGCAGCATCCTCCTTCTGCAGGGGAACGGTGCTCCTCTTGTATGCAGTGGGTCGGCATCGCTCCTGGTCCGAGGAGTTGGTGTCCGGCTGGACGTCGTCACTCTGGCTCACGGAGCCGGGTTTACCCACAGAGCGTCTGATCCCCGGCCTCCTGCTTAGTTCGCGACTACCGTCCGAACCCTGGAAGCGCTGCATCTCTGACGGGGGACAGCGAGCTGAAGGCGTCCGACTGGGCTCCTGGGTAAAGGAGCTGGGAGAGGACCTCTCCCTCTGAAGGCCACTGGTGACAGAGGGCTGCTTGTACCCGACGGTGGGAGCAAGCCGATTGCTGCGCTGGCTGGCGGTGCTGGCGGAGTCCATGTCGGACTCACCGGACATAGAGTCATCCACGGGTTGAGCAGCTTCATCGGCCGGCTGGGTCTGGAGCTTGGCCTCCAGTGCAGACAGGGCGTCCGCGGTCTCCTTGAGGAAGGAGTGGGTGTCGTGGCGGTCGGCACCCCCCTGGAACACATCCGCAGTGTCCGCGTAGCTCATATGAGGCCGGCTCGAGATGTGGGGGAGTTTGGTGACCTGTGCCGCGCCGCTGGGGCGATCCGTGGTGAAGCTTTCCTGCCGGAGCAGAGACACCGAAAGCTCCTTGGGCTGAGAGACGACTTTGACCTGGCGCTCCAGGTTGGGAGCAGATAAGTTAGACTTGATGATCTTCTGTGACTCAAGTACACCCCATTGTTTGGTAAGGGTCGCTGTGGAGAACTGCGGCGTCTTGGAAGGTGGTTGTTGTTTTCTCTCAGCTTTGGGGGTATTGGGGTTGGACGGTCGCCCAAGTTTGGAAACGGCCTCCTCGGAGCCGATGTAGAACGACGTTGACTTGGCTGGAAAACCGGGCCTCTCCTCGTCTCTGTTCTGAGGCGACGTGTGGTCGGTACTCTCCGAGGTAGGCGTCTTCCTCTGTTCCACAATGGAGCCCTCCTCTGACTCGCTCAGACTGTCCGGGTCCAGGTCATTCTGGACAGACAGGTTCCGGAGGTTCTCCTCTGGTTTTGGGGCTCTGGAACTCCTTTCCTTGACGTCATATGTCGAGTAACCGTCCTGATGGATAAGCATGGTGGAACTAGACGGAGCCTGAGGCAGAATCCGCCGTGTTCTGGAACTCGGGTCGTCCAGGTCCACACTGTCGACGTTCCGACCGACGACCCTACCGGCGACTGAACACGGAACAGGAGAACATGTGCTTAGTAAGGTCGAGGACTCCTGCCCATCACCAACTGTCATTTCTACTTCTGTGTAAACCCCTTACCTTCAGACAGCTCCACCTGTGAGGGTTTGTTATAGGGGCGTGTGGTTGGGGTAGAGTCTGTGTAGCTGTCTGCCAGGCTAGCCCAGCATGAAACCCACTTAGATCCCCCAGGCACCTGCAGAGAGGGCCAACACCAGTTATTCAGACGTTTAACCAGCCCGGCCCGACAGCAACCATCACAATAGGAGAAATAACATGGAATAAAATTTCTCTCTCTCTCTCTATATATATATATTTGTTGATTGAACAATATCTAATAAACACATTTACATATGTGAACGTCGTCAGGCTACACAAATCATTTTAATCTGATAACAATCAAACTAGAAGTTAGGAGGCAGTAAAAGCATACTGGCACCCGCTGGAAAGAAAACACAGGCTGACATTTTATTTCTGATCTGGTTTCATTATTGTTTTAATTAGACAATCAAAGTCTGTTGTTTTGTCTATTGAAACGGCATTAATATTAAGTGAAAAAAGGGGAAAGCAATAATCTGACAAGATCAAAACCGATAAGATTTTTTTTTTTAGGGAGCAACATTTTGCAAACCATGTAAACCACTTCATTAAATTAGAATCTCAAAGTTCACTAGAATCCCGTAAACAGTTAAAAAAGCTATATATTTTCATTGCCTTATCAAATATTGTTAGAATATAATTACAGTACATACTTTAACTTCAGTTCCACATCACTCAACTCGTGACGTCTGGATATCCAACTAACCAACCCAACCACCAAACACCCGGTTGTACTCCTCAGATTTCACCCAAATAAATTGTGTTGCTCAAACCAAAGATACAGATAAAGACACTACGACACCAATTACCCAGAAGCCAGCCAGAGAAAAAGACAACAAAGACCTCACAGGAGATGAGAAGAACCCAAATTAAAAAACCAAAACACGTCTGTGTATCCCAAAAACCCAGCAGATGACCGCTTTACTTATTCATTGGTGGTATTAGCCGAGGGGGTTAGCGACAACGTGCCCGCGGGGGGGAGCCCGGCTGGGGGTTTACCTGAGCCAGACTCGGCCCCTGGCCTGGAGCTGGCCTTAGATCCACAGAGCTACTCTCTCTACGCTCCTCACTGTCCTGAGCCTTAATAGGGTTATATGCTGCAGCAGTAGTGGTGGTGGTGGTCTGGCTGGGCGCCACTGGGCCCTCAACGCCAAACACCTGTCAGGAACAAAGCATCACATCTGAAATGAAAGGCTGCCTCCGCAGGCCTGGAGGGGGACCACATTGTCTCCTGGGTGATACTAACAGGGGATTTGTTAGACAGGTATGACTGTTGGATACTTGACATGGCCAGGTGAGGCATACGACATGGTGTGACATTGACAGGACATGGGGCCACTGCAGTAATAGAGAGACACTTGCCTGGTTGATCTGGCTCCGTGCCTCCTCCACCTCCTTATCCTGGAGCTCCGCCTCAATCGTGTAAGTGCCGGCTTCACTCAACGTATCGTCCTCCTCGTTCCCCGAGCATCTTGGGGCTCCCACCTCCGTGGCGGACGGGGGCTCGTTTGGGGACGGAGAAATGGGCATCGGAGCGGCTTCAAGGGCCACGTGTCGGTCGACAGGAGAGGAGGTCTGAGCCATGTATGGGACAGGGGGCGGAGGGGGGCTTGGTTGACTCCGCTGGAAAGCAGCTGCCACTACTGTTGCTGGCGGGCTGGTCGTCGGAGACACCGAGGTAGGCCTCTCCCAGGTCGTGCTCATGCACCGTTTCGACTCCTGTCTGGACTCTCGCAGGAACTCAGCCTTGAAATCCTGCGCCAGTTTGGACTTGCGGCCGACACTACGGAACGGCTTGGGAGGTATGGCGGCGGAGCGCGAGGAGCCGCCCGTATTGAGCCGATCTTCCGTCTTCTCCCTCCTCAGGGAGCCGGCCCTCTGGGGCCCCGCAGAACCCGAATCCTTCAGTGGAACGGTGAACTGCTGAGTTGGAGTGCCCGGGCCCAACCTTTTCTCCGGCGTGTGCTTGAGGTCCGCGCCCTGAGGCGTCATCGTGTTGAAGGACTGTGAACGGATCCTGCGAGGGTGGTCATCGAGGAACTCAATGACGAAGGCCTGCTTATGGTCTGCTATATCCTGGCTGCTCTGGACAGGGGAGGGAGGGGCGCTGGACAGAGGCTCTGAGGAGTCAGGCGAGGTGACGGGTCTAGAGGATGACTGCTCGGCGGGTAGTGATGTGTAATGCTCCGTTGGTGACACTGACTGTGGAACCTGCCTCCCGTTTACAACAGAATCCTCGCCGTCATCGTCATGGTGATGACCTGGTGACAAAAACATTAGTGCCCAGGGTCAGACAGTAACAGGGGAAAGTACAGCTAAACAGTAGGAGATTCCCTCACGTGCTGAAGTCTTGTTGTGGTTGGCCAGGTCACTGTAGATGTCCCCTGTCTGTGACCGCTTGTTGACATCACTCTGGGCCAGCCAATCAGCCACCTTGCTCTCTGCTGACATCACCTCAGTGGGAGCTGCCGCCGCCTCCTTGCCGGGGAGCTTGCGTTGCTGGCGGACGGAGAACTTGGTGACGTGGTCCTTGATCTTCATTTTGCCCGGCGTGCATTGGTCAAACTCGATGGTGAAGGAGGCGTGGCTCTGCACCACAGGGGGAGTGGCCGTGGAGGGCGGGGCCACGGGGACCTCACCGGGGTCAGTGTCCTTAGTGGGATCCTCATGGAGGACCTGTGGCTGGGACTCTTTGGTGGGGATCTCGAAGTAGCTGGGCTCCAGACGGTGCGAGCAGACGGGCCGGGACTTGCTGTCTGACGGGGACCCAGTGACCTCTTTACCGGGCTCTATGGGGTCAGACACGTTGTAGACACAGCAGGTAATACTAAAGCTGTAACCCACTAACTAAGACTTATTACAACAATCATGAAATGTCAAGCTGTCTCACACATCCTGATTAAGAAATGTAAAATGTAACAGAAGAGTAGTGTTTGTCCCAGACCTGCGTGGTCGTCTGCATCTGGATGCTGTCCTGCTCTGTATTCTGCCTCTTCCTCCCCCCACCATGATGGCTGTCCATACAGAGGAGTAGGTCTGGACACTGGAGCCTCAGCCGTCACTAACATACAGAGAGACACGGACGGACAGGCAGACAGACAGAGACACACGGACAGACAGACAGAGACACGGACAGTTAGTCACATGGCTTAATAAATGCATCGTCATGCCTACAAACACTGTGAAACCCAGTTCAAATATCTCATCTGTCAGAAAAAGTCTGAAACCCAAACTTTATAGGACTCAGAATAAACCAGGAGTAAGGGCCTTGTGTTAAAAATCAGGACATGTGACACAGAATACATAATCCTCATGGGATGGGAATTAGACTGAACACAGCTAATCCTA
Organism: Dallia pectoralis; assembly: GCA_029465975.1. Classification (NCBI taxonomy): domain Eukaryota; kingdom Metazoa; phylum Chordata; class Actinopteri; order Esociformes; family Umbridae; genus Dallia; species Dallia pectoralis. The sequence goes on from CM055757.1 coordinate 8,970,011, forward strand.
ACCTTCAATAAACGGGAGGCAATAAAACAAAAATGTGTAGCTTTTAAAACAGCACTGGTCAGCCAACTCAATAGAACGTAGAACAATGAAACTGTCTGTGCCGTCCATCTAAAGTCTGGTCAGAGTACCGCCGGATACGCTACTTGACAAAACAGACACTACTAGGTTCGATTGATAATCACGTTCGATCCAATACCAACATCTGATTCGTTTCCCCTCATCGTCCCCCTGCTGCGAGGACATAAAACAGCCGATTAGGTTGGCCAGGATGGCACGAGAAGTTCTGTTCGAGAAGTAAACAGCCAGACTGGGGCTGTCATTAACACTGGCTTAGATGAACCTAAACACTGCACCGTCAAAGAGCTGTTGCCCGGCACACACACACACACACACACACACACACAAGACATCCACAGAGAGGAGCAGAGGAACAGAATGTCACAAATTCCATTTGGCTAAACAAATGTTTCATTTCTAGCTACACAGGATGGATGACGCATTCAAAAAACGTCCGCCCTGCAACTCGGCCACAGAAAAGGCTTTAATGTCAGCGTGCATCAGAAGTCATCACAAAACCACTAATGAGAGAGCTTTATGTCAAGTTCCCATCAAACCAGTGTCGACCACGACAAGTCTCCACAGTTATAGGCAAATGCCTCCAGCGAGAGTATCCAGTAGCCCTTGACTGCACCCATTCTGACTGGGTCACACCTATTCCTACTGTACATCGAAGAACACAGCAGGCTGCAATACAGGCCTGCAAGAAAGAAAGCGGACCTAACAGTGGGCATTGGTGGGCCTGGCTCCGGGTCTGACGTGGTAGAGGGGGTGTGGTATATGACTACAGTCACACACACACACACACAACCAGCCGCACGCGGGGCAGCCGCACACAGCCGCTACTTCTTATCCTTACGAGCACGTGCTGGCAGATCACTGGTAGGGTTACACCTCCTCCCATGCATGGAGGCCCAGTCCAGAGGCATGCCAGACTGAGATAAGGCTCAGCAGTCGAGGCCAATATCACATCCCTCACCCTGCCAACTGGAAAGCCATACTAAAAACGCTGCTCGTCTGTCCCGGCTGGACTTCAACTTTGACCTCGTTAGCTCATGCGGCAGCTTGATTGCACATTAGGTGTGCGCTTAACAAAAACAGCCGCCCTGCATCCTGACAGATCCTCTAAAAGGCTTATGAGAATAGTTTGGCTCAAACACACGTCAAGCAAACAGTCTTTCTTACCGCACACCCCAGCAGTGATCATGCACAGTATCTGACTGACTGTTAAGATTAGGCCGCTGGCCTGTACGCTCTGTAGGTGGCAAACAAGGCCTGAACGGGCTGAAGTCTTTACCTGCTCCCAGGGAAGCTTTATGCTGGTGTTTCTCTTGTTTGGAGTGGGGTGGGTCTTGGGTCTTCTCACCATGCAGCCTCTCTTTCTCCCTCTTCCTGGCCTCCAGGGCCTTCATGCTCACCTGCAGCTGGCTGGTGTACTTCTCATGCTGAAACGAGGAGAGAGCAGGAGGTCTTGATACACAGGTGCTGTTAGGATACAGGTACAAGCCCTGAACCACAGGAGGCACCAGACGTTTGCCACAACGCCAGACGACAGGTTGAGTTTGTTTCTGCTTGCGATCTAGCTTTCATTGCTCAGGATGCACAGTTTCTATTGCTTTGTCTGGATGATGCTAAATACGCTAATTCCAGACCGGAACAGAGTCGAGTGAAAGCTTGCTGAGAAAAAGGACTCAAGGTACGTGTTACTTCACCAGAATAGGAATCGAGGACAAACTTCCCTGTCAACACCGCTGGATCTAGTCCCCATATTAGTTAGGGTCACTCTCATTCACGGATGACACAAACACGTGATACAATATCGGACTTACTTTGAGGGCCTCCTCTGGCACCTTGTGCTGACTCCTCTCCAGGATATAGACATGAGAATGTGGGAGCAGGGTTAAGGTGATGCATGTCTCTTGAACTTGAAAATGGGGGTTGGACGGAGTAAAATAAAATTTAAAAATGTAAAAGAGACCAAGAGGATAATCTGAGGTTATACACGTGCCTGATATGGACAAAAACATGTTTAATCAACCAAGACGGAGGGATAAAAATAATAATTGCGTAAAAATTAGGAAATAAAAAAAAAAGGATATCGTATCCAAATCGGATGACATCTGAGAGCTTCAGTGTGATGTACGTCTGGTCTGGGATTCTCAGGTCATTCACAAAGGTCTGGGGAAGAGAAGTTTGTTTTGGTGAGTTTACGTCGAAAGCTTCCAAAAGAAAAATACACTGTGGATTTACACAGGAATCACTAACGTCATCGTGACATTCATGACTAGTTCAATTTCACTGTGCTAAGATCAGGTACAGATGATGCTAAGCCTGTGGTCACACTGGCATTCACATGAACACACATCCTATGGGTTTTGCAGCGCTAAGGTGCTTTGCATATGGTCATTTTGCCCCAGTGAAAGTAGAGACAACCTACATGAGTTGTGCGTTAACGATTCAATGAGATTATGATGTAATGTTAAGGCGACTTAGGTTGAGACGGCTGAGGCAGGAAGTCGGCAGCAGTCAGCGGTCACGTGACATGTTGGTTAATTATTTAATTATTCACTCTGTACAATCTGACGGGCAATTCAACTCAACATGTGAACGTCAGGTTTAGCCGGGAGAACGTACACATGTCAACCATGCTTGTAAGGTTACAGTGACATTCAGCAACCTTACTGCTCAGTACTAAGCAGAAACATTAACTATAATATCAGGAATTTGGAAAAGAAAAGCAGCCAAGATACATTTCAATCACAAGCCTGTAATGTTCTGTTGTGCCCTGTAGGAGGTCCAACAGACACCATGATGAACACACCAGTTAATCAATGCACAGGTTTTTCCTCTCTACAGTCCTGTAGTTAGCTGGAATAACAGAGCACTGAGATGGGAGTAGTACAGGGGGGAGGAAAGGCAGACAGACGGAGAACAGAAGAGAAGGCAGAAGGACCAGGCCGGCAGAAACTAGTGAACTTTGTGGCTTGCCCCGACCGTCTCGGCTCTTTTGTGCCAGCTTCACGGAGACTGGTAGTGGGCGTCTGGACCCTCCAGGGAGGGCTGCAGATGGACGAGTCCTTTATTCAACTATATGCAGGGCGCCTAGAGGGTAGGAACACTCACCCCGTTCAGGCTGCCCAGGTCCTTCACCATGTGCTCGTCCGTGGCTGGGTCGTAGTTCACAACAGCGTGCTGTTTGTCCACACTGCGCGACTGGAAACCAGGAGACAACACAGGAGAATGAATGCCAGAGCTCTCGGGTTTTATGCAGTGTGTTAGCAAACTTATCTAGCCGACAACTTAGCCACGCAATACCGTACTGGTCAGGTGAACCAATCAAGTCTGCGATTGTAACGATGCATTGAAACTAATGACCGGTTCACATCCAGGTTAAGGGGCGTGACCTACATGTGCGGAGATGCTGGGACAGACCGTTCCCTCTTCCACATTCTCTCGTTGAATGACCCGAATTCGAAGCTATACAGTCATCCCTTTAGCATATTATGTGCAAACAGCAAATACAGGCTTTTTGTCCTGCTATTGGTTTAGTCTACTGTGCAACTTTGAGGCAGGATATTCCAAACCAGTTGAATCTAAAAACACGCTCGATGTGCACTAGCAGGTGCTTCACCTACAAGTTTGATGATGAACGTTTTGTTGGATCAAAGTATGAGGGAAAAACATGGGATATTTCTCTTTGGAGGGGAGGACATTGCCATTTTCAAGGTTGCTAAGGAACTCACACAGATCTGAGCTAACCAAAATTACATTCCTTCAGGTAATCACTCCGCGTGTGGCTAGTTGCTGAAGACAACCGCACATCTACACAGGCAGGGACCACTTTAGACATCTCCACTCTACCAGTCATCTTTGTCCTCAACAAGCCACCAGCTGGTGAAGCCCGGAAGAAGAGAAAGACAGCGCTGCTGTGGTTTTGCTCATTAGTGACCGGGCTGAACAAAAACAAAGCGATTTAGGTAGCCTGAAGTATTCATTATCCACTCCAGGTCACCATGAAAACATGACAACCGCCCACAACAACTCATTCATCGAGTTACTGTTACTGAATAACTGTTACTGTCGTTCATTCACACGGCGTATTTTGGAGCAGCAGGGGGCCGTGCAGTTCATCATAAACCGACAGGTCGCTGGATCGAATCCCTCGACGGAAAACGTGAAACAATCAGTCCTTCTGCTCCTGAGTAAGGCAGTTAACTTTACTTAATTACTCCATAACCAATGTGGTCGTCCTAAAGGAGCTACCAAGAATTATTGCAGTGGAATAACAGTTTTATAAAGTTTACACACAAAAAAACGATGAGGCTGTATACAACAGCAGCACCCAGTCTCTCATCATGAAACAAGCCAGATAAACAAGCAGCTACATAAGAGGGGGTATTCAGAGTTTTACAGAGTTGAGCGAACCTCTGGGGTATCCATTCGCGTGCACATTTCCCGTATACAAACATGTATATATGGAAAACCTAAACACACGTAAACACGACATAAATTCATTGTGCTGTGAAAGCAAAGGCCCGACCAGCCACGAGTCAAAATGATTCAAACAGTGTTAGGATAAAATTATCTTACCATTGGGATTTGATGAGGACCAACTATAGGCTATACCTTTGTTCATTTATTAAGTAATAAAAGTGTATTCATTAAGGATACTTTCGAAACTTTTGAAAAACGGTTAATCAAAGGGAGATTTGTTATCATTCCACATTTGAAAGCACAATAACCAACTATATTATCGATATGTGAACGGGAGGAATTACTGGTCATTTGACTCTCCAAACCTCCAGTTGGAGTGAAAAACTTGTATAACATTGAGAGATACCACCAGAACATGATATGCTTGTGCATAATATTATATTCAACAACATATTAATTTTTTTTGTTATCATTTCAGCCAGGCGATAAGTTACAGCTAATTGAGGCATTAGCTAGCAATTTAATTTAGGTTTCATTGCAATTATCATCAACTCGTTGATAGCGTTAAATGTTGGCATTGAAGCAACTTGTGTCTCCATTAATCGAACAAAGCGTTCTGCCCAATCACAACATCACACTACATCTCCAGGGGAATGCTATCTTATCTGAGGCAAATGCGACCTCTGACCCATCACAGTCGTGTGCAGTGCTAATACAGCTGCTGTATATATAAACAAGGCATTCGTGGCCTACTTGTCTGTATGTAAAACCAACGGTAGCATAAAGACACTGTCAAAGTCGGCGTTTGAGCCCTAAACATGTCTCATTTCTCTTCTCTCTAAAACATAACGTCCCAAGTTCAAACCATCACAAAACTGTGGTCAAGACAGGAATTGTAATTTGACAATGTACAAAAATGAACGCTTGTGCAACGACAAAAGGGACAGCTTTTTAAACAGACTTGAACTGCAGTAGCACTTCAGCCCTGAAAGCTTGTTCACGAAGTGACATGGAGAAGGATTATAAATAGGCCAGCTTTCCAAAGGGAGAGGTTGAGGGCTTTGCTTAACCATTGTTTCCTGAATTCTTTAAAGTTCTCTCCATTTGATGTGGTGGCCGATAACACAATAACACAGACAGTTTTGTAAAAAGGTGTGTAAACTATTTTTTTGAATTGGTGGGCTTTTATCCACCACAATGGATACAATAAAAAAAAGTTCTACATTGGCAAATGGGATGTCCAAAGAACAACTTCTAAAGAATTCCAAAGAGTTAATGGCCTCCATTGAGAAAATAAAACACTGCAGGCTGGAATGTATCATTTGCATTTTTGGTTTAACTTTTCAAAAGGTTTCCAGATGCAATTCGACCAGCAGAACGGCTAAACCACCCATAACAGAAACACTCCCACATAGCCTACAGCTCAAAAACCACACGCATCTTGTACATGAATCTAACCTGTTGGCCTTGCGGTCAGGACCCGTAATAAATGCTATGTGATAGCCTGTGTCCATTCGCTGAAGCGTGGGTGGCTAGACGACTGGCCGCGGGGTCACGTGAGTTTCACTGTGATTGGTCTATGCACAGAGGGTGCTGTAGGGTTTATACACACCTGTAGCATGAGCTCACATTCTTCCCGGCCCACGAAGATCATCTCTGGTGGCAGACGATGTCGGGTGCCCGAGCTGCTGACCAGAAACCAGGACGTCACACTCATCTTGGAGCCCCGATTCAGAGCCTTCTTGGCATCCTGTGGGCGGAGATACGTAATTATATTAGGTATCGCATAGTGCGCTGGATTTTTATCACCACAATCACTGAGTTTGCAATAGCACGCCATTGAGTGGAATTTATAGGTGTCGGCACAGCTCGACTAAACAAATGACTCAACCTTTAAGTTAGATTAGATAAACAATTGGTCAACAAACAACTCAAGTCGTCCACCTTTGATGATTTTAGTTGACATCAGAGTCAGATATTTTTAGGCATGTCTGGTTCAGTTTAAACGATAGTCATGGACACACCACACCCAGAAAAGGAAAATACATGTATTCCTTTAATACAGGCCCATGGAAAGAAACACGATGGAAATTACTAAGCCTACATGTTTATTTAAAAAATGTTCCACAACGCCGACCAAGACACATTGCGCCAATTATTGCAGACGCAACAACCTATATTAGGTCTACAAACATAGGATGTGTTTCTTTGGGCACCAATACAAACTCCTCAGGACTTACCACCTCGGAATTCCTATCTAATTTATGCTCAAACATTAGACAATAGCTAATGTTATTCACGTGAATATATTTATTTCCTGAAAAAAAATCTATTATTTAATTGTATTTAATATAATCAATAGCACCCCATCTTGTCAGTAACTATTCTGAAGTATGTTAAGGTTTTTTATGATGTCCCCAGGAAGTCTAGCTACTGCATGTGTGCTAATGGGGATAATAGCTGAACTAAACAATTACCTGCCATTTCAGTCAAGGCCATTTGTTTATAAGACCTTGCACCTGCAGACATTAAGGCCTATAATATAATAGTATGGTAAAACCAGAGGGAATCATTGTTGCATAATTTGCAAATCAACTATATATAGAATAGTATGGTAAAACCAGAGGCAATCATTGTTGCTTATGCAAATCAACTATATATATAAAATACTATGGAATATAGTATTTAATAGTATGGTAAACACAGAGGTATTCCCGTGAATCATTGTTGCATATGCAAATCAACTCTAACTCACTTGTCAAAGACGCTCAATCAACAATATTGATTTCAACAGACTGCCACAACAGTAGACAACATACCGACAAGCAACCTAGTTAACATTAGATAAGTTCGCCAACCTTATATTTATGTATTAAAACTACTTCATAATGACTTAACGTCGGTGTGCGGCTGGCTAGTTCGGCTCCCTGTTTTAGCTGTAGAACAAACAAATAATATACAGGAAATGGGAAAGGTTTCACCGAAGGACATAAACAGGTTTAGTATTAAGCATACCTTTAATCCGGACTCCGCTTTTTTCAATATCGTCGCCAGCGTTGACAAAATCAATAAACGCGGATATATAACCCGGTATTTGTTGAGCTAATAAGCACGTATGGTTGTCCAAATTAGTGACAAACACACCCTCACTTCAGCATTCACTTTATAAGCTGGCGAACACTGCCATGCCATATTCCACTTCCACCACCACGCACAGGGATCCACTTCCTACTGATCCGTGAGGGAATTCGGTTCACCTTGCCCAGGGTGTAACGGGCTAAAGCCACTTAAAAAGCACCATCGGGCAAAACAGGGAAGCCATTCTCAAATGAAACATTACCTGCACAGCTCAGTCAAGTTGTCAATCATTCCGATTTCTGCACTGTAAACAAAAACAAATAAGAAAGTGCTTTATAAATTATTCAATTGAGCACCTGGTCAAAAGCAAGTTATCTACTGGCAAGAAATCAATTTGCCCTGGCGCTAGCTGTGCTCCGGATTCATTGAGCTCATTATGAGTTTTTAAGTGCCTGGTCATGTATTTCGCATGTATTGCAACAGCATGGAAGTAAGCCATTTTTTTTACTTAATTTCTTGAGCCGAGGTTTCAAAACAAACTTTCACCTGTCTAACCACCCGGACCAGATAATTAAACTCCCATTGTCCGTATTTTTCCAATCGAATGTTTTTCTTAATAAAAGTGGAAAAAAACTAGGGGATTATATATATATGAGAGAGAAAGCATTATGAGAGAGAAAGAATTACAAGTAATTATTATAAAAATGTGTTTAATAAATTGTGGGTAAACCTTATAAAAATTCACACACATAAAGACTGCATACCTTTAAAATGCACAGATGCAGTAGATTTTTTTATATATATATATATATATTACAAATAATAATTAAAAAAATATTAGTAAAAATTTGATGAGTTTCGTTACTCGTCACTAGATGGCGCTGTGCCACTAAGTAAAACATTTCAACAATCCAGTTGCTGTAGCCTAGGGTGATCTAGTGGTAAGCAGCTGGTTAACACGGATGTAGTTAACGTGATTCCGGCCAACTAGTACAATCTCTGCTCTTTTCGTCATTCTCCACTCTATCAATAAATGCCTGAAATGCCCATAGTGATATCATATTAAAAAGCGAAGTGCTACCAGGCCCTGGCAACAACATGGGTTTTCTAGTAAACAGACCACAGCTGTTTGTTTTCCATAGCCAACTGTAAAGGCAGGTGCAGCGACCGGTGGGACTGATAACATGACATGAACGAGTTGGTTTAGGCATCTGCGGCACGGCCATCTCAAGTACAAGACATATACACCACATATTTGTTTGTACAGGATTGTACAGGCCCATGTCACCCCCTGTCCTTCTTTAACACACTTTTCTTTCCCTCATGGCAACCCCGTTTTGTTTGACTTGAGAGCCACAACAAAGAAACGTGTCAACCCCAGGCCATCTTAACACACCCGTCTATATTCTGGCTGTTCCGGCTGCTACATTGACAGTTGGAAATTGACAATCATGGGTGTGAGGGGCGGAAGAGCAAACCCAAAGTCATTTCCTAACAGCCCGGTTCCATTCTGTAAATGGTTGCTAATGACAACAACATCTTGTTCCTGTAGCAGATCGGAGCATGAACGGAGACTTCACTTCACAAAATAATAATTCAATCATATGAGTTAAAGAGAGTAAAAGCTTGCAGAGCTGATGGTGCTGATGGTGCGGGAACAGGCTGCGGAGTCCATAACTGACAACACGTCCCTGGAGATGTGTTGATGGCGCAGCTGGAGCCAGGTGAGGTGCAGTTGTCAGGTGAGCCCCACGCTGGGCACGAGGTTAGGAGCGGCGCCGCTGGCCAGACTGACGGAGAGCCGTGGCTGTCAACATCTGCTCCAGAGACTGTACCATCTGGGCCTGGCCCTGGGTAGCTTCTCCTCCAGATCTGAACAGCTGCAGCCAGAGCCAGACAGACATACCCAAAGCAGTCCTGTAGAGTGTACAGAAACGGCCCAGGCCAACTCGAACATATAAGTAGGTTTTTCGCTCTATCTACAATTTAAATAATAATCGAGTCTAGCTTGTGTTTTGCCGGGTGGGCTAGTTATATCAGGTGAATTGTTTATGGACGAACAAATAATAAATGAGGGGAAAAAGTCAGGTTTAGTTAAGACCATTTTATTTAAACATATTTCAAAGAAAACAAATCAGTATAAACAGTGTGTACAAAGTTTATATTATTCGTTTACTCAAGTTGGTGTCCTCCGTCTCAAAAATGTGGAAGGGCAGGTACAAAAAAAGTAAAGATAACGGTATAAAATGTACTTCCCTATTTTCAAACAGGATGACATGAAGGACAAGGGTGCATAGAATTAAGCGACAATCGGATCTCACGACTGTACAATAGTTTTACATGTGAAAATAAAAAATCCCCGTTACATTCATTATCACACACGACGAACTTTCGTATTGCGATTATCAATCATCTGCAAGCGGTCCAGTGTCCTGGGAACCGTTGTCTGAGAAATGTGCTTACTTAAGCCATTCCCCAGAAAGCATTTTCACGACCCTCAGTTCAGTTCATCTACAGAAACCTGTACAGAGGTGCAAAATTAAACAAACACACATTTCATGGCTCATACTTTTCAGAACAGACGCTTTTAAGCGAGATGCTGATTCGGTCGTATCCGGCGGCAGAGTAAAAGACGTAATAAGTGCACGTACGCGTGCAAGTGTTTAACATTGGCACAGTCAAACCTACTTCCATCGCTGGTTACCTATAGACAACACCTCAGAACCATGTACAGGGGACTGGGAACAGACCTGAACCACAGCCCAGGTTGTTTACGTGACCTCATTGGTTGCGGTGAGTACCCTGGTGAGAAAACACCAAATACCGTTGAGGAGATGGGAAAGAAATAGATGCCAGAGGAGAGACAGGAGATGCCCTAATAGGGCAGAAAGAATCAATACCTGACTGACTAGGGAACAAGTGTTTGTGTTTGTAACATAAACCCAGTCTATAGTCATTTGGACAGTGATACTGGTCTGTGTTGTTCTGGCTCTGTTCTCCCAACACACATAATTTGACATTAAACAATCACACTGAGGTTTTAGTGCAAACTGTCAGCTGTAATTTGAGCGTATTGACATCCAGCCATTGTGAACCCAGTAGAAATGCAGCCCTTTAAATTCATAGTTAGAGGAACAAGAATACAATAACTTAACTGAAACTGAAACTATTTTGGTCCTCATTTCGCCGGACGCCAGCGACTGAATCCAAATGCAAAGCCTAGAATCAAGAGTTCGCATTCACATTGTTTACGTGCACTAATGATGTAAACAAACAAAATGTCCTGATATTTCTAAATATTAAGTCTGATCTGGATGAAAACTACAGACACATTGAAACGGACAGTATGCACTTTCACCATATGTTCACTGTATAATGTTATATCTAAAGCTCTAAAGCACAGAGCCAATACAACAGAACGTATGCCACTGTCCAAATACACTGCGCTGTAAAACATAAGGAAGGCGCCATGACTCTAGAATATAGTTTAGGGAGTTTAATGTTTAAATATGAAAACGATGACCACAGTTCTGAGATTCACTGACCGCAAGTGTGTAAACATTTACTGAGCTATGCCCGCTCACGGAACTATTTCCTCGCTGCCACTGCAACATATTGCGACATTTCTACCATGTTATGCCCATGTTGTCCTTTTCGGTTCTTTCATGAATGAAATGAGGAAAATCAGACATTTTTTGTGACAACTAGATGAGCAGAATTATTCATTGCATCGATTAGGTACATTCAGTGGAGCCCCGACGAGTTTCAAAGCATTGGTCAAATATGGACAGTGTAGTGCGAGCGTTTGATAACTATATGTCTATATGAGCCTAAACTACCCACTAGATAAAAATACTATTGTTATTGCAGACGGTCTATAATATTTCCATTGACCTCCTCCAAAATTGTACGAGACATTTAAAAAAAAAAATCTCGTTCAATTTACAGATCAAATATTTACCTGGGGAATAGTAGGTGACAAATGTGTGACAGACTATGAAAGAAGGAAATATAGCCATGAAATCCTAAAGCCAAATAGCACATTGCAACATGGTGACCTTTGCCCAATCCTGTGCTTTTATCTTTGAACAAAAAACATCAAGATTGTCTGACTGCACACATCAGGACAACAAGGAAAAGCAGAGTATTTCTCTCAGCATTAGCAAAGTCATAAAAGCGCTAGAAACGACCGGTTGTTTCTTTTCGTTGTTGTGGTATGGAACATTTTCCCATGGACCTGCAGACGTCTGTTTGAGGACACTACCTGAATCCTTGGTGACGTAGAAAAAGGATGGAGCGAAGGCCACAGTGTAGTTGAATGCACAGTCGGGGCGTGTGGGGCGTTCAGGCTGTCCCACTCGCAGTGTGGGGGCGTTCAGGCTGTCCCACTCGCAGAGTAGGAGAACTGTGGGAAATGGGGTCTCCGTTCACTATCAAACGATTCCATGTGGTCATCTGCGATACCAAATAAGCGGGGAGGAAAGAGAAACCCCTGTAAGTGTTTTGTCTACATCAACATCCGATCTGCTCTGATCTGAGTCATTTTGATTATGAATTTTTTGTAGTGTGTCGATTAGTTTTTTTTGTCACGTGTCGATGATGTCCACAAACTGATACAAAAATGCAGTCCCATGCTGATCTTTTTTACAACCCTACGGTTTTCAGTATCCCTTTATTTTATATGTTACATTGTTATTATTCATTTAATTTTTACAAATTTACTACTTTGCCTTCAGAACTGCCTTAATTATTGGTGGTGTGGACTCAACACGGTGCTGGAAACCTTTCTCAAGAGATTTTGCTCTATGTTGCCATTATCTGCAGATCCATAACGTGAATCTCCCGTTCCACCAGATCCCAGAACAGCTCAACTGGATTGAGATCGGGTGGCGGTGGAGAACATTTGAGAACAGTGAACTCATTGTCGTGTTCGAGAAACCGGTTTCGGATTATGTGAATTATTATGTCACATGGCCCGTTATCCTGCTGGAAGTGATATTTATTCCATGCCAGGGTTAACTGGTGCAGAAATGAAAAAACAACCGCATCGACGTAGAACACTTGTATTATATGAATATATTATAATTTCATTTTCGTATCCAGGCATCCCTACTAATAAACCCGGAACGATCTCAGGGCAGCGTAGGTACAGAGCGCTCTGGCGCCACCATGTGGTGGACATAGGGAACACAAGACAGTATAAACATGGCCCTGGGGAGAATACAGCCTAAGAGTTTACAAAAAAAAATATTTAAATTTCCTCACACATTAACTGCACTGGGATAGAGAACATGCTCATTTTAATATTTGCATCGGGGAGATTTAAAATCTTTACTTTTAAATTATGCACAAAACATAGTAATTTCTTTGGTTTACCACAACATATATTAGTTTTTGTTGTTGTTTTCTACATCTAGTGCACCTTTAAAATTATCTATTTAAATGAATAGGTGGGTAAAACTAGAGGGAGTGCACTTCAACATTTTTTAAAGTAGAGACATGCGGCTTTCTCTTACTTACATAAAAAGTATTTCGCCCTGAAAATAAACACTGACCGTTGCACCATAACGGGATAATTTATAGTTCAGCTCAACTGTTTCGGAGAATCTCTGATGAGGGGATGAGGAATTTGTGAGATTCTGAAACTGAGTAGGTGGTGGTCATATTCTCTAAACAGTATTTGACATTTAACCACTTCTCTTTACTGAGTCTAACTGATAGTGAGCGTCGCTTTTAAACACAGTGGGCAGATCCGATGACCCAGTCGGCTACAGAACTGTGCACTCTGTGACTGGTGTTCTGTGAATTTACAGTGAGTGAGTCAGTACCTTGTCCTGGCGGCGTGATGGTGATGGTCTGTGCTGTGAACTCTTCATCAAAATACCGCGTGTCCGTTTCCGAGGTAACCTGGGGTTTGAAGGGCGGGATCAGCTGTGAGAGATGAGTGGAAACCGTAAACACATTGGTCACTGTCCTGTCAATCCCAAGATAAACCAAAAGGGTAAAACTTCCTTCGCACTGCTAGCCATAGTTGACGCACCCTGACAATAACCTCTCATTTAAGTGACTGTTAAAAAGTTGAAATGAGTAAACGGACTGTATAAATAACAGCCTGTTTACACTTCAACACGGTTTAGACTTTTGTTCGGGTCATTTTAATGTCAATTGAGATTGTACATCTTTTATTAATCAAACTACCAATCGGCTGCTCTTGTCTAAGTCTGTATTTGACAGTCCTGCTTTGGACAGGGATCCACGTGTAACATTGTGCGGTTTGTTGTTCGTTGTCTTCCGTAGCAACAGAGGGCAACGTCATTCTACCTTCTTCTCATAGACATCCTGCCACTCAATCCCGGCGAAGAATTTGTGTTGCATGATTTCTTTCGCGTCGCTCTGTCCGCCGCCTAACCTGAAAGACAGATGGACCGACACGACAAAATGAATACAGACAAAACCCGGCCCTTTATTTAAGGGATTCTGCCCATATAACGTGTCAATTCAGACGAGAGCACCCGCGCACCTCTGCTTGGGGTCCTTCTTGAGCAGCCCGGAGAGCAGGGAGCGACCGTCCGGACCCAGCGTACGCGGGAAGCGGATGTCCTCCATGAGGATGAGCTCGAACAGCTTCTCGTGGTCCTGGTTGTAGAAGGGCAGCCGGCCGCACATCATCTCGTACATGACCACGCCCAGGCCCCACCAGTCGACCGCCTGACCGTAGTCGTTGTCCTCCAGGACCTGAGGGGGGTGTCAGGTAAACGGGCAGCAACGTGGAAACATGTGGGATGTCTACTGGAGACCGTTCAGCTCTACGACTGTGTATTCGAAATACAGCTATGTGTGCTAAGTGGTTAGAAATGAGATGAATAGTGAGGACCAGGGCTTTCAATATCCTCGTGGCCAGAGTACCCAAACCCCCACCTACCGACCCGCCCCCCACCTACCCACCACCACCTCTTCCTCCGGTCTGGGCTTTCAGAACAGCCACAGTCACTGACAGCAGCTCACATTCGTAGCAGGGGTAGAGTTTCCCCTGGAGCCCTGCATATTTAATCACCAGCGGCCTGCGGAACACCAAGTACACAGCGCCATAAGAGAGGCAGCGACTGTGGGCTCGAGCCCGACCCAGGGGGCCTAATGCCTGGCCAGTCAGTGGGAGCAGGGGCCCCTGAAATAAACACCGCCTCGCCCCAAACCTTGGTCACCGCGGTGTGGGTTCGTACTAGCAGGGAAGACGACATGTTCCCGGGTCTCAAGCTAGCTAGCGATCTGTTGAACGTCAGCGCGGTTTTCGAGTCACATGCCTTGGGGATCCGCTGCTGGCCAACCGCACCGGAGGGAACGTCGTAGGTGAAAATCGAGCGCCAGAGAACGGTGCGTTCCGTGAAACGCTGAGCATTTACAAAGTGACGTAGACTGGCCCAGCGACAGATTCCTAGGTAAGGGGCGCAGCCTAATTGAATTACACACGGACCTGAAGGTGCACAGAACCAGAACCAGAGACAGGAGGCGCGCGCCACAGATGGACGGACGCGCCTGCGAATTGAACAAAACCCGAGTGCGTTTGTGAAGTGTGGGGGCGGGCGTGGTGCGTGTGTGTGTGTATCTGCGGGCATGAGGCACGGCCGGCGCTGTGGTGAGTGGCAGCGAGGCCTTGGAGGGCAGGTGTAACGTGAATCCAGCGCACTGCTAGGATTACTGGACCGGCTCTATTTCCAGAGCTGCTGTCGTGTGACTCACGCTGCCCGGGCCCTGCTGCAGCTGCCCCCATATATGTAGACGAGTGCCACAGCTGTAAAGCTTCCAAAACCCCAGGAGCCAAGCTCACATCCCTGACACACGTAACCAGTTGGACAGCGCGGACCAGCTCCGTTACGCCGGCCCAATACAGAGAGCCCACTGCTGGCTGGGTAGATGAGGGCTGTGGGGGAGGGGGGTGTATTCTCTCGCTGGACTTTTCATCCACTTGTCCCGGGCCCCGATCTGACCGGTCTCTTCGTTTAACAGAGACACAGCCTGTGTCTCGTCGTCGCTGATGGGATTCCCTTCGCTCTCTTCTGCCATGTTCGTAAATTGATTTTAATCAACCCGGCTACGGGACTCTCTTTCACAGCGGATTAGGAGATATGCCCTGGTGGCTGTGTTCCGGAGACAGGATTACACACAGGCCCTGGGCTGGGCTCCGGGTCTCTCCTGGCCCCGGGAATATTCCCAGACGTTACAGCATTCCAGTGCAGCGCACACACACACACACAACAAGGGCATTGTTTACTGCGGAACAACCTGTAACACTGCCTGGGCCCTGGCTCCATAGAGACGCACTGTGGTGACCCCGTCTCCACGGTAACGCCCCCGATGTCTCCGCCGCCAGGAGCCGGGGTGTGATTTGGTGCCACTAGTTATGCTGCTGTGGTCGGGCTAACGCTAACGGACGAGCAGGGAGAGAAGGTTGCAGTTTCGAGTAATGGAGGTTGTTATTCTAGGACATAACTAACATACCCCCACAACGCGCACGCGCACGCGCACACGCACACGCACACGCACACACACACAACCAGTAGCCTGCTCTAGTGTAAGTCACGCTCTGGTTCATGTTAACTGTACATGTCTGACTGTATCTAATATATCAGGTGGATCCATAATGTCTCCCTGTATCGACTATATCAGGTGGATCCATGGGTGAAGGCATCTGAAGATGTCATATAGAACTGGCTGTAGGGGGCTGTTGTTGGAGACAACTGACATGAGGACAGCTGACTTTGTCCAGGTCAGGACATCCTGGGCAGCAGTGGGCTAGAAGCAGAACCAGGAGCAGCTGTACCCAGGCTGCCTTTCCTCCAGGGGCGGAAGCTCACGTTTTCTGAGGCACTGCCAACCCCCCCCCCCAGCAGATTCCAAATGAAGACTAAAAACAACGAGCCGGCAACTGTGTCAACATGGGCACCCTTCTACCGGAAAGCATTCTGAAGGCAAAGCTAGTACACACATACACACACACACGAGGCAAGTGGGCTAGCACACACACAGACGCGCACACACGAGACAAGTGGGCTAGCACACACACACACACACACGAGGCAAGTGGGCTAGCACACACACACACACACGAACAAACACACACGCAGAACCACACACACAGACGCGCACACACGAGACAAGTGGGCTAGCACACACACACACAAACAAACACACATACGCACACACACACTCACAAAACCTCACGCAAACGCAAACACACACGCACGGACACACAATGCCCTATCACGTTACACACACCACTCAAAGCATACCTGCACGCGAATGGGGAGCGGACACACCCCAGTACTCATTTCATCTGGGCCAACAAATATGGCCACAGCCTGGCCTGTCCCAGACAGACTACAGAGTCATCAGCTGCATGTCACACACACACACACAAACACACACACACGCACACACACACGCTACAGATCAGACAGACATTTAGGAACAGCTGTCTCACAGCCTCTTCTACATAGCCGGTGTGGATTGGCAATATTCCTGGCCAGAGACATTATGGAGACTGAGACAATATAATCCGGAGACTCGGCTAACGAGTGTGTATTTTCAGGGCTTTTCATCGGGTCAGTCCGTGTGTCAATATTTCATAAGATATTACACCCGAGAAGGCCCACATTGTGCGGTTGGGATGTATTGTGATTGGACTGGATACACCACCTCTGGGGCCAAGTACTCTGGTGTACCGCAGAAGGTCTTCATCGTGGCCCCGTCCTTGATGCCCTCCTTACACAGGCCGAAATCCGTGATCTTTACGTGTCCGTCTTTGTCCAGCATGAGATTTTCCAGCTGCGGAGAGGGGGAGACGGACAGAATGAGACGGGAAGTGTCTGCGTCAGGAGGAACGGGAACCGGGAGGAACGGGAACCGGGCGAGAGCAGCTCAGGCCGGAGAAGAAGAAGCCAGCAAACGCACGGGCCTTTCAGTATCAGCGTGTCCTCCCAGTAAAGTCACCTGGCAGCTGTAGCTCACACGTGGCCAGCAGAACCAGGCAGGCCCGAGTCAGCACATCCTGCAATCCTGCTACCCTGGCATTTTCAGTAGAACCTTAGCAGGCTGGGAGTCTGCCTCATAAACCCTAAGGGAGAGGAGGGAGGGAGGGGGGGCTGTGCTGACCTGGCTGCTATAGTTTCATCAGCTGGAAGAAACAGGGCTACAGATGCACCCCCTGCCCCCCCTAACAACACCCCCGCCCCCCCGCCATGCTGAAAACAGTCATCTCATGGCCTCTGCTTCATCGGCTCTTATGCCATCACAACAGCTAACGGGCTTTTAGCACTGGACTCCTCCTTCTGGTAGCAACTAATCACGACCGGACAGAATAGGGGGTGGGTTTATTAATCAAACATCTGTCCAGAAGGAAACGGTCAATATGGTAGTCCTGTAGTACCGCAATAAGGGGTGGTCTACGCAATATGGGGTGGTCTATTTCCAGATACACTGCTGCAATAAGAGGTGGTCTACGTGCAGATACACTGCTGCAATAAGGGGTGGTCTACGTGCTGGTATCCTGCTGCAATAAGAGGTGGTCTACGTGCAGATACACTGCTGCAATAAGGGGTGGTCTACATGCTGGTATCCTGCTGCAATAAGGGGTGGTCTACATGTAGATACACTGCTGCAATAAGAGGTGGTCTACGTGCAGATACACTGCTATAAGGGGTGGTCTATGTGCTGGTATCCTGCTGCAATAAGGGGTGGTCTACATGTAGATACACTGCTGCAATAAGAGGTGGTCTATGTGCAGGTATCCTGCTGCAATGAGGGGTGGTCTACATGCAGATACACTGCTGCAATGAGGGGTGGTCTACATGCAGATACACTGCTGCAATAAGAGGTGGTCTACGTGCAGATACACTGCTATAAGGGGTGGTCTATGTGCTGGTATCCTGCTGCAATAAGGGGTGGTCTACATGTAGATACACTGCTGCAATAAGAGGTGGTCTATGTGCAGGTATCCTGCTGCAATGAGGGGTGGTCTACATGCTGGTATCCTGCTGCAATAAGGGGTGGTCTACATGTAGATACACTGCTGCAATAAGAGGTGGTCTACGTGCAGATACACTGCTATAAGGGGTGGTCTATGTGCTGGTATCCTGCTGCAATAAGGGGTGGTCTACATGTAGATACACTGCTGCAATAAGAGGTGGTCTATGTGCAGGTATCCTGCTGCAATGAGGGGTGGTCTACATGCAGATATCCTGCTGCAATGAGGGGTGGTCTACATGCAGATACACTGCTGCAATAAGGTGTGGTCTACATGCAGATACACTGCTGCAATAAGGGGTGGTCTACGTGCAGATACACTGCTGCAATAAGGTGTGGTCTACATGCAGATACACTGCTGCAATAAGGTGTGGTCTACATGCAGATACACTGCTGCAATAAGGTGTGGTCTACATGCAGATACACTGCTGCAATAAGGTGTGGTCTACATGCAGATACACTGCTGCAATAAGGGGTGGTCTACATGCAGATACACTGCTGCAACAAGGGGTGGTCTACGTGCTGGTATCCTGCTGTAGTGAGGCCGGACTCCAGGCGAGTCTGATAGATGACATCCATACTGCAGACTACTGCTGTGGACTGGCTATTTATATCCCGGTGCGGAGACGGTTCACCAGTCTTACCTTCAGGTCTCTGTAAACAACGTTCTTCTCAGCATGCAGATAGTCCAATGCTGACACGATCTCTGCCCCATAAAACCGCGCCCGCTCCTCAGAGAAAACCCGGTCCCGAGACAGGTGGAAGAACAACTAGAGGATTATGGGAGAGAAGAAACAGGGCTAATGTAAACAGTGAAATAGGGTAGGTCTAGACAGAGGAAATAGGGTAAACATAGACAGAAAGAATAGGGTAGGTCTAGACAGAGGAAACAGGGTAAACATAGGCAGAAAGAAAAGGGCAGGTCTAGACAGAGGAAATAGGGTAAACATAGACAGAAAGAATAGGGTAGGTCTAGACAGAGGAAACAGGGTAAACATAGACAGAAAGAATAGGGTAGGTCTAGACAGAGGAAACAGGGTAAACATAGACAGAAAGAAAAGGGCAGGTCTAGACAGAGGAAATAGGGTAAACATAGACAGAAAGAATAGGGCAGGTCTAGACAGAGGAAATAGGGTAAACATAGACAGAAAGAAAAGGGCAGGTATAGACAGAGGAAATTAGGTACATTTTGACAGTGGGATGAATGGGTGTGTGAATTATTGCCTACTACTAGCTGATTCAGGTGTTGTTGGCTATCTGAAAGCTCACCTCTCCACCGTTTGCATACTCCATGACAAAACATAACCGGTCGTGGGTCTGGAAGGAGTATTTTAGGCCCTGGGGATGTAAAGCAATAATTAAAAAACATGCAATAAATTACTGATGTTCATATCTAGGCATGTTCTAGATATCTGACAGTAATATCTCACTGTTTTTTGATCGCTTCTATACCCTTTCATTACATAAGCTAAATGTGTATGAATTGAACATAAGCTAAATGTGTATGGAGTGAATATAAGCTAAATGTGTATGGAATGAATATAAGCTAAATGTGTATGAATTTAACATAAGCTAAATGTGTATGGAGTGAATATAAGCTAAATGTGTATGGAGTGAATATAAGCTAAATGTGTATGGATTAAACATAAGCTAAATGTGTATGGGATGAATATAAGCTAAATGTGTATGGAATGAATATAAGCTAAATGTGTATGAAATGAATATAAGCTAAATGTGTATGGGATGAATATAAGCTAAATGTGTATGGAATGAATATAAGCTAAATGTGTATGAAATGAATATAAGCTAAATGTGTATGGGATGAATATAAGCTAAATGTGTATGAAATGAATATAAGCTAAATGTGTATGGAATGAATATAAGCTAAATGTGTATGAAATGAATATAAGCTAAATGTGTATGGGATGAATATAAGCTAAATGTGTATGAAATGAATATAAGCTAAATGTGTATGGGATGAATATAAGCTAAATGTGTATGAAATGAATATAAGCTAAATGTGTATGGGATGAATATAAGCTAAATGTGTATGAAATGAATATAAGCTAAATGTGTATGGAATGAATATAAGCTAAATGTGTATGGAATGAATATAAGCTAAATGTGTATGGGATGAATATAAGCTAAATGTGTATGGGATGAATATAAGCTAAATGTGTATGGGATGAATATAAGCTAAATGTGTATGGGATGAATATAAGCTAAATGTGTATGGGATGAATATAAGCTAAATGTGTATGGGATGAGTATAACAGTGGTTTCCAACTCCAATTCATAAGTACCCCCAACAGCAAAATGGTATTGTTTGAGCCCTTTACAAGCACACCTCAGAGTTTAACTAATTACAGTGCCAGCAATAAGTTCAGGCCGGTGAGTTGGTCCAGGGCAACAACAAAAATGTTTTATTGAGAGTCCTCGAGGACTGGAGATGTTAAACACTGTCACTCCAGACATTTAATGTGAACGAGTTGGGCGTTGAAAAGACGCCAAGTCCGTTGCCGTCTTTTGGTAAAGATTTGTTCAAACTCTCCACGCAGACTCTGCTTCTCTCACTGAATGGAAGCCTGCGGTGAAGTGGCTCCTCTGATTCTTTGTGGTCAGGAGTTTTGGGTCAGATGTTCGGAGTGGATGGAGGGGTCTCTCACCGTCAAGAACGGATGCTTAGAATTCTGGAGCACCCGGTTTTCCGTGAGTGTGTGCGCCACTTCATCCTGAAAGAGATCAAAAAGGCTGTTTGTGCGGCTCACAATGGCTGCTGTTAAGGTATCAACGATTCCACCTCGCTGAGGCCATGCTCCATTTCCCTCTCTCTCACTTTCTCATGCTTCTCCTAATGGCCGGCGGCCCTCTACTCACTTTTGCCACGATCACTTCCTTCTTCAGGATTTTCATGGCATAGTAGCGTCCCGTGGCCTTCTCCTTTACCAAGATGACTTTGCCAAAAGTGCCCTTTCCGAGGAGTTTGAGGTATTCGAAGTCGTGCATAGTCTGGGAGCAATGATAGAAAAGGAGCCATTGGTTTACAAACAGTGATTCCTGCTTTAACTAGTCTGGACAATTATTATTAAAATAATTATTATTATTGAGGCGCACACAGTGAGAGAATGTTTAGGCGTAGACTTCGTATATATTTCATTGTCTTTCAGTATTGTTGACTAGTAACATGCGTTGAAGTCATTAGGCGCCTGCTAGTTGTTTTAGGGAAAACCCGAGGAGGACCCGAGCCTGGTCTGTTAGTAGGGTAGCGATTTTTTTTCTCTCCAGTTATCAATTAACGGCTGTGCCGGGCTCTGCCCTATTTAGGCACTCTTTGTACTCACTTTGTGGGAGTTGTCACAAGAGAGAGCAGACAAGACTTGAGACAGTACATCAGCTGTTAGATTTTGAAGTAACGAACACTGCTTGGCTTAAATTAGCTCAGTCTGCCATATTCAATGGCAGTATCAGATCTGTGCAGTTTTATTGTCTAGTTCAGATTTCCCTTGTTGTATTTATTTTGTAAAATATATTCCTTGGTTTAAGAAAATAATAAATACATTTTTATCTTCACACTTTTCACGTGTCTTTATTTCAGCCCTCCTGCTTAATTTCGTTTCATGACGGTTACATCAATTTGCCTCTTCAGAGAGTTCAGGTAAACGTTACGATTTATTGTCCGTTGTGCAACTTTAAGAGCACTCGTGGTGAAGGAAGATGCCCGGAAACGTACCACTTTGAGTCTGGGTTTGGTCAGGTACATCTCCATGTCCATTGGGTCTGGCGAGGAGTCCATCATCTCCTCCTCCTGTTTTTGTAGACCACCTGCAACGGCCTGAATAGCCTTTGTCCATTCTCCCCTAAGAGAGCGATGGAGAGAGATCGAGGAGGGGAGATTTGATATGATGTCATTCGGTAATCACGTAATCGTCGCCTTATCAACAGAAAGTGAATTTGGAGTGTAGGGTCAGCCTGTAGCTAGCATGTGTGTGTGCTGTGTGTGTGTTAGTCTGTGGGTCGTGTGCATGTCCCACTGCATGTGTGTGTGTGTGTGTGTGACTGATTGTGCGTGTCACTGACTGTGTGTGTATCAGACTGTATGTGTCAGACTGTGTGTGTGTGTGTGTGTGTGTGTATCAGACTGCGTGTGTGTCTGTGTATGTCTGACTATGCCTGACTGTGTGTGTGTGTGTGTGTGCGTGTGCGTGTGTGACTGTGTGTGTATGTCTGTATGTATGTGTGTGTGTGTGTGTGTATGTATGTGTGTGTGTGTGTGTGTGTCTGACTGTGTGTGTGTATGTCTGACTGTGTGTGTCTGTATGTGTGTGTGTGTCTGTATGTGTGTCTGTGTGTGTGTGTGTGTGTGTCTGTATGTGTGTCTGTGTGTGTGTCTGTGTGTGTGTGTGTCTGTATGTATGTGTGTGTCTGACTGTGTGTGTGTGTGTGTGTGTGTGTGTCTGTATGTGTGTGTGTGTGTGTCTGTATGTGTGTGTGTGTGTGTGTCTGTGTGTGTGTGTCTGTGTGTGTGTCTGTGTGTGTCTGACTGTGTGTGTGTGTGTGTGTGTGTGTGTCTGACTGTGTGTGTGTGTGTGTCTGTATGTGTGTGTCTGTATGTGTCTGTATGTGTGTGTGTGTGTGTGTGTGTGTCTGTATGTGTGTGTGTGTCTGTGTGTGTCTGACTGTGTGTGTGTGTCTGACTGTATGTGTCTGTGTGTGTGTCTGTGTGTCTGTGTGTGTGTGTCTGTGTGTGTGTGTGTGTGTGTGTCTGTATGTGTGTGTGTGTGTGTGTGTCTGTATGTGTGTGTGTGTGTGTGTGTGTGTGTATGTGTGTGTGTGTGTGTGTGTGTCTGTATGTATGTGTGTGTGTGTGTGTCTGTATGTATGTGTGTGTGTGTGTGTCTGTATGTATGTGTGTGTGTGTGTGTGTCTGTATGTGTGTGTGTGTGTCTGTATGTGTGTGTGTGTGTGTGTGTGTGGTGGGCTGCTCTTGCCTCTCCTCAGGAGTCTCCACGTGGAATGTGCGCTCGATAACCGTGGTCCACTGCAGACAGCGGATGATGAAGGTGTTGGGCTTGGGCCTCTCCGTCTTCATCAGCTGGCACTCTGGTCACATCCAGGGAGACACGGAGACCCAGAGTTACAGCCATTTATCTTTATCTTCACCCTAACAGACACTGGCGCTACTGCGACTGTAGCCACGCACAGGGGAAGTGGACAGGTGCATTATGGGAGAAGGAGGAAGTCCCGATAACAGATGTCCCTTCGTACAAAGGAATTCAACGTCAGGATGTGGCCGGCGCATTGAATATTTCAGTCAGTTCCAGAAAACGTATATCAATGTTCTAATATGGTTCTGACAGAAGAACACACACACACACACACTTCCTGACCGTATCACCGTCAGCCATTCGTCTGTAAAGTGACATACATGATGAAGAGCATTATGACCTAATGTGCTGTTGCACATCGTCACCGTGGAAACCCATACAGACTCACCCCACAGCAAGCCATGCAATGTACTGTGTGCGTTGAGACACGTTCCCCTCCTAACCACCAAACGTTCTGTGACTTTTGTGCCGTCCCGACCGCTGACCGGGAGCACCCAAGAACCGTTTTAGAGATGCTCTGACCCGCTCGTCTGACCATAACAATTTGGCCCTTGTCACAATCACTCAGGTCTGTTCCCCAAAGCTTCTAATCCACCCGGACCTTGACATGTGCCCCGGTTCGCAGATCAATTCCATGCTTTGTGCATGTGACGTCGAAATGTTTCGGCACACCAGTGGACGGACACTAATATGGGCCGCGGATGACGTCCGCATAAAATATACATTTCAAGGTTACGATTATCGTCAAACAAAGTTACAATTCACAGAGAGCAGCTGGTTTGTGCGCGCAGCTCTATCCCATGTCAACACACTGTGTGCGGCGAATATGGGAAATATGGACGAGTTTCTCAGAACGTCTGTTAGATTGAGGATATGGGTTTGAGCCGGAGTGTAACCCAGCTCCGCTACCCGATCAGCACGCAGTTTCTGGGTCCAAGTCCCGCTCTTCTCCCGGATCAACTCCGCGGCCCTTCGTCTCCTAACTGCTAATGTTGACGGAGCCACAGAGCAGCCGCCCTGATAAATAATTGAAATCCGAACAGTTAATAACCACTATTACTCAAGTGTCGAGAGGAAACGTTTTGTTTAACAAACAGTAGGTCGTCTAATTACACTGTTCAATCATCTCCAGAGCTCGTTTCAGCACAATGTTCTGCGCATGTAGTGTTGCTGTCCTCTCCGGAGTCGTAGCAGAGCAATCCCAAAGTGCCGACTGAAATTTCAACACAGCCCGGGACAATATTGGGACAGGTTCCAACCCTGTAATGTATCGGTCAACACTGTTTCTAAACAACATTTAAGGTGCAGTAGATATTGTCGAAAATATCCAATATGCCATAGAACGTGCAGTAGGAGCTTAAGGAGTGACAGCAGTCAGGAACGACTTGTATTCACGGTCGTCGAAAAAGACAGATTTCCTGTGTGATGATGTCAATAAGTCTGGGTGTAACCTGCCCATATATGGGATGGCGATACTTGAACGTAGACCAGGCTCCACGACAAATAAACCAGCATGAATGTAGCAGCCACAATAACAATATGTGATAATGGAGAAATTTGATACAACAATTAAAATCCACCAATGGAAGACATCAGGCAGCATTTGGATTAGATAAAGCGTAACAAGGATGGGTGGATGATGTTCAAATAATGTTAGAAAAAATTAACCAGATTTTAATTGGATAACTATTCCAGTTGCCGGGTAAAGTGTTGTTTTCGTGACCAATGACCAAGCGGAACAGGTGGATATTTTGTTGGTCCTCAGTGTGCACTGGTAAACTGTCAGTTGCCCTCAAATGCTATTTTTTTTACTTTGACCAGTCGCCAGACAACGTTGAGTCCTGGACCTTAAAATCTCTCTCAGTACACGGGGGCGTGTCTCTTTGCCACACCAAACCCCACCCACGTTAAACCACACCCCCCTGGGGTACAAATGTCCGATGGCCTCCTATGACCGCTGCATGCTTGGCCCGGTCAGTCGCGCCCAATGGATTAATCGCGGTCGAGTCGTGAACCGGTCGATACTCACGCGCTACTGAGAAGTTATTCAACGGGGTTTCGAGGGCAGCCGCGTCTTGCGGTCGCTCCTTGTAGCCAACGAACGTGCCGTCACTCTTCAGGAGGAAGTACCTCGGCCTCCAGGTCTTGATGTATTCCCCTGCCGACAGAGAATGAGATGTTAGGACGAGTGGGACAACAGCGATCAGGCAAAAGTCAACTGTATGTTTGGACCCATTTCTGGTTTGAGGAGATGCCCTCCTTCTAGTTCCTGTGATCTCGTTGCCACTGCTGTTCACCGACCAAACGACATGTCGTCGTCCACTTTCTTGGACAAGAGGCCGTTGTGGACCCGTGCCTCTGTCCTGTCTGTCCCACACATCACTTTCAGACAAATCTGTGTGCCGCCCAACCCGTTCCAGACGAGGCTCTCAGACGCACGGCAAAAAAATGCAATTTATTCCATGGACGGTTCAGGAAACGCTGTGCCAGATGTTTCGGAGATCGGAAGAAACAGAACAGCTTACGCGCCATAAAAAGGCAGTGGCACACATCGCGGAGAAGGGGATTGAATATTTATACGGGAAAAGTTTAATTTATTTTTAATTACGGGCTGGGCATATTAACCCCATGCGGGGCCCGAGCAAGCTGTCCCTAATTGCCCCATTTCCTCTGACACAGAAGTCTGACGGAAGCAGAGATCTGTCAATGCAGTCGACCGTTCTTCCTCTCTCTTCCTCGCTCTCTCTCTCTTGCCTGGCATACACAGGCCACAGGCTCCAGTCTGAGGAAACGCTACTGGAGAGCCAACTCGTATAAAGTTACACGGATAATCGCTAACTGGCATTTCGGCGCCATATTTGAACGGACGCGCAACCGGAGACACGTGAACGCAGCGTAGAACACCTGATTTACTGCAGGTGGTAACTGGCTCCGAACGATAGCGCCCGGAGAACACATCTGCCTGTATACTTTGGATTTCAATCTGCACCAGATGTCCAATATGTTATTACGGCTGTTGTCATTTCTCATCATTGCACAGGGGGAGACGCTACATCTCCATACTGCTGGCTAAGTGTTTTCACGACCAAACGTGGCTCATTTACATATCAGGGTAGACTAAGTCCGCCTTCCGACTGCAACGTTTACAGCTCGTTTGCCCATACGCCAAAAAGGCACCATCCTAATTGAAAACCAAACAGTGAGATGTAGAGTAAGTTCCCGTGTCTGTTCAATATGCCGCAATTACAGCGATGAGTCATTTGTCTAATTTACACAACATTGCTCATGAATCAACATTTACAGGCGTAATACACACACACACACACCATTCTTTCTTGTACAGGTCAAAGGTGGCTTTACACAACTGAAATCATTTCCTGTTACAGCAACACACTGTTCCGGTGAGATGAAACAAAGGCACTGTAACTGAGCAGAAGTATTGACATTTACCAGTAGGGCTCAACGACTAATTGCATTCGCGATTATATCGCAATATTTCAAGTAATTCAAGTTTTGTATTTTTTTTTTACAATTGTCTCAGGTTTGATCCCGACATAGGGAAACGTATGTGTCAAAGGAGGAACAGGTCAGTTGTCTGGGTATTTGATACTTTTCAAATGACATAAAAAAATGTTGATCAACTATACATATATTTATTCCCCTGATGTCTTCATTCTAGAAAACAATAAAGGACTTGGTGTAGTATCAAGGCGTGAAATATAGTACTGCCCAAGAAAACCTAAGAAAATTGTGTTTAATTGATAAAACAAACAAAGAAACAGAAAGAGAATTAAAAAAGGCAGAAGGCACAGAATGCAAAACAGAAACAAACTATTTTTTCAAGCATTCTTCTTTTTTCAAGCATTCTTCTTTTTTCAAGCATTCTTCCAAGCTTCTTGCATGACTTCCTATCCTACTTTTGAGTTGGGCTTCTGTTTGATCTTTCCCTAACTGGACCAGCACATCTTCTTGGCTGGATGTTATGGTCGGGTCTTTTATGTGGCCAATCTAATACCGTGTTTCATACGCATTTCCGCTCTAAGTACGTCTTCATTTTGGCGGTCATTATTGTGCTGAAAGATAGCGGTTCTGACAAACAGTCCAAGATTGCAATTTCTCGTAAGAAGTAATGGTCGAAGTGTGTTTTTGGTGCCAGATGGCTCTCAGATGGTTCTGCTAAATGCATTTCCTTCTGTCTTTCAAGCGAGCAACCTCTACGTACTGTTCATCAGATACAGAAAGCTTATTGGGTTTTCCACTACATTTTCTTCCTTCAACTTGCTCAGTTTCTACAAATTTCTTCATTCCATGTTTTAATACATCTCATAAAAGACGAGGGCCACACCCAAACACAGTGACATCTAAGGGAGGTTCAGTCTACACACAGACAAGGCCATATTCCCACACAGTGACATCTAAGGGAGGTTCAGTCTACACACAGACAAGGCCATATTCCCACACAGTGACATCTAAGGGAGGTTCAGTCTACACACAGACAAGGCCATATTCACACACAGTGACATCTAAGGGAGGTTCAGTCTACACACAGACAGGGACATATTCCCACTCAGTGACATCTAAGGGAGGTTCAGTCTACACACAGACAAGGCCATATTCCCACACAGTGACATCTAAGGGAGGTTCAGTCTACACACAGACAAGGCCATATTCCCACTAAGTGACATCTAAGGGAGGTTCAGTCTACACACAGACAAGGCCATATTCCCACACAGTGACATCTAAGGGAGGTTCAGTCTACACACAGACAAGCCCATATTCCCACACAGTGACATCTAAGGGAGGTTCAGTCTACACACAGACAGGGACATATTCTCACACAGTGACATCTAAGGGAGGGTTAGTCTATGACAAGCAGTGCCATGCTTCACCTCTTCAGGGAACAAAACAGAGAGAAATCCAAAAGACGGTCAGGTGCCAGGTGAGTGCCTCTTACAGCGGCGCTGTCGGAATGATTAGCTTCATTTTCTCGAAGCTCAGCATCACGACCTGGGTCCCAGACTCCCAACACTGACAAGCAGAGACAGATGTTTGTGTGTGAAACAGGATGCTCTACACACACACACACACACACGTGTATGTCTGAGTGAACGTGAGAACAGCAAGGTCTCGGCCAGTCATAACACGGAGGGCCTGGTTTTGGCCAAACAGCCCTTCTGACGCACAATACCCACCCACCAAAGCTGGCATGGGTAGGCGACCGCTCTGTGGCACGCACTGGCACCAGCATTCTTCAATGCAGAGGCCGGCCCGGGCACACGGCTCTGACTGAGGTGAGAAGTGAACACGCCACCGTCACAACATCAGTGTCACAACACATGTTTTTTTAAATTTGACCTTTATTTAACCAGGTATTTCTCTGTAGCATATTCTCACCCTCTGATATAGTTCCATGTCTATGTGGTTAGCACTCCACGTCAACTCTGCCTCACCTGTATGTCTTACTTATTTATACTATATCAATTGGCACGAATTACATTTTTATTTCAATGAAATTACATAAATTGTCAGTGCAATTCTCTCACTGTGCCGTAAGGGAAACCGTGTGTAGTGCTTTGGCCAGACCGCTGACCTGGTAGGCGTTTGAAATTTCAGCTTAGTTAGTGGGAACACTCTGTTTCCTGAGTCATGACAAAGCGAAGGTCTTCTGCACTCTGACCCAGTCATGTGACAGTTGAAACGTACACGTCCATCCGTCCGTCGCCACTTGTCAGTCACCTTCCCCTGCTTTCTGTCTGTTCCACTGTGACACGCCAACGTTTCCTACTTACAAACACTTCCCTTTTCTGTTCTCGTCAGTTCTACATTTTACCCAGCATTTCAGAGTCATTGACTGGAGTGAAAAAACGAAACTGAAAACCAAGCCCACTATGGTCGGGGTTTGCCACAGTGCTGCTGATGACATGATGATTACATCCTCATACGCTGCCCCACACAGGAACTGAGGGATTATGGGATAAAAAGCTGAGAATATACTGACAACACCAACATGCCAAAAGACACATTCCTAGACAAATGACACGGCTCACTAAGTATTTCTATGTCCGATACATTTTGGCGATTTGGACACAACATGTTTCAGAATAAAGAGTTAAAGTGAGGACACCATACCCTGCTATCAACATCCATCATCAAAGTATTTTGGTCAACAGGACGTTGTCATCTCACTAAAACATTTTGATTGTAGAAAACAGGAAGCAACTTTACGAATTAACAGATAATATTTAAAAAAAAACACACACATCCCAACAGACACACGTCCAAACAGACACATATTCTGTGTGCGTGTGTGTCATGCCAGCCACTGTCAGAGACTGATCGAGTGTCTTTACATGACAAACAGCTGTGAAGGTCTAGGATGCACACGGGGAAAAGTGGAATATAATGAACATTGAGCATCTGCCAAACACCGGAGAATTCGCCTTTATTAGCATGCTGCTACAGGGCCCATATGTGGAAGGGTCCAGTACAAAGCTCTCACGCACACACACACACACTTAATATTGGCTAACTATTGCCTAAATTATTTATTCAGAATTTATATGGATTATGATCAACAAAACAATACTCTTTAAAAGGCACAAAGCACACGTAAGTAAACATCGCACTTCGAAAAACTACTTAATTTAGGTGACAAGTGTATTTTAAATGTGTCACTTCCACCTGTGGTGTTGAGTGTCATTTATTTCTGAACCGGATGGCCGTAGTGCATCTGAACGGCTCGTCTGTAAGCGTGGTTTGTTGACTGCTGACAACATAGTCTCATTCAGGCACCTAAAAAACACTTTTATGATCAAAAGCCTTCCACCAACAACAGTGCTGTCGTTAAACAAACTGAACCGTCATCGTGGCCGAACAATAGAATTCTCGCGAAAGGATTCTCGAAAAAAGACAAAACGACCTAGTTCAGATTATTGCGGTGAGTCGCCTCTTAGAAAAAAACGTACGAGTCATTCAGATTCGCATCGTCATCACAGTTTGAGACTCGTGTACGAGCGTGGCTCAAGAGGACAGGGCGGTTAAGACTGTAGGAGACGATTCAGACAGGAAACATGCAGATGCGCGAGAGCATGCAGAGGTTAGATTCAGAGGTTAGCTTCAGAGGGTGGCGGCAGAGGTCGGCGTCAGAGGGTGGCGTCAGAGGTCGGCGTCAGAGGTCGGCTTCAGAGGTCGGCGTCAGAGGTCCGCTTCAGAGGTCGGCTTCAGAGGTCGGCTTCAGAGGTCGGCTTCAGAGGTCGGCTTCAGTGGTCGGCTTCAGTGGTCGGCTTCAGAGGTCGGCTTCAGAGGTCGGCGTCAGAGGTCGGCGTCAGATGTTAACGTCAGAGGTCAGCGTCAAAAGCGCCACATCTCCCCCGTCTCCCCCGTCTCCCCATGACAAAAGGAGGAATGTGAGTTCCCAGCTGCCGCAGTTTCATAAATGCATCATGCAACATCCATCACACTGCAAAGGAGAGGCCGACTCCTGGTTTCTGCATGGCACCAAAAGAGCAGAGACTCCGAACGCAGACAGAGAGACAGACGGGGTGGGGGGGTGTTCAGACAAGGGAAGCTCAGGAGGGGAGAGGGGGGGCAGAGGAAATGCATGTTACCAAAGGACAGAAGAAGAGAAGAGGTGAGATAAATTGAGGCCTCTCAGTGCCGTGCCCACAGCCAGTGGAGTTCCTGAGGGGGAGGGTGTGTGTGTGTTCTCTCACTGCCAGGACGTCCATTCATAGTGTGTGGATGAGAGGCAGTGAGGGAGCCAGGGTGTGTGTGTGTGTGTGTGTGTGTGTGTGTGTGTGTGTGTGTGTGTGTGTGGAAGTGGGGAGGGAAGGGGGAGAGCAGGGAGGGGAAGGGGGAGAGCGGGCAGGGGTGGAGGATTAGGGAATTAAAACTCCACAGTGGGGGAGGTTGTGCCCCCCCCTCCACCCCCACAGACCTATTCTGCCGGGTCCCTGTAGCCTGCAGCTGGGGCCTTCTGCCCTGTACCCCGCATCTCAATGACCCTCTGTGCTGTGGTGAGCAGAGGGGCCTCCCTGTACAGCAGCCACCACCACCACAACACAGCCCCCCCCATGGCATCAGAAGGCCGGCCCTGAGCCACTGTGCCGTGGTGCTGCCATTGGCCCCAGAGGAGACGGGTCTCTCTGATGGTGGGGTCACCGCTCTGCACCCACCCAAAACACAGCCATCCCCAGCCCAGCCCTGAGCCCCCTCCCCGTGACCATATAAGGCAGCCGGCCGGCTCACATGCCAGGCTAAAGCGCGTCTGGGCTCCCCTTTCTTTTCATTCTGCCGTCTCGCTCGTCTTTTGTTGGCCCCGTCTTTCTCCCATGCAGCTGGATGGGACGACCCTGCCAGGGCTTTGGCAGCAGCACCAACAGGTCGCAAGGAAGGGCCACCCCAGCCTCCGCTGCAGCTAGCGCTTTTCACTCCATCACCCCCCCCACCACCCCACCCCCATCAATGCTGCTACTACAGGAAAGGGGGGGGTAGCCGGGAGGGAGTGGGCCCAGAGGCTGCCCCTCTTTCTCACGCTCGTAAGAAAGCCCTCACTTCTTCTCCCCGGCGAGTGACACCTGCTGATTACCATGGCGACGCTGTGGGAAGTCGGCCCTGCCCTGTGTGAAACGTGGCCCCTTCTGAGTAAACAAGCGGAGCGCGGATTAGTTAACTGGGTTACCGTATGACAGACAAACAAACACACACATCGTTTAGTTGAAATTAGTGACGATTAAATGTCAATGACCAGGGGACAGTCCAGTCGTTCTTAAATGATACATACTGAAACACGGGATGAAACGGGATGACAGGGGATGATACGGGATGACACCGGATGACAGAGGATGAAACAGGATG
Organism: Dallia pectoralis; assembly: GCA_029465975.1. Classification (NCBI taxonomy): domain Eukaryota; kingdom Metazoa; phylum Chordata; class Actinopteri; order Esociformes; family Umbridae; genus Dallia; species Dallia pectoralis. Next base: position 9,002,560 of record CM055757.1, read on the forward strand.
ACAGAGGATGAAACGGGATGACAGAGGATGAAACGGGATGACAGAGGATGAAACGGGATGACAGAGGATGAAACGGGATAACAGAGGATGAAACGGGATGACAGAGGATGAAACGGGATGACAGAGGATGAAACGGGATGACAGAGGATGAAACGGGATGAAACGGGATGACAGAGGATGAAACAGGATGATACGGGATGACAGAGGATGAAACGGGATGACAGAGGATGATACGGGATGACAGAGGATGACAGAGGATGAAACAGGATGACAGAGGATGAAACAGGATAAAACGGGATGACAGAGGATGAAACGGGATAAAACGGGATGACAGAGGATGAAACGGGATGACAGAGGATGAAACGGGATAAAACGGGATGACAGAGGATGAAAGGGGATGACAGAGGATGAAACGGGATGACAGAGGATGAAACGGGATGAAACGGGATGACAGAGGATGAAACGGGATAAAACGGGATGACAGAGGATGAAACAGGATGATACGGGATGACAGAGGATGAAACGGGATGACAGAGGATGATACGGGATGACAGAGGATGAAACGGGATGACAGAGGATGAAACAGGATGACAGAGGATGAAACAGGATAAAACGGGATGACAGAGGATGAAACGGGATAAAACGGGATGACAGAGGATGAAACGGGATGACAGAGGATGAAACGGGATAAAACGGGATGACAGAGGATGAAAGGGGATAACACGGGAGTGAGACAGAGTGACGCAACCTCGCTGGATTCCCTCGCTCCAAAGGCATTCGACATATACATATATACTCTCCTAAAAGAGACAAAGGAGGAACAGGCAAACATGACCTGTCCGTTACACAGGAAATACAAATCACCCATCAGCCCCTGCATTAATGTACACGACCAGGAAGATAACAGCTCATGACTCTAAGGATCACAGCCGCAGTTCTCCCACATTCATCTGTGGGAACAAAGCTGCACACATTGATGCCTTCGCCAGATGCTCATTCATCGTTACATTCCTTCTTGGGAAGACGTCTATGTCAGATTGGGTGTCACGTCTTTTCCGCCACACCAGTCAAGTGAAATACATCGCTGCGGTATAGTTTTCTGCGATCGATTATAACACACTTGTCTCAAAGCATCTAAGTGTGTGTGTGTGTGTGTGTGTGTCATACTCTACGAACAGCTGATCGGTCCTGCCAGTCCACACTCCACCCCGATCACCCCACCCCCCCCATCTAGTCAGTCCCTGTTGCCACGGAGACCCACTGAGCCAATGATGTGATTGATGTCTCAGACGGAGAGTACCACACCAGTCAGAAACGGTTTCCGCCACAGCTCTGTGCTGTCAGCAGGGTCATTATCCTTGCTAAGGGGAGGGAGGAGCGGTAGAAGAGGAGGAGGGAGCGAGGACAAGGAGGAGGAGGCGAGCAACTGGCTGAGGAGGAGACGACGTGAGAGGGGGATTAAGATAGGGGGAGAGGAAGAGTGGGAGTAGGAGGCAGGATGGATGGGAATTGGAGAGAGTGAGGGGCGGGACACAGAGAGAGACAGAGAGAGAGACAGAGAGAGAGAGACAGAGAGAGAGACAGAGACAGATAGAAAGAGAGAGAGAGAGAGAGAGAGAGAGAGAAAGAGAAAGAGAGAGACAGAGAGAGAGACAGAGAGAGACAGAGAGACAGAGAGATCAGAGGGAGAGACAAGGAGGGATGGAGAGCAGCCGAGCACCACAGTTGCGGAGCAGGAGGATTCTGCACAGGAAAGTAAGCACACAGTGGGGGTCCCCTGTGAGAGGAGACAAGTGACGGAGGTGGCTCTCCCTGGCCTCCTGGTCCCCTACCATCCAGCCTGCCTGTCGACAGCTGCACCCAGGCAATTTACTTCTCTCCACCACATTTAGCAAAAGGCTGCTTCCCATTATCCAGAGCAGGGGGCCTGCTGACAGCCAGACACCACCCAAAGCACTCCCTTCCTGGGTAGACACACTCGGCTGGTGCCCCTGCCTCGGGGCATCCGGTTGATATTTTAGGGAGAATCTTTGCATTTTAAAAGGCTGTTATATTAAATATAGCACCATTCAGACAGAGTCTATACGTCTGACTTTTGTTGTGAATTAGGTCTAAGCTGACATGGCCACATTAAAAGTTTGCATGTTCAGTGACACGAAGAGTAAAGCTTGAGTGAACACACTCACTCCAGAAAGTAGTATTTTCATTCAGTTCAGTATCATTCAAGTTAATTCAGATAATCTTTTTTATTTCCTGTAACTGCTGATTCGTTTACTGCCCGGTGAGGTTGACTCTGTCACTTAAAATGCACTATAATTTTATTATGGGGAAGCAACATTGAGCCTGTCGCAGTCAAAACGAGCAGTGAGCGAATCAAACGTACCACATCGTCCCAGTTATCCACAGACAGACATGTCAGAAACATTTGAGTATTTATATGTTTAGGTATGGGTTGCATTCAGGCATCTTTCCCTGTTCTATACTAAACTACATGTCATATTTCTTGCCACAAATGAATTTTTACTTAAGAAGAAATATTCAACCCGGTTAAACAGAAGCCTCGATTCGTTTGAGCTCTTCAGGTGAGGATATATTTCATGATATATTTAAACACTGCATGTTTTGACCGAGAGAAATACAAAAGAAATACGTTTGACAGAGGTGACGGGGAAGTTTTTTTTTCTGGGCGTTAGAACGGTGGACAGGGTTTACAGACGTGAGGTGGTGTGTGTGTGTGTGTAGTTGTGTGTGTGTGTGGGGGGGCTTCTGTGGTTAGCTGTCACCTAACGAAGGGGTGTGTGTGTGTGTGTGTGTGTGTGTGTGTGTGTGTGTGTGTAAATGCGGCGAGGATAGGTAAGCCTGGTGATAAAGCAGGCAGCAATCAGCATTGCAGTGTCAAGACAAGAGCCGGCAGTAATCAGGCGGTTCTTTTGGAGAGCAAATAAGAGAAATCCCACACCCGGTTCCCGTTTATTGCGGATGCTGAGAAAAATGGGTACACTTAAAATCACACACATTTGCATACCGACACGTTCGATTTGCCATACTTGTGGGGACCAGAAAAAAAGATGTCCTCTGTCCCCAAATCCTGACATGTAATCGTAAACCTACCCCCTAATCGTAACTTTTTATTGTAAACCTGATCCCTAATCCTGACTTTTAATCATAAACCTAACCCCGAAGACAGAACTAAACTTTCTCCAAAGGGGCAGCTATCTTTGTGGGGCCTTGTTGTAAAAGCAGGTGAAACACAGAGACCCTGCTATCCCCGGGCAAATAACTCACATCTCTCTTCCAGTAGTCGTCACCACACGATGTACATTTGTCCAATAAGCAATCAAACCATGAGTCGCATCTCACAAAATCCCCTGTTTCTGAGGAAATCCAGCTCCGTGAGTAACGCCCTGCCCAGATAGTCACGACGTTCCTGGGAACATCACAAAGACGCGAGGCCCGGAGTTCCGTTTCCGCTCTGATACCCCCCCCTCCACCGCTGCCTCCAAGCCAGCTGAGCGCGCTTCTCAGACCCCACTGTTGTCGTGGCGTTCGTTAGGCTAACGAGGTGGCCGAGAGCCTTTATTCTAGTCAGAGAGCAAACGAGCGAAACAAACAAGGCTCTGCCCGGAACGGAGAAGGACACGGCGAGGACAGTTCTGTTGCACTTCACCGAATTCTTGGCCACGGGGCTCAGATGGAATCTAGAGAACACCCGCAATCTGCTTGTTTGATGTGGAACGACGCTCTGCCTTCTGGTGGACACTTCAGACAAGAGCGCTTGATTGCCGTCACCATTAAAAAGACAGCAGGCGTGATGTGTGACCTGAGTGGTTGATGTAAAGTAGTCCCCAACACCTTTGTGGATTTGAGTAAAGCCACATTGTCATTCTGTACATTCTATGGTTACAGTATAGACACTTTACATTAAGAAAAGTTCTGGGAATTGCTTAAGCTCTTCAAATGAAAAATTGAGAGGAAAAAGCAAGACAAAAATTATTTTGCAAAAGTCTAAGAGATGCTATTGCGATTTTATAAAAGACTCTTTAATGCCATACGTTTGGCACCAAGACAACATTTATTTGGGGAAGAATATTCACCATGCATCTATCTATACATCTCTGACGTGCTCACTGGACATAATTTAGCAATACACTCAAAACATGACATAGTATACAGGCATGGTATTTTGACAGTGAGTAGTTCACCCCAGCCAGCGTTCAAGCCCAATATACGCGTTGCGGGGAAGCCTGTCAGAGCTTCACACTGTTTTGTGAAAACAGCTCATTGCTCAACTCTCCCTTGAGAGCCCATTAAGTGCTGTTGACGGCAAAACAAAGGGGAGCGGACATGTGCTGGAGGCTAGCATAAACCTGCTAGCTAGCTGGGTCAATGTAGCTGCATTCCAAATCCTAAAGTGAAATACCAATGTTATGTTTCAGGAATCGCAAAGCAGGTTCATCTTAAACGGTCAAAATGGGATAGGCGAACAGGATAATGTTACCAGCTCGGTTCACTGAGTTCTCTATATCGAGTTAACAATTCCAGCTATTTCTAAAGACATCTGTGCATGGGGCAGACCTCAAAGTTTTAAGAGCATTACAGCACCACATGTTTCCTTGCACTTTCGAGCTATGGGTTCCGTTAATTAACATAAGCACAAACCTTACCGTAAAACATTTTGAAATCTGAATTAGATTATGGAGCTGTCCTATTCAAACAGCTTCATGACAAATGAAGAATTCATTCAGAACGTATTGTTTTATAAACAATTATGTTGGACGTCATCCTACGTTGCTATTGTGTTCTTTAAGGACATGATAAGATGACACTTTCCCACAACCAACCCGCCCCAAACACACACACACACACACACACACACACATACAGGACGTGGTGGCTTGGTATATAGCATAGGACTACTGACCTAGAGTCAAGTGTTTTAAAGCCTTGTTGAATGTTAACGCTAATGTAACAATAACTTAACGCTAATGTTATGCTAACGTAACGCTAATGTAATGCTAATGTAACGCCGATGTAACCTCAATGAAACTGTCATGTAAACGGCTGAGACAATCCTACAGCCCAACATTAAAAGGCAGATGGGATGGTACACCAGGTTTCTCTGGAACCAGGATGATGGAGTGGTACAACTGGTTTCTCTGGAACCAGGATGATGGAGTGGTACAACTGGTTTCTCTGGAACAAGCTTCTAGAACAAAACCCAACGGCTGGGAATCTGGTAGCTCTGTGACCTAGACTGACCTATGGCTTTCATTTCGCTGCCATTTTCTGGCAGCAAAGGGGAACTAAAACACGGCCTACAGTCACATGCCAAACACATAGTATCAGCCAGGAATCCAGCCTGACATGGATAACACCAAGAGAGGCATGATGTTCTCTGCCGCAGGGCAGGCTGATGGTGGGAGCGTAGAATGCAGTCACAGTGGGACATCACCACACAGGCATGTTTGTGGGGAGCGTGGAATGCAGTCACAGTGGGACATCACTACACAGGCATGTTTGTGGGGAGCGTAGAATGCAGTCACAGTGGGACATCACCACACAGGCATGTTTGTGGGGAGCGTGGAATGCAGTCACAGTGGGACATCACTACACAGGCATGTTTGTGGGGAGCGTAGAATGCAGTCACAGTGGGACATCACCACACAGGCATGTTTGTGGGGAGCGTGGAATGCAGTCACAGTGGGACATCACCACACAGGCATGTTTGTGGGGAGCGTAGAATGCAGTCACAGTGGGACATCACTACACAGGCATGTTTGTGGGGAGCGTAGAATGCAGTCACAGTGGGACATCACCACACAGGCATGTTTGTGGGGTGGAATGCAGTCACAGGGGAATGGCATGTCACAGTGGGGACATCACCACACAGGCATGTTTGTGGGGAGCGTAGAATGCAGTCACAGTGGGACATCACCACACAGGCATGTTTGTGGGGAGCGTGGAATGCAGTCACAGTGGGACATCACCACACAGGCATGTTTGTGGGGAGCGTGGAATGCAGTCACAGTGGGACATCACCACACAGGCATGTTTGTGGCACTTGGCATTTCACATTCAATCCCACCGCTGCCAACTACATGTGAGACCCATCCGAGTGTTTATCTTAATCTTACACTGTAACGACGTGTAGACGTTAGTCCTGTAACGGCACTACAGAATAGGACAGCGTGCCATCACACGCATACAAGTCACGGGCATTACGGCAGAATGGTTAGAAGACGGGCAGATTGTGGCTGGCTGGAGTGATGGGCGGCATTGGTCGTGTTACTGGGTACCTGGACCTTCTGTGCTGAGAGGCTCTGGGGCAGACAGGGTGACAGCAACGTCACATTAAACGGCGTCCTGTCAAGATATGGCCCGGCTAGTGGCCAGGCGCCTTCCAGTACGACAAGGGCTTCTCTGGGTGACTTTTCACCGTGCACAGCTGCTAGGGTGTGACAGCATGCCAACCCAATACACCTGAAAGCTTGTTTGTTCCGTGTGTGTTTGTGTGTGTGTCTGTGCGTATGTGTGTGTGTATACATGCATGTGTGATGTGTTGGCTTTGTTCTCCCATGAGTCAAGGTGAAGATGTAACTTCAGCTCAAGGTGTTTGTTTTTCTCACTGGTTACTATTTGACAGGTCCCAGGCTGTTACGTTTTACCCTGGTGATCCATAAAAAACTATATAAAATGTATTCTTCAAATCCTGACTGCTTCTTGGCTGTGGTAAATTTAATAGTGTATACCAAGGGTAACAGGCTTATAATGCAATAAGGGGTCTCAGCCAGTTGTGGTATACGGTCAATATAACACAGCTAATTGCTTTATTCAACTCACATTCGTAAATAATGGATGTTGGTCCGTTTCCTTTCAATAAGGAATATGTTGTTTCTCTTTACTTATTTTTTTAAGTACTTTTTGTTGTCTCATATCCTGGTTCTGTTCATCTTGACACTCGTCTCCGGGCACCTGAAGACGTCAGATCGACTCTGACCTCCCCAGGACCTCTTCTTCGGTTCTATGAATAATTTACATCCGTGTCACCTCGGGCCCGTAGAACCTTCAGTTTGTGACGTACAAATTGAACGTGTGACTTCTCGCGCCTCTCTTCACATCTGGTCACGGAGACTTGTATGTGTGCTTTACAACAAGGTGTACCTGTGCTTGCAGGTAACAATAACATAAAGGACATGAAATTAGGATTCGTAAGGCCCAACGCAGACTATAATAATAAAGTATTTTAATCTGTTCCCGTGCTGCCTCTAAAGTTTAGAGTCTAAACAGTACTACTTTAAGAGGTGCGTTACCTTTCACACACATGGGTGAGCAAGAACAATTAGACATTTTACAATGTAGCAGCCAGGGGTGAGAACTAATTCCTGGTGTGTGTAAACAGACTTGGCGAATACACCTGACCACACCAGTGGGCTAACAGCTAATCCCACCACATCAGTGGGTTAACAGCTAATCCCACCACATCAGTGGGTTAACAGCTAATCCCACCACATCAGTGGGTTAACAGCTAATCCCACCACACCAGTGGGCTAACAGCTAATCCCACCACACCAGTGGGTTAACAGCTAATCCCACCACACCAGTGGGCTAACAGCTAATCCCACCACATCAGTGGGTTAACAGCTAATCCCACCACACCAGTGGGCTAACAGCTAATCCCACCACACCAGTGGGCTAACAGCTAATCCCACCACACCAGTGGGCTAACAGCTAATCCCACCACACCAGTGGGTTAACAGCTAATCCCACCACCTCAGTGGGTTAACAGCTAATCCCACCACACCAGTGGGCTAACAGCTAATCCCACCACACCAGTGGGCTAACAGCTAATCCCACCACACCAGTGGGCTAACAGCTAATCCCACCACACCAGTGGGTTAACAGCTAATCCCACCACCTCAGTGGGTTAACAGCTAATCCCACCACACCAGTGGGCTAACAGCTAATCCCACCACACCAGTGGGTTAACAGCTAATCCCACCACACCAGTGGGCTAACAGCTAATCTCACTACACCAGTGGGCTAACAGCTAATCCCACCACACCAGTGGGTTAACAGCTAATCCCACCACACCAGTGGGCTAACAGCTAATCCCACCACACCAGTGGGCTAACAGCTAATCCCACCACACCAGTGGGCTAACAGCTAATCTCACTACACCAGTGGGTTAACAGCTAATCCCACCACACCAGTGGGTTAACAGCTAATCCCACCACACCAGTGGGTTAACAGCTAATCCCACTACAACAGTGGCTACCAAGTGAACAGCAGTCTGTATCCGGAAAATATATTACCTATAAAAATAACTCCCAAATCCCAATGATCTTTCATGTTTTAATTAAATGCGGTTAAAGTGTTGGCTGACTGCGGATCAGTGTAAAAAAAGCCACTCACCTCTTTTGTGGAGCCATCCCTCTTTCACTATCGCCACATCGGCCATGCTGGGCGTGGCTTGGTGGGTCCACGGTTCTTACAGGGAGAGACACGGCTCGGTTCCCCCGAGTGACCGTCAGTCCAGGGCAGGGGACTGCAGTCACCAGTCACCTTTAGGTGCCAAAGGAAGAGGCAGAAATGATCTTAATCTAACCGTGAAACATTTCACCCTCCACCTTTCTGAATATTAACCACACCGGAGAACATCGACTCAGTGGAAACTGGAAACATGATGGTTCCATCCCTCCAGGGACTGTACACAGGCAGTGGAAAACAGTTACACAGATGGGCATTATTCAGTCCAGTGTGAGCCTGTGGCCTCTCACATGAGGAAGTCAAGTTACAGGACTCAGGAGTACCGCTAAACTCATCACGAGAGCTTTAAAAATAACGACCAAGTCCTTAAACCAGTGTTAGACCTAAAGAATTTCAATTCAATTTTCCAATAATCAGTTTCTCCGTGACTTCAGGGGGATAACCGGGTCGGCCATCAAGACACAGGCCCTTTCAGTTGTGCAGAATGAAACCGAGCTTTACAAGGAACCCAATCAATTCCACAGCTTTTACCGGATTGTGATATACCGAGGTTCCCTGAAAAGGGGCGACACCGTCCACAGACATCAACGTATCCGCCAAAGTTCCATCAGTCAATTATCACAACAGAGGCCTTGAAATCAAATGTGACCTCATCCCTGGCTGCCAAGGACAACCACAGGAAGCAGGGAGGCTATTGACAGACTGGGACAGCTTATTCCTATTTTTTACGGGCCCAAAGGCACACACTTTACCGAAACATTCCTCATTCAATCAGCCCGATAGCTGCCTTCAAAATAGCCATAGTGCTGTTAAACTTCTACTAACTGGACCACACAAGACATGGTGTTATCTACTCACAGAGATGCAAGCACATTTCATCAACGCAGCAGACAGTTGTGCGCCAGTGATCTCTGGATGTGGCTGTTACAGTGGAAGAGCTCTGGAGGGGAACTGACTGAGAGCAGGTCTGTCCACTGAAGCGTAGTAGACCACACTGAGACCGGTTCAGACTGGGCACTAACCCGGACCAAGCCTCTGTGTTCTCCACACACACTCTGAATCCACCATGACACACACACACACAGGCAAACACAAACCAGCATCAGTATATGGACAGAACTCGCTCTAGAGATACAACACAGTATAGAATAGACCCAGTATAGAATAGACCCAGTATAGAATAGACACAGTATAGAATAGACCCAGTATAGAATCTCTCTCCCTGTCTGTCAGTCTTCCCCTCTCTCTCCATGTCCGTCTGTCTGTCAGTCTGCCACTCTCTCCCTGTTTGTCTGTCTGTCAGTCTGCTCTCTCTCTCTCTCTGTCCCTGTCAGTCTTCCCCATCTCTCCCTGTCTGTCAGTCTGCCACCCAGGATGAAATGCCTCTACTCACACACATGTTTGTCTGGCTGGAACTGACACCAGAAACAACCAATCACAAATAGAGAGAAAAGACAGGCCTTATCGTCTTCCTATTTGAGACACTTCCTGAGCGTCGTATCTGACTTTTTCAATCCCATTTTATGCAGATGGGCCAGAATGGAAATCTTAATGGTTGTATAAGCAGTGTTGTGGCGGCTGCACGCAGACAGAACGCTGAAGGACTAAACAGCGTGCACACAGACAGTCTCTGAACCCCTGTCTAATAGGGGTAGATTTCAAACTGCATTCCTCAGATTCTGCATGCAACTGGTGGCACATCAGGGCCAGAGGAACCCAAAGACCTTTCACATTCTAATGGGGCCGAAGGGCGTACAGCGGCTTCTCCCCGGATGAGCGGGGTGAGTGTCAAACAGTGACAACATCCCTTCATCCGGATCAGATCCATGTCACATGCCGCCGTTGCAGTGATGCTCTTGTCTTGGTCCCACAACATTAAGACTGTGCCCTGGTATACGGTTGGTCTCATGACAGAATAAATGATCACCTAAAAGACATGTAGGAAATGCAACATGTCAGAGAGTCTAAGTCTCTAGCGTAGGAGTTAACACACGCATGGCTCAAACTTTAGTTTAAACCGGGGTGTGAACAAACTTAAGGACACAAAAATCTACCAAATAAGTGGTACAACGGATGATAAATGAGTGATTTTAAGCAGCCTTAATAAGGTTGTGACTACAGTAAACAAAGAAAATTAACTATATCATTTCATAGACACCCTAAAATGCTTTGACAAGACCAGATATAGGAACTGCGCTTTAAAGAAGACCCCATGCTGTTTATACCACACGCACGGGGTCGATATTAAGGAACCGTTTGGCCCCACCCCATTACAACACACTTAGGACACGTTATGTTGTCACTATGTGTCAGGTCTCTGGGTTCAGTGCTACAATGTAACAGCCTGACTGCCTGCCTCCAGACAACACGCGTGTAAACATGCCGTCAGTGCATCGTGACGTTATGAACGAAACAAGTGAAAGTGATCTCGTTGCGTAAGAAAAAACACACTGACATATGTTGGTAAACAAAAACAACTGTGTTGTTGTAATGTAGACCAAAGGAAAGGAAAGAAAGAGACGCGTAAACTGGATTGTAGCAGTCAGGGGTCACCTGGACCCCAGGAACACAACATCAACATCTGCTTTTAAGACTTAAAGTCATGCATGAAGTCCATATAGAGTAGACTGATGGTCCTGGCAGTAGGTGACTAGTATGGAGATCATGTGTTATAGGCAAACGTGTTCTGCATGCAAGCTGTCTCAAATGCGAGCATTGGGTCCAGTTCAAAAAGTAGTCAATAAAAGACATTTCAGGTTGCTTCATGAGGCTGAAGATTTAACTCTTTACCTTACTGACGTATTTACTACAAATATCCACACCCAAGAACTAACTGATGTCAGGAATGGTCTTTATTTTAGGCGATTTTAGACTGGTTATTGGGGCCTATAGCGCTAACAGGGCAGCATGAGTGAGAGTAACCGCATCCTATTTAATACAATGGGACCAGCCCTGGCTGGCAGCAGTCGACCACACAGTCAACACGAGAAACAAAAGTCGGGAATTTACCTGGCCGGGATTTCAAACGTGTGTCCGTTGCATTGTGACGACCTGTCTCGGCGGCTTATACGGCTGATTAGTCCTTGAATAATCTGGACAGAGAGTCGTGTCATTTACTCCGTTTCTCTCCCCTTTCTTCCACCTCCCAAACGCCTGTCTGCAATGCCTCCGTGTGGCGGACTCGTCCGGCAGGTCCTAGCGCCGGCATGTTCAGTCCGCGAACAAGCAGGGGCGGAAGAAGGTATTGGTGGGTGTCCATAGTAACAGTGACGCTCTGAGTCTGTCCTCAAAAAATGTAAGTCAAACAAAAAACTAACAAATAAAAAGTACCCAACAACGCCATGCAAGAGGGAGTGTTACATTTTACCAAAAAATAAAATAAAATAGAAAGCAGATGGAAATATTGGTATTCATTCAAAAACCTCCATAGCAATATTTACTCGACCTCTGTATTTACTATATACATCAGATATCAGATACGCCCACATACACACTTCTATAGTTCATATTGTTGATGTACACAATGCTGCCAGGTCCGGTATAAAATATGGACTGCATTGTTGATTTGCTTGAATAATGCCATAGTTTGGTGGAAGGATAAAGGTTTGTGCTGACTGTAATCTGTTGGCCTTCTGCAGTGTTTTAGAAGTGAGTGGTTTTCTGTCAACAACACTGGTGGAAATTGTAAAATGTAATATTTGTGGATTGTTTTTGTAACTTCAGAGTATTTGTTCTGCCTCTACAAAAGTAATCAAACAGGTTGAGACATCTTTTAGTCCCCGCAAAAATGTGATGACTAAATTAACTGCAATTCAGGTTGCAGGTTAAATACATGCTTGAGTCAATATCAACTGTTTAGATGAGACCGTGTGATTCAAGTCTTAATTGTGGAACTGCTGCAAAGAGCACTACTGAAGGACATCAATAAGAAGAAGAGACATGCTTGGGCCAAGAAACATTAGAAATGGACATTAGACCGGTGTAAATCTCATGAGTCCAAATCCTAGATTTTCCAACTGCTGTGTTGCCGATAGGTGAATGCATGGATGACCCACACGTGTGGTTCCCACTGTGAACTATAGTGGAAGAAGTGTGATGCTGTGGGGCTACTTTGCTGGTGAGACTGTGACTAATTTAGAAGTCAAGTCACACTCAACCAGCATGGCCACCACAGCATTCTCCAACAATAATCACCACTCCACCTGGTTTGCACTTAGTAGGACTATCCAATGTTTTTCAACAGGACAAACCGAGAACACACCCAATGAATGATTAAGGGCTATTTCCAAGAAAATGTAGATTGATGGAGTTCAGCATCAGATGACCAGTGGAACTGCAGTCAAGGAAAAATAGCCACCTGGTGCTCACAGCAAAAGTGGGAACCTATTCAAGACTGTACTAAACGCATTCGAGGTGACTACATTATGCAACCGGTTAAAAGAATGCAGAGGCAGTGCAGAGCATGAATTAATGGCTCATTTAATCGTTTTGATGTTGTCAATATTGTTCTAATGTGGAAAATAGTGAACTCAATAAAATACCCTTGAAGTAAATGTGTCCAGATCTGAAGTATGTATTATCATTTAGATGGAAATAACTCTCGTCTGTGCCACAATAGCATCTGTTCCTGCATGGGAAGTGACATTTAGGCTGCCTTCAATTTCAATAAATTGCATTTATTGGCTAGTCCCTCCGCAGACCAGGAGGTGGCTGATCCATCCTCAGACCAGGAGGTGGCTGATCCATCCTCAGACCAGGAGGTGGCTGATCCATCCTTAGACCAGGAGGTGGCTGATCCATCCTCAGACCAGGAGTTGGCTGATCCATCCTTAGACCAGGAGGTGGCTGATCCATCCTTATGGCTGATCCATCCTTAGACCAGGAGGTGGCTGATCCATCCTTAGACCAGGAGGTGGCTGATCCATCCTCAGACCAGGAGGTGGCTGATCCATCCTCAGACCAGGAGGTGGCTGATCCATCCTTAGACCAGGAGGTGGCTGATCCATCCTTAGACCAGGAGGTGGCTGATCCATCCTCAGACCAGGAGGTGGCTGATCCATCCTTAGACCAGGAGGTGGCTGATCCATCCTTAGACCAGGAGGTGGCTGATCCATCCTTAGACCAGGAGGTGGCTGATCCATCCTCAGACAGGAGGTGGCTGATCCATCCTTAGACCAGGAGGTGGCTGATCCATCCTTAGACCAGGAGGTGGCTGATCCATCCTCAGACAGGAGGTGGCTGATCCATCCTTAGACCAGGAGGTGGCTGATCCATCCTCAGACAGGAGGTGGCTGATCCATCCTTAGACCAGGAGGTGGCTGATCCATCCTCAGACCAGGAGGTGGCTGATCCATCCTTAGACCAGGAGGTGGCTGATCCCTCCTCAGACAGGAGGTGGCTGATCCATCCTTAGACCAGGAGGTGGCTGCTCAGTAAATGAGGAGCACGTCTTAATGGGGGGCCAGCCAGTGAATTTGTAGTCCCATCCAGTAGTGATAACCGTGCTGCTTTATCTTTACCCCCAATCCATGTGATCAAATCATCTACATGTTCAAACTAAATCAACAGCGCAGATGTCGTTCAAACGTCATCAAAGATACAAGTTATTACATTAAGGGGAAACCGCCAGACAAGTCGTGTGATATTAATAGTACCAATTAAAATGCATAAACCGTTAATATTCATAACCAGCCTCGCGACTAGTCCATTGGTCCAGGGAAAACGAGGCATATAGTTCAATTGTGCCGGCTGTTATGGCAGTCGGACTGCAAAGGAATGCAGGGCCTTTGTCTGTCTGAGCGAGGAGTGGGTCAGGGGGATAATGCCATTGATGATTGCAGAGGAAGAAAGAACCTCCAGGAAGTGCTCTCTCTCTCTCTCTCTCTCTCTCTTTCTCTCTCTCCAGCCCTATCCCCCATTCTCTCTGTGTGAGAAAACTTCACCATTCTGAGCCTCTCTCGAAGGGCACAGTCTCTGGGCACAACCACTGCTTTGTCTCACTCCGACCCCATCAACACACACCATGCCACATGGACTGCCAGTGGTCCTGCTCTTATCCGCAGAGCTTTTCTTTGCACGGAGCGGGCAAACAAATACCCTGTTGTCATGATTCGGGCACATATTGTTAGAAATTAATTTAGTCTATTGTTATTGCAAGTATTTTAAATGATATCGATTTGCCCGATAACCCTTTTCAATACACTATTCACTGTTACTGTTTGAGGCTCCTAATTTATGCATGTTTTGACCAAACATAAATATGTAACATGCATTAAAGGGATCATCAATAATTCACATAATACATTTGTTTATATTTTGTGCTTTTTTAAGATAATGTGGTTCTCGGATAAGAAGCTGCTGGGATTAGAAATATCAATTCAGAGTAGATAAAGTAAATGAAATCAAACAGTAGCTGAGTTATAATGTTTTGCTGTTGGATCCTTTTAACCAGTTCCTTGAGTAGTTCGTCACATTGCTCGTTCCCCTCTGTCAGGGAGGAGGGTCCTTTCAAAGCACACGCGACAGCTGGAACATAGGGCAAAGGTGACTGCACCAGTTGCAGGGTGGGTGAGGAGGAGTAGGGCACAAGACGAGCAGCTGCTAGCTCATATTTGTTACATGCTTTATAAACTACTGCAAACAAAAAGTACAACGAAGGGGCAATTTATTTACACGGAAATTGGAAATAATTAGTGAGATTTGTTTGAACGGTGAAACTAAGCAACATCTGTATTGGTGGTATTTTTGGTCTCATCAATCCTCAAATTAAACATAAAAGCCGATTTTTAGCTGTGGATGTAAGTATTAAGGACATCTTCACTAACTTATATTTTGGGGCAACAGTTATATGATTCTGGAATGGGCAATTTGGTGCGAGGCAATTCCAACCAGAACCGGATTGGTGCTCAAATCTTTCTAAATGAGTTAAACCTTTATTTTTATTTTTTATTCATGTAAACTTTTTGACTTCTGTACTTTAAGTGCTATATGCCAGGCTCATCCAGAGTTGTACAAATAAGAAAAAAATGAAATGCCTATCTGGCAATTATTCTGCATTTAGAATGTATTGAACGACCCGCATAATTACGAGGAGAAAGAGAGAAACTAAAAAGAAACATGCTGAAAAACACCTTTAAAAAATCTATCACTTTAGACGCATATGAGAATTTCAAGATTTTGCGTTACTTAATTAAATAAGGTCCGAAAAGCCCTGCTACTTGCTGCCACTGTGTGAGTTCACGCGGTAGTACATATAAGTTACTGTGGCCGAAGTTATCGCGAGACTTGCCCATTAACAACCTGCTTGACACACAGCAGCACCGAGTACAGCTCGCCTGCCTGCCTGCCAGGGTCGAATAGAGCTCAAGACACGGGAGAAGCGAACATCTGGCCGCACATCATGGAAGCACGTCGGGACGTTTAGGAAAACAGGGTGAGTGACACATATACATCTATATATGTGAGTATTTGCCTTTGAACAATGTTAAAATGTTGAAACCGAAAGTTATTATAAGACGGATCGCCACCTCGGGCGCAGCGCAGTTGGCTTGGTGGTCAGCGACAGTGTTGCCGAGTTCCTGCGCTGTTTTACAGGCTTCCAGCCGCGCATTGGGACCGTGTAGCTTATCTTATCTTACCTTATCCTGCCCACTGGCTGCTGCTTGTAGTTTTCCTGTCGCCCGAACAGGCCAAACGGGTGCTCATAAATGTTTTGCGTTTATTATGGGTTAGTTTAGGTCCTATGATAAGTGGATCGGGTCGTGTGTGTGTGTGTGTGTGTGTGTGTTAGGTGTTCAATTCGCTGGGTCAATTGTTTTATTAATTGTCATTATTTTTATAACACAGCTGCGGTTAAACTTATTATGGCTGACCGGTGCGTAAAGGTAACCGCGCAGTATAAAGTTATCCATTAATGGATTGTTGCCAAGTGGCATTTTTAGGAAAAGTATAGCTTTGCGGACTGATACAACCTCTTAAACAAGTTAGGGTTTTTTGTACGTAGGACTAACATATGGCGTAAGGCAGCGCACAGCTGGAGGTAGCGTTTCCATTGCAGTGATGTCAGAGCAGCTGACTCCACAGCTTGCAGTGTAATTAGCAAACAGAGCACCAGTTTACTCACTCCCTGTGGGTTGGGGTTTTGTCTTAACCTTGCCCGATGGGCGAGTGCTGCATGGTGTCCACAAAAGCCAGAGAGAGTTGTGCCCGTCTCCGTGTGTTTGCTCGCCTGGTAGATGATCGGTTCCTCCTGGTTGTCTCCTATATTGCGGTGGTTTTGGTCCATGTGTCCATGGGAAGCGCAGAAACTAGTGGCGAGCAACTAATCCGACTGCTGTTGGTTACTGGAGCGAAAGGTAGGATACTATTAACAGCAACAAAAAAACATACAAATGGATCAAACTGAATATTATTAACAGTGTGTTTTTTATTAGGTAGGCCTGTTTACGGGGAAATTATAAAATTGTCTAAGGTTATTTTAGGTTGATTAAACTAATCTAGCATAACATTGATATTGTAACTTTTTTCCTATTTAAACAACTGTTTGATTGCATTGACAGACAACTTGGGAGTTTTTTTTATAGTAAATCAATTTTTCCGTCTACATTTCCTTGGGTATGGGTTACTTTATGTAACTCACCGTCTAGCTACTTCAAATACCAGATGCATTACTAACTCAGCAGCGCCCTCTAAGTGGCCTTATTTCGGTTGTTCAACATCCAGTTTTTCCTGTTTTTCCGTCAGGTTATGAAGGAAGAATGGAGTTCCCAGACCATAGCCGCCAGTTGCTGCAGTGCCTGAGTCAGCAGCGTCACCAAGGTTTCCTCTGTGACTGCTCTGTTCTCGTCGGGGAGGCGCGATTCAAAGCGCACAGAGCCGTGCTGGCCTCATGCAGCATGTACTTCCATCTCTTCTACAGGGACCAGCCGGACAAAAGGGACGTTGTGCATCTGAACAGTGACATTGTGACGGCCCCGGCTTTCAGTCTGCTCCTTGAATTTATGTATGAGGGGAAGCTGGAATTCAGCACCCTGCCAGTGGAGGACGTCCTGGCCGCGGCCAGCTACCTGCACATGTACGACATAGTGAAAGTGTGCAAGGGCAAGTTGAAAGATAAGGAATTGTGCTCACTGGACGAGAAGCCTGGCGACGCGATATCACTGGGCTCCCTGGACAAGGAGGACTCTTTAGACAGCGAGCAGCACCACAAACAGCCAGGGCCCGGCCGACGGCAGACAGAGACACGGCAGCCCCCTCAGAGAACCCCCCCGGGAGTGGAGTTTGACATGGACAACGGCGAAGTCAGGCTGGCTGTCCCGGATTGTGATGGGTCGGCACATAGCCGGCAGAAGGCAAACGGCCACCCCGGCGGGTCCCCGGACCTTGTAGGTGTCAATTATGTGTCAGCAGAGGCCGAGCCCCGTGTTCAAACAGCTGGAAAAACTAAAGCTGATGTCAGTAGTTCCACGGTATCGCCGTCCCCGAGGTCCCGGGCTTCGCATGACACGGACTGCGCGTTGGATTTGTCTTTCAAGCCACTGTCTAGCAGAGATCTCTTACACCCCCCCTACGTCTCGGGACAGCTGGCCCTCGACAGCCAGCAGCAGGGCACTGAGCCACTTGTTAAAGACGAACACGACTCGCTGTCAGAGCGAGAGGACAGTGAGCCGATGAGTCCGGAGAGCCAGCGCTTTGGGAATAGCGCCAGGAGCTCAGTGGTGACAGGGTTCGCTGCCCTCTTCCCAGGCAACAACGGCTCCGCCGCGGCCCTGCTCTCCCCGGAGGACGACCTGATGGAGGAGGACGGGGGGCGGGTGGGCACGAGAGGCAGGGGGGTCGGGAACAGGAGGGAGAGGCTGTTGGGGGACAGCGAGGAGGAGGACGACCTGGCCTCCTCGGACATCTCCACCTCCAGCGGGGTGCTCCTTCCCCCGGGGCAACAGGTGTGCGTTTGCCCGCTGTGCAGTAAAGTGTTCCCCAGTCCGCACGTCCTCCAGCTCCACCTCAGCTCGCACTTCCGGGAGAAGGACGGGGCGCGCTCCAAGCTGTCCCCCGACGGCACAGTGCCGACCTGCTCGCAGTGCGGCAAGACCTTCTCCTGCATGTACACCCTGAAGCGACACGAGCGCACGCACTCCGGGGAGAAGCCGTACACCTGTGGCCAGTGCGGCAAGAGCTTCCAGTACTCGCACAACCTGAGCCGGCACGCCGTGGTTCACACGCGCGAAAAGCCGCACGCCTGCAAGTGGTGCGAGCGACGGTTCACCCAGTCCGGGGACCTGTACCGTCACATCCGCAAGTTTCACTGTGGCCTCGTCAAGACTCTCGCCATTGGATAAAAACCCGACCATCCGGCGGCGTGGATCGGACAGAGTCTTGGATCGCTCTCTGGCTACCAGTACATATACTTTTTTTGGAACTTGCACTAGTTGTACGTATTCACCCGGCGTTAGATCTACGTCGGAGTTCTTCTTCACGTGGCATTTATGTTCAAATGTAGCAAGGTTAGAATGAACAAAACAGGATTTCACCGGAAACGTGTTCGGCTTTGGCGACGGCCCGCGATTCGGTGGCGGGCTTTTCAACCCGAGCTGGACGTTGAGACGCATCTGTTGCACTTGTTAATTACTTTCTTGGTAGTGCTGATCTGCTATGCTTGATGCAGAGAGTGTTCTGCTATCAGGCACATCTATGTATATTTCTCATGCGCAAGTGAATGGTCGCGTCCTCGCCTGACTAGATGAACAACATTAGAATAGTGTTCATGAGAGAGAAAAAACGCGTCCACGAGTAACGGTGTATTCTTTAATTTTAAATCCGACCTTGTTTATTAGTCGACCCGCTTAACAGGAAAGTGTGTCGTGAGGTAGTGAAAACGTGAATCTAAGTGGGACGACTATAGGTTTTCCGGTAGCTTGTGTTGTGTAAGTGGCAACGTTTCTGTTGCCACAGGGACTTATTTCTTTTGCCGCACCGTCCTGGCAGTGTCACGGCTCAGGGGGTGACGACGACGCCTCCGCAGTCTAGCGAGATGTGTACTTACGTTTAGGTGAGAAATGCTATGAGGTTAAAATAGTGCATCTAATGTAAAAAACAACAACAACCTGTGCCTACTAAAACCTCGGCTTGTTATTCAACGAGCATAGGGCCGCTCGTCTTCGATACAACTCATCTTAGGGCCTTCAAAAAAGCGTTGAGAGTATATTGTGATCACCTCCGGCACTTGTGTGCCAAGGGATTAATGAGTGGACTTGTATGAATGTAATCAATCTGGCATAAATCTAGCTCTTTATGAACAATTGTTCACTTCTATTTGGTAAATAAAAGGGTTTCCGGGTTGCCTGTAGTTTGGCACGGTAGAAAGAGTGACCACGTGTGCGTATTCCTTTGCTTTCCATATAATGTAGATTTTCTGTAGAAACGCTGACGGCATGTTCTGACCTAGGGCTGAGGATGAAATGTCAACGCTGTGTGCCTCGGCGCGTCTCCAAGGAAACGATGTACTGTATTCTGTCCGTCACTGTCGAAATACTACCGGGAACTTTTGGGCAGTTCTCTTGGTGGAACCTCTCATGACAGAATCCTTTTATGTTTTGGAGGGATCTCTTTGTAGTTTCTCTTTGGTTCGTCTACATGGATTCAGTGGTTGGAAGCAGTTCAAGATCTGTTTCATCTGTCCTGAGAAAGACTTGATCAGAATTATTTATTAGATTAACGGGGTTTTGGGGGTTTTATTTGGGTTGTCTTGCTGGCACTGCTGTCATTGGTATTGGGCTCGTCTCTTCATTTCTGCAAATCCTGCTACTGTAATTAATAATGTGTCTTTCACAGAAATCTCAAGTTAGGTTCTCAAGATTTGTTTCACAGAACACACAGCGAAGCACTTGTTTTGACCATGCATCTAGTTTCAACACTGATATTGTCTAGGCTGCTATTTCTTACTATTTTGTATATTTAATGTAAATATATATTCTATTTATATGTCGTTCCTCTGTATTTGAAGAACTGGAGTAGAGTTGATAAAGCAAGGTGTCTTATACCAAGGCTTCAATCTCTAAGGTGAGAGGTAAATGTCTTCCTAGCACCTCCTGTGGTTTGGGTTTCCTTGGTCCTGTGTCATCACATTGAATTCAGACGTCTGTTTCTGTGCCATCGCAGTGAATTTTGTTTCCTTTGCATATTTGCGGACTTATATCGTCTTCGCTCCAGAAAAGAGCAGGGAATAGCGCAGGTGACTTCTGTTCCGTTAAAGGAAGCATTTGTTCACGAGCACAAACGCACCAACAGAGTAAAGAATACCTACAGGACTCGAACAATATGAGCATTGTTCTCAAGTCCCAGGTAGCTCCCAAGGGGGCATTGTGCATCTCTCCTGCTGTAAGGAAAAGGCACTGAGAGTCTCTGTCTCTTCACTTTTTGTATTGAAGCGAGCCAATGGAATGTGAGAAATGTGTTTAGCAAAGTGAGACCTGGGAGACGGTAAACAGGTGCATTGTCCGTTGACATCAAAGAACAGGCCCTTATTCCCAGCATGCATTAGATAAGTGCTTTATTGTTCTTTGTGTGGAGGGGATACCAGGGTGACTCTGTAGCGTCCGTATCAACACAATCTCTTTAATTGTAAATCTCTTTTTGAGTGCTGGTGTTTGCCCGATTTCAAAACGTAATCATCTGAACTTTATAATTCGGACAGTAATGCCGAGATTGTATTTTACTGTCAACATTTAGACATGTACACATTTCGTCCTACTCCTTGAATGACTTCTCCGTGAAGCTGAACAATAAATGTGATGGGGTGTCAACGTTGTGTGGTATGTCAATCGAATCACACAGGAATGTAGAGGAAGTCTCTCGTTTTCTCTAATGTGCAAATGTAGTGGTACGGCGTTAGAAAACTAACTGCGTGTGAAATCTTGCGCGTGGATGGATTCTCAGTCCTTATTTATAACTCCAGGATCATCGCAATGTGCCTTGCAAACACAGAGACATGTGTTGTACCTGGAGCTGCCCTTTTTCTACACTGTAAACGTGCCACGGGCTGCTTTGATGAAGTCCTCCAGACCAACACAAACTCCTATCTTTCATTTCATTGAATAAAATGTCGACTAGGCTTATTAGTTCCTGCTGCTGTTTGAGACGAGTTTCTGGTTTGGAGTTTGCTTCTTGTTAGATGATTTTGGATCATTCTTTGAGAAGATTTTTCATCGATGTGTTGTTGGGCAAACGACGACGGAGGGGTTTGTTTTGTTTGGCTTCAAGCCAAGTCCATGTGTAGGAAAGAACTTAATTGTGGTCCATAGCACTCATGTTGAATGGCTTGCATGAACTCATGCCGCTGGTCCCGATCGCAGGGTTTACGTTTTTCCTAATTCATGCCCTAGGATTTTAAAGTCTCAAACTGAGTATTCGATTACACTGATACTGGAATCATGTCTTTGGCAGGTTAAGACTGTGAAATGATGTATAATCATGAGAAATATTTATTGAATTGTTTCTTGTGCAACAATTTTTTGCTTTCTCACAATTTTGATTTGTAAAATGAAAGATACTACTAAATGTCATTGGAAATCTTTTTAATAGAACTGTAGAAGTGCCATTAGAATTTAATATAATTTTTAATAAGAAAGGTATATTTTATAGTAATCAATTGCTTAAGTGTTAGTGATTTATAGATTAGGGGACAATCTTATGCAGAATTTGTATAGAACTCCAGGCAATTTTTTTTTTTTAAATCTGTAATAGTTTTTTTTTGTTTGTGTGTTTTTGTTTGCGCTTTCAGAGTATGCTTAGGTGTGTGTGTGTGTGTGTGTATGCTGTGGAGATGTGACAATCTTGAGTTAGGTCTTTATTAAGATGATGCATAGATAAAACAGAAGACTGTTCTGTAACTTGTGTGAATTATTTTCTGCTTTTCCTTATGTTACCATGTTAACTTCATCAGAGTATCTCAGGAGCTCTATTCAGTTGTTGAATGTTTTTTGTCTTCTATCGACCAAGTCATACAAAATAACGGTGACAGAATTTGCCTCGATCTAATTAGTCAGTTTCACGCTAAAGTAACACTTAATCAAACCACACAAGAATACTTTCTTTAACCATTGTCCTTAAGATATTTCCAAGGAGGGTGTTTATTATTGCCTGTGCACAACCAACACGCCGTCAGTGTGTTAGGTAGTCTGGGTAATCCGAGCACTGTGTACAGACAACACTGTGATAATATTGTGTCTAACTCCCTGACCAAAGCCATAAGCTCTACCCAAGGACGGAATTCTTAGTGTCATGACGTTGTTTCGCGCGTCCACAGAGAACACTATTCATAATAATTATATATACACTTATCATAAATCCTCATTAACCACATGCAATTCCAGCAAACTACAACCCCCCCTGCGTTAATTCGTTTATTCATACAAATAAAACAACAGAAATGTCTCATTGTGAATCTCCAATTCCAGCTGCTCCGCCATCCCAATAGGAATGGGCCGAAGTTTCCCACCGCCAACCTCCCCCACCCGCCCGCCAGCCGAGCTCACAATGCAGTGCACAGACAAGGCAGCATCCTCCCTGCCCCCCTCCCAGCCCCCAACCAAGGCCCCAACCTCTGCCTCATCCAGCCGGGCTATTGTGGTCCATGAGTAGTAGCTCAGCTGTCTCCATTGTCTGCCGCTCCTCCCGACCACTTACTTTATGCACAGACGGTCGCCGGCGACACACAGACAACCACGTCCGCCCGCTATCATTCATATACACAGCCGAACGGGCGCTGCTACCCTACAGTAAATACGGGCCCCCTCGTGATCTCACACACTGTAAACATCGCTCCGGTTCGTAGGGTATATTCACGGCGAGTTCATCCGGACAACGAGGTAACTACGAGGAAATGCGATATGGATTCGCAAGCTGGAGGTTCACGGCTGTGTGACGAGGGTTTGGAGCCACGTTATGGAACTGTGAGAAGGTTCCGGGACCTTTGAGCTTTCTACATTCGGCTGGCTGGTCATCCCCAACGTACTCCGTATGCATTCGTTTCCCAGTTCAGAGGCCGACTTGAGAGAAGTTGCATTTGTTTCACAATTCAGAGGCCGACTTGAGAGAAGTTTGAGATGAAAGTTGGAAGTGTCCGCCTCCTCACAAGGCCAGCGGTGGGAGCCCTTGACCTCTGAACGGACTGCCAGGGACAGCTGGCGTGGCCCATGTTTGTTTATTTATTTATTAACAACAGACAGGTGGTCACACTTGAGAAGGGCACACACACACAAAGAAACAAACAGCTTGGTACAAACACCTAGGCAAGATCATAATTGCACAGTAATGCAACATGTACACTGTTGACAGTAAAAGTAAAAGTCACCCAGAAACATTGGTACTATGCAAACATTGGTACTCGAATGGGAAACGTACTATGTTCTCATACTTGATATTACACATATTGCATTAATATTTATATTAGCCCAAATTGGTTATTTTTCAAGTAGAGCGCAGTACAATCTCAATTAAGGGCATTATGTGCTCTGCCAGAGTCTGCCAAATCAGAGGCAGTATGTGTTCAGTGAGTTTGCTAAATCAGAAGCAGTATGTGCTCAGTGAGTTTGCTAAATCAGTGGCAGTATGTGCTCAGTGAGTTTGCAAAATCAGAGGCAGTATGTGCTCAGTGTGTTTGCTAAATCAGAGGCAGTATGTGCTCAGTGAGTTTGCTAAATCAGAGGCAGTTTGTGCTTAGTGAGTCTGCCAAATCAGAGGCAGTATGTGCTCAGTGAGTTTGCTAAATCAGAGGCAGGATGTGCTCAGTGAGTTTGCTAAATCAGAGGCAGTTTCGGTGACGTCATATTTTTGTTGGCTGAGATTGACCATATTGCTGTCCTGAGTGGATATCCAAAAAATCAGGTAAAAAGGACACTTTCTTTAGAAACATTGTGGAATAAAATTTTACATTTTAAATAACTAAAAAATTATAGATACCAGACTTAAGTCAATAGCGACCTTAGCACACTTGAGGTTGATTTATCTTGTAACATTACACTAGCGAGATTCTACTCCAACAGGTTGTGAGAACACCAAGGAAAGGATCCAAAATCGTAACTTATCTACGCAGTCATCAGTGGTGTACACGTGATTACCAACCACACAGCAACAACATTTTTACTTAAAAATTATAATTCTCTGTTCTTTCTCAGAATCGAGGTGTCTCGACGTAAACCCCACGGAACACATCTTGAATATATGAGTGAATTAGCTACACAGTTGGATACATAAAACATATCACTGGTGTTGGGTTCACGCTGGGCTGCCTGGTTTAGTGTGACTCGTTCAGGGAGTGCCAAGACAGTGTCCTTGGTCCACTGCACAGCTGTCACTTACTCACTGGCGCATATTTATAGCAGCAGCATCACTGGGCTCAGCATTGGCACTCTGGGCACAGCTGGTCCCCTAAAGAATGGGCGAAAGACAAAGCCACATGCTCCAAATGCAGTTGGCGTACAAGCCCGACCAGGGGGCCTCTCCGCATCCCGATGCCGGCGGGAGAGGCGGTCCAGTCTTAGACGGAAACCCGTGACCCGTTCGTGTTTAGAGGTCATCACCGCCAGGGGTGTGTTGAAAACCCTGACAGCTGCACGTTCCCGTTTTAAGAGTGACCTACCACATACTGGCATCGCAGAGGGCAGAGAACCTCGGCTCCGGCGTCGACCTTTTAATACGGTAACAGGGAATATTTCAGGTGAAGGTTTGAGTTGCCAGGTATGTGCTCTGCAGAGTGTTTACTAGAATGGACAAGACAGATACATTTGTCCCTCAAAACTGTTCAGTGATCAGATTCCTTATGGACAGTGTACATGTATCACGTATTAGCAGCCACTTTTCAGTGACGCGGAGAACGTTTTTGAAGATTTAATGTCCAAACGATTTTCTTTGACTGACGGACGCCTGGACACCCAACAGCTGCCTGTCGGCTCACGCAGACAAATAAAGTGCTTCCCTCTTGGATGCCGACGGCGGAAAACTTCCAGCAGATGAGACACTTCCCGAAAACCATTCGACAATCAACGGTGAACTGGGCCCAGGGCCACCAGCGGCAAATGGAGAATGAATGTGTCGAAAGGCATGCTTGCCTCCACTGTAATCTCGCAAACGTAATCCGTCATAAAATATGTGGCAAACACACAAGGACAAAAGTCACGGGCTATAGGGAAATTTTTCCTCATTAGAAATACTTATTTCAGATAACCCATGCTACTATAGCACGTAGGGTAAACTGAGAGGATTAGATACAGTGGGTTCAAAAGTACAAATGCTCGTCGATGTAGCTACATTTCCACGTGTTGAATGTTTTATTTTAGTTCACTTGAGATTAGAATTAACTGTAAATCGACCTCCATATTAGACTTCAGTTTTATTTATCTGACAAATCAATTATTTAATCAGACAAGTGTTGGGACTCGGTAAGGCAGTGGACGTTCACTACATTGTAGAGTAAAGCAGCAACACACCACAGCCCCACGACGCCAGGCAGGGTGTGGCATTGTGACTGGAAGCTCAGCAGACATTGCATACGAGTCTTGCAGAAAAGCCCTATTCATTGTTATTAAGCAATATTAGCTCTTAACACTACCAGTGCGAATTGCCAGCATTACCAAAAATCACTATGCCAACAGAATGTTCAAGGCAAAAATATAAAGTGATGTAATGGCGACTTTATCCAAGTCACAGGACTCTTTCCAGCTTGAGCCCGAATCAGGTTGATGCATGCTGCCATCTGCTGGTTGACAAGATTACTGTAACCAGTGTGTACCATAGATGACCATTCATGGGTGAAAAAGCAGGTCAGTAATGACTAAAATTTAAAAATGAATAAAAAGCACTGCATGATAAACGAAGTTACAACGAATTTAAAGCATGCAAGTTCTTATTTATTATACATATATACAAACATACACATTTGAAATCATGGTTGGGGGAAAACATAATACAAGAATACAATTTCAGTTAAAAAGTTCAGGTAAAAAAGAAGAAGAAAAGTCCTTGCTTTCCTCCATCTGCAGCTGTGATTACGATGAGCAGTCACAGCATAGCACCTGGTCATACTGGCCACTGTAACTGACAAGGAGAAAATAAAGAGATGAGTAACGAGCCGAACCTATCCAGGAACAGAGTTCTTTATTGGTGTCCCAGGTAGGCGTCACTGACCAAAGGACTTGAAGGAACCACCTTCACTCTAGACCAGAAAACTGCTGGGTACAGTGATATTCAAACCTCTCCAGGGGACCCACAACCTAGTTAGAATTTTAAGCTAGCCTTAAACCTGGCTCCACTGAACCGTGCAATCAGGCATTAAACCAGCTCTTTAGAAGTTTTAAAAAAAAACAAAATAGTGAAGATCGATCAGGACAAACTATGGGACAAATTGAATAAAGAAAATCCTAGTACGGGACCTAAGTACCGATTTTAAAGACTCTAGGCCACAGGTGTCAAACCGGTTCCACGGAGGGCCGACTATACGCAGGTTTCTGGTTTTCCCTTTAAATTAGTTCCCAGTTCAGACCTAACCAATTAGTGGCCTAATTAATCAATCATGCACAAGGTCGGAGCCAAAACCTGCAGACACTCGGCCCTCTGTGGAACCCATTTGACACCCCTGCACCAGGTGAAATCAGGCGGGCGCCGAGAGCTTTGCAGAAAGTGCAACTTCACAGGCTTGTGCCAACGCCAACACGAGGCTGATTTGCATGCGACCGCACCAAAACATGTGGCCCTTGGAGAAAAAAAAAACAGTACAGTTTTGGGCACCTGTGACCTTCCATGTCAGTGGCAGGGCCCCAGAGGCTACATTTCAGTGACATTGGCAGTTTCCACTGTATACACAGTTTAGTGTGAATACACACATTATGTTAATGTTTAAAAAAGTGACACTTCTGTTGTCTAATGGGCTCTTACTCTGTGACAGTGCAGAACAAGCAGCAGGGACGGCTACAGCTGGAGCAGTGCTGGGTACAGGAGAGACAGACCGGCCGGTCACACTGGCAGCAGGGCCTCCTGGTCCCCTGGGTCTTCTGACACACACAGCACCCTGCTGGAGTCAATGCCACCCCTACAAAACACACAATGGATAGAAATAGCTGTCACTTTTTTTGGCCGGAGGGCAAGTTTCAGATGCATGTATTAAAGCAATTAACAGCGCTCACTTGATTTAACGAGGGGAAATGTCAATCAAGCGTTCATTTGAGTAAGGTGTGAGGGTGAAGGCACAAAGCAAACAGACCACTTCATTTGGAAGATGCGTCAAAATGTACCCATTGTCCTGGCAAGTTGCCTTGGGAACTGAGTGAGCTAGAACATGGCACATCTTTGGGTAAACAGTTTCACAACTATCATATAAGCTTACATTGGCTGAGGATTGCATAAATATGTTTTCCATCAAATAGGACACAAAGGGTAGATTTGTTTATTTAGTGTAAGCGCCCGTCTACAGAGCATTGCTGTGTTGGTTTGTAGTGAACATGAGCATCAAGAAATATAATGTAATTGCAAATGTTGATGGCCAACCTGTAACTATTAAAAGCTAAAAATGGTCAGATAGTCATACAGTCATCGTATTTCCAATAGGTTTATTATAGGAATGCTTGCTTTGGGCTGGATTAGCAGAACAGATGTTGTGGAGTGGAGCTTTCCTTCCCGTAACAAAAAGTCTGCCATACATTTCTGAATTGTATTACCTTGAACAGGTGTCGTTCTCTGTAGTCTGCCATCTTGTCCAATCAGGGTCTGGCCCCGCAGTAGCGGTTGGCTTGCCTCTGGTGTCACACCTGGCCCTGATGGCTGGATTGTTGAGCATTTCTCCGCATCAACATTCCAGATTTTCCCCATCACCACTTTGGTCCCATTGAAGAGCAGGTTCTTTGTCTTTTCTGGAGAAGAAACAAAGATTGTTCTGTAACGCTACGATTTTTCATTTCTGCTGTACAACCTGGACATTTATCAGGATGCAGTGCCAATGCGTGTGTTAAATAACTGAGATTAAGGTGTAACCCTAACCCAGGGTAAGAAATTACTTTACTGCTCCATCTGATTTTCAAGAACAACAAAGCCTCTAGCCTTATATGATCAGCAAAAATACCAGAGCAGAGATAAATCCAGGCAGGTAGTCGTGGTTTATAACATATACCACTTACATCAGCTAATCTGCATTCAGGACTGGAACCATCGGTTTATAATAACAATTAAATGAATAAAACTGATACTATGCCAGTTATTGTGTAAAACCAACAGCCTCCCATTCAGTAGTTTACTGTACCATCCAGAAGTGTACATTCAAGCCTCCATTCATTCAACCCGACGTTGTGATAACTTCAAAATGCATAATAATGCAATTGTGTCATGTCATACATAGTCGTAGGTAGTAAACAAGCACAGTGACAAAGTTAAAGTAGCCATAACCAGTCGAGCCAGTAAACCAGATAATTTGGTTAAAGCCGATAAAGTTAGTGAACATGCAGTTATGCACACTACATTGTGTACTGCTACTTTTGCACTTCTGGTTAGATGCTAAATGCATGTCGTCGTAGTGTGCAATGACAATAAAGTTGCATCTAATCTACAGTAACTACAACCACAACACGCAGACAGGCCACATACAACACGGAACTAGCACGGGTGACGTCATTTGCTAAAATACATGCAGAAAATAAACAACATTACCGTAAACGTCTTGTCTGTACTGGTTGCCAAATACACCATGGTGGCTAATTTCCTTTTGGCCGACGTGAATTTTATACTGCGACGAGAACGACTCCGCGAAAGGATAGGATCTTTTAGTCATGTTGTCTGTGCGCGCACGTTAAAACAAACAGGATATGTCCACCACGCGGGGTTAGTGCGCGCTATTGGCCCTTTATCACGTGACACTGCGTTTCCACGTCCACAGAGCTTATGAATATTCATGACACAGAGTTAGTGCGTTTTGGAAGGGTCACATTTAAAGAGAAAGTACACAATAAATTACACACAAATCACTGTAATGTAACTATTAAGGTTTTAGTTTAAAGTTTTCATATATATATATATATATATATAGTTTATGCAAGCTTTTTCAGATCATGTGTTAATTGTAGCTAAAGTCTTGAGATCAAGACTAAAATGTAAAATTAGTACATTTCCAATAATGAAATGGCAGAACCCTCAATATGACTCAGGTGGTCACATGACCGTCACTCTAACCACATGACCATCAAAGTCATCAAGTAGATATAATTGCGAGCCACATTGCAGCAAGTACGTATTGGTTGTGTGGTGCAGAATTGGCACAATGACACATTGGTGGAACATGTAATACATATATTTACTCTAATTATAAATATAGCATGGAATATTATTGTTCCATTGTTTGCAGCAAGCATTGCTGCTACATCAGTCCATTTGTTAAAGAAATTTGTTAATGTAAACTGAAGGTCAAACGTCACCTCATAATTTTGTTCTATAAAAACAACAGGTATCGACACCAAAATATTTATTTCCATTTTCACATGTAATTTTCACCAATCCCACCCTGAGGTCCCAATGATGACAAGCACTGCATGTAAAGTTTCCCATATTTCCAGTCTACATTGTTCCAAGGCTTTTCCAAGGCCTTTAAGAATTACATAATACGGACTTCAAGTTTCAAACATGTCACATCAAACCACATCTCGGTGTGTCCATTTGTTCAGAGAGAGGAGATAAACGCTCCCGTCTAGAACATCTGGATCATGCACTCTCTGGACTTTCCAACGCCGACCCACTTAACTGTTGGGAGAAATCACAAAAAGTAAGTAAATAAATCACTCGCGAATGCAAAAAGCATTTGCAACAGTCTAGTGTCATTCTTGCCGAATTGGATGCTATTTATGTACTAAATTTACAGCACTGTACAGAAGTAGGTCACTGAAAGGTGAAATAAAGCCATTTTGTGTATTTTTTATATCCACGTTGTAGAAAAATAGTGATAACTGTCAAGTTGTGAATCACATGGAATCACGTGTTATTTCATAGTTGGCTGTTAATTACCAAATAGGTTTTAGATTACTAGTTCATTTTTATTTATATCTGAATACATGAATGTATATATGAAAAGGAAACAGTGCCCCCAGCTGGCACATTCGTGCCATGTCTCATATATCCTATGTTGGCAATTCAACGACCTGCCTAGGCTTACTTTATTTTCAGTCTATACGCCAGAGGTGTAATCACATTTGCGGTAGGTGTTCATTGAGTTTTTAAGGGGAAGTAGAATTTTTTCTGGCCCACAAGTCATTTGTGATTTACAAATTACAAAACAAATGTGGCCATCCATATAATTTCTAAGTCCTGATGTAGCATCTGAGCTGAATAGTTTGCCCTCCCCTGCTATACGCTATTGGTCAGCAGGACAAACCTGAATACTCTATGTAACTTACTGGGCACTCCAATGTGGTTCTCCACAAAGCGGATGTAGTTCTGAGCCTTTGAAGGGAGGTCGTTCCACTTCCTGGCAGCAGACGTGTCGCTCTTCCAGCCAGGAAAGTTCTCATACTCTACCTCTACTTTGTGTAAGAGCTCCATGTTTGCTATGTAATTGGAAGAGTAAAAAAACATTATGGCATTATCAGTGGACTAAACAAATGTTTGTAGAGATTCTACCAAATGTTTTTCTTTACAGTTGGACTGGTGTGGTAGATACAGCACTTTTAAGCTGATCAATCTCATTTTATTGAAGCACACCTGGGAAATTAGGAACCCTTTTGCCATTGATTTTGTAGGCCACCCCTACTTTGATCTCATCCAGCACATCCAGAATATCAAGTTTTGTCAAAGCAATCCTGTGGAGAAACAATGTTTTCTGTTAACACATTAAAGAAAAAAACAAGTATTTGACTCCCAACGCTCCAAGGACTAGGCTATCAGCCCTCCCACTCACCCAGTGAAGCCATTGATCATGTGGGCGTATCTCAGGATGACCAGGTCCAGCCAACCACAGCGACGCTTCCTGCCCGTGGTCACACCCACTTCATGACCTCTGGTCTGAAGCAACTCGCCTGTTGCCTGTGTAGAACAACCTCAGTTATATAGGCAAATCAATAGTCAAAGATTTCAGTGTTGACCCCTTACGGGTACTAAACTCAATGATTCTTATTGATAACTCTATTAAATACAACCTTAATAGTTAGGTTGAGAAATCATGCTGACCGGCACCCGCTAAACGCTTTTTCCTGTTAAGTAACATTATCCCGGGCTAGATTGTAAATCTGTCTTGAACCCAGACTCTCTAACCTAAATTTAGGTTTTGAACATGTGATCGGCGTTGGAGCTACACAGTTTTGAAACAGATCATATGCAAGCTGACAGCTGGCCACAGAACCAGCGTCTTCTGAGACCCGGTTTCTAACATGTGAGAGTCTTATATCGTTGTTGATAGCAACACGAATGACAGAGCAACCCATGACGCCAGTCTCACGACATGTGGGTAAATGCATTTATATCATCGGCTGATGGATCGTTTCGGATTATTATTATTTTTGGAGACCAAAATTTCCCGCTTCCACTATACAAAATGTAATCAAGAAGTTTAAGGGCAATTGCTGCAAGGGAAAATCTGATGGAGGATCACAACAAACAATTGTTAAAATGGTGGAGAAAGTAGCTCGCTGCCCTGCAGATACAAACTAACTCATCGTGACATCGGGAGAATACCAGGGCATTTTGGAAAACAGTGTTGAACCCAGTATCCGAAAGCTTGGTCTCCGTCAAAGGTCATGGTTCTTGGATTACTTCAAAAAGCACCCAGGAATAATTAAAGAGCGATGCTGGACGGCCCTGAAGTGGCAGCGAATCCAGAACTAAATCCCACTGAAAACCTGCGATGAGTTACGGCCGTAATGACAGATTGAATCGATTTGGGAAGAAGTAAAAGTAAAATAAACGCAACACTAACCACCATCACTCACACATACAGGGCCCTTGAAGAAAAACATACACATCTGCCTCTACGAGTTAGCTGAAAAATGTCCACCCTACCCCAGGGAGGGGCTACAGTTCTAATGATCACCTATTCAATTGGCTTAGAACCAACTGGCACACCCCTCTGTGGAACACCCAGGCAGTGTTATGGGGTGCTGTGAGAAGTGCAGATAATAATACAGCAGCTGTAATGTCATGTAAGGGGCAGTCTACTCCCCCTACCTCGGCTGCTCCTCTATTACACGTAAATATCAAACCACAAAATCTAGCACTACTGACTCTGTTTATTTTAATTGTTTTATTAGCTTTTCTTTATTAAGAGTAAGGCAAGAGTACGGTAAGAATGAGGCACGAGTAAGGCCAGAGTAATGCCAGAGTAATGCAAGAGCAAGGCCAGAGTAAGGTCAGAGTAAGGCCAGAGTAACGCCAGAGTAACGCCAGAGTAAGGCCAGAGTAACGCCAGAGTAATGGCCAGAAGAGACGAATGCGTTCTTACATTGAGTTGTTCCGTGGGAAAGGCCCCGATGCCCACCCTGGTGGTGTAGGCCTTAGACACTCCATAGACCTCGCCAATATTCAGGGGAGGGATGCCCAGGCCAGTGCAGGCCCCACCAACAGTGCAGTTGGACGACGTCACAAACGGGTACGTGCCTACAAGGACGACAGAATAGGGACATTAAAGGTGCAATGGGTCAAGGGCAGGGCGGGGGGGGCTTCTCTGTTCAACAGTCTTGTTGTTGGCTCATTGCACACCAGGACAATGACGCGCCTCACCAAAGTCGATGTCAAGCAGGGCCGCGTTGGCCCCTTCCACCAGGATCCTCTTCGGCGGTCCGTGGAGAGCCTCGTACATGTAGAAGACTCCGTCTCGAACCATCGGCCGCAGCCTCTCTCCATACTCCTGCCGGACAGACGGGATCTTAGCTAAAACAGCCACACGCCGGGACCACTCATTCCCGAGAGGATTCACCACAGACCTTCAATTTCTTCAGCTGGCTTTCGGTGTCAACTGTCAGGGACAAGTACATGGACTGGTACTGCGAGACGAGGTTCTTGAACCTGAAAGAAAACCGTAATCATCCCACTCTCTGTTGCGCGTCATGTTACCCGGCTCGTTTAAGTTCAAGAGGAAAGTCCCAAAAGAGACACGGTCAGATATCATTGGACTCTTTAAGTGTCACTCGTATGCCAGCAAATATACTTAGTAGAGAACTCCTTGAAGTCTCCCAGCAAGTCACAGACACGCAGTCCAATCCGAGAGGCTTTGCTCGTATAGGCCGGTCCGATCCCTTTCTTCGTTGTCCCAATACTGTTACAAGGAAAACCAGCCGTTTTAGCCGCGAGGACTACAAAACACCCCATCGAAAAATAACTGACTGAACGTCTGAGGTTTCTGCTGCCAGTTGGTCACGGTGAGTCTGACCACCATGTTATAATACCACTGATTTTCTACCCTTACATCTTTCCCTCCTTTTCCTGCCGCTGGGTCTCTTGAATTCCATCGACAACTTGGTGGAAATCGAATACTGACAAAAGACCAAAATAAAATCTATTAATGTGTCTGAGCACAAGGCACACCTATTGTGCAGATAAGGAAGCTGAACGCTGAGCTAGCTAGCGCAACTTACCAAGGTGAGCTCTGTCCGAGACGATTAGTCTTTTCTCCCAGCCTTTGAGACCTGGTCAGAAAAAAGAACAGGGGCGTCACCTAAATGACTCAATACATCTTCAAAATAATAATAGTCTGTTGACCCCATTAAAAAAATCTTTATTCACCTTTATTTTCATTATTTTCAGCTTCCTCAAACAGTCCGGGTAGGTGAATGACTACTCCATTACCTGAGAGGAAATATAGGCTGGGTAAGTTAGCAGATAACGACAGATAGTTGCCTATTGGAGTCGGTGGGAAATGGGGATGGAGGGAGGAATCACTCACCGATGACACATATCGTTTTGGGGTTGACAATCCCACTTGGGAGAAGGTGGAAGTCATACTCTTTGCCTTCGACTACCACAGTGTGGCCTGCATTATTACCGCCCTGGAAGGTCAAAAAAAGTGTGCTTAAAAGACAAGACACCAACGAGTAAGTGTCAAAACAACAGACAGTTTCTGACACCAACGAGTAAGTGTCAAAACAACAGACAGTTTCTGACACCAACGAGTAAGTGTCAAAACAACAGACAGTTTCTGACACCAACGAGTAAGTGTCAAAACAACAGACAGTTTCTGACACCAACGAGTAAGTGTCAAAACAACAGTCAGTTTCTGACACCAACGAGTAAGTGTCAAAACAACAGACAGTTTCTGACACCAACGAGTAAGTGTCAAAACAACAGACAGTTCCTGACACCAACGAGTAAGTGTCAAAACAACAGACTGTTTCTGACACCAACGAGTAAGTGTTAAAACAACAGGACAGTTTCTGACACCAACGAGTAAGTGTCAAAACAACAGACAGTTTCTGACACCAACGAGTAAGTGTTTAAACAACAGACAGCCACTGACACCAATGCGTAAGCTTAGAAAAAACTGACCACCACTGACACCAATGCGTAAGCGCTTAATCAACAGACAGTCACTGACACCAATGTGTAAGCACTTAATCAACAAACAGCCACTGACAGCGATGAGTAAGTGTTCGAACAAAAGACAGCCACCGACACCAAAGGACAGTTCTTGAATTCATGAACCGCTGTCACTTGTCAACGGAGAATAAAATGCAGACATAGAGGATTAAAGACATCCACTGTCTGTACACATCCTGAGCAAGGGGAGTAGAGTAATAGAGTTTAAGTCCCCTCCCCGTCACAAGGATACTATTTTAACAGACTACACTGCCAGAACCTGTTGGCTTAGGCCTGGCCTTCTCACATGTCAAGACACCCTGGGAATGTGACCTCCTACACCAGCCTGGAGTGTTGGACCGGCCGGAGAAGTACACAGTACTTGACACCAGAATCCTTGGTGCTGTGAGCCGCTGTCAGTGTATGGAAAGTAGAACACAACAACTGTGCAATGGCTCTGATGTTGTACACAGAGTGTCTAAAGAAGTGACTTCTGAGGATGTTCGGTTTTACTTTGCAGGTCCAAGAGATATTTTGATTAAGAAGTTAATTGGAGTTTCCTCTAGGGGTTTTATTTGTTGCAATGTCTTTCAATATCAGTACAGCTTTGTAAAACGGAGTATTGATATAATTGTGTGTAAGAAATACCATTTTTTTGCCATAAAGTTAGTAATTGACTATGGACAGGCATATCATTTCACTTGGGCCTTGGTGTACAAAACACGCAGATATGTGATGTTTGAGGAATGAATACCATGTTGAGATAATATGCTTTCAATTTATTGTCCAGTCTAAAGAAGAGAAAAGTAACCAGTTGACAGCATTTAAATGACAACGTTTTCACATTAACTTAGGTCATGTCAGTAAATAAAAAATGTATTAGTAATTCGAGAACGGGTATTATCCCAGCTTTTGAGGCTTTCTTTATTTAAAAAAAAAGTTAGAAGTATATTTAGAAGTTAGAAGTATATTTCTTATTCTGCCCAAGCACACAGGCAGTAACTGGTCATTTGTTCAGTAGATGATTTAAGTTTCCAACATCATGTTGTTTTAGGAAAACTGCAAAATAAAACTTTTTTTAAACCAAATAAAAACGTGGTAACTTCAGTTGCAGATTTTTCGCGTGGTATCTTTCTGACTTTGCTGCAGTAACTTCCTTTTACCTTCATATCATTCGACTTACACAACCATAAGTGCAACCGGTCTCTTAGAGAATCAGATGGCATGCAGTTTCAGCACTAATACACGTACATTTGTTTACAAATTAACATGGCCACAATCCACTTGCTTTGGTTTTGCCCCATCATTTGTTAAATAGTATGCCATGGAAAAAGACAGCAACGGTTATTTACTTGCTAAAGGTCACGCCAGAGGTCAGGAACAATATTAAATTGGCCTAGAACCAATAAAATCTAAGTACCTATTTGAAACAACAAATCGCCAATTATCGGCAGAAAAATCAATTTGTTGGATAATGATAAAATACAAAAGAAAACAAAAACAGTAAAGCGTTTTTCACAGTTCTACTCTATAAGCAGTTTCTGCGGATTTGTTTTATATAGGACACTGTTATTCAATGACATGATACATTCGTTCAAATAAGTTCAGTAAATGTGATGTTTGCGTGTATCATATAGCCTATTACACGTGCCATTACCTGACATCTGCAAACAAGGTCAGATTCGGTGGCCAATAAATCGACCACTTTCCCTTTCCCTTCATCGCCCCATTGCGCACCGAGCACCACGGTCACTTTATTCCCCGTATCACTCCGCGGCCGCTTCAGCCCCTGGGTCGGGTTGGACGGTGCATTCGTGTAACCCTTGTGATCTTTCCCTGACCAGCTCAGCGACATGATGTTACTCGATGTGACCGGGCTGTCCGTCCTCAACAGACTAGGTTCCGTGACGTCAGAGCCGGACGCCGCGGTAGGCAGACCTACTGACGCGCCTCCATGGGTCCGACGCGCGTCAAGTTCACGTTCACGGACATATTGATTTGAGTGACGTCAATAAAACTAAAAAAAGGCAACCTCATCTCGTGAATATTTTTTTTCTCCAAACATAATGATATTACATTCAATTAGTTACAATCAAACTATGAAAGACATCGGTTTTTCGCATTATAACATATATTGTGTTCTTAGATATGTCGTAGACACTGGAATGCCAGGTACAGCAGATAATCAGGTCAATTCATAATGAGTTACTCATAGCTTTAGGAATAAATACAGAAATTCATCCAATCAATAAAAAGGTGAAGCATATATATATATATATAAATACACAACAAAACTGTTTGAATAAGCCAATGTAAAAATAAGGCTATTTCATTGTATCTTAAATATATATATAATTTAATTTAATGCAAAAAAATGGACTATGACAGCGTTCTGTCTCCTTTGTGCTTTCTTCATTTTAAGAAACCAAAATCCTCCAACGGGTAAAATACCATGCAGACGTCTTGGAAACATCTATTTTGTCCAATATAATGAATGCTTAGTCCATTTCAACGTCCATTAGACTGTGCAGAAACCGTGAATAAATCCTGTCAACATTTCCTTTTCCCTCTTGTCTTCCTTTTCCGGGACTCACCTATAGGGAAAGGTCAGACTTATGTTAATACATTTAAGGAATTAAATTACTTACAAGATCAAATAGCATACCAACAGCAACGGAAACCCCAAGTTCAGAGACACTGATTGCAACTGGTGTATCAGAAAGAAGCTTAGAAAGAGACAGGACAGACTTCATTTTTATTTTTGTCTGATGAATAAATTATTATTTGAAATAAAGGGGTCACACAGGCGCCCCCAGGTTAAAACAAGCCCCCAGTAACATAGGACGCACAAAAAGTTGTCGTGTTAGTAGGTTAAATAAACCACTTTGCGGTTTAATTAGTTATGCGCACAGGAAAAATTCTCGATCCAAAAAATGATTACATCAAGGCTAGTATTCCTAGTTCAAAAGCACAGAACCATCTCTCCATTTTATAACGTGTAAATAAAAGTATATGTGCAATAAAAAAAAAAAAAAAAACACTAAGCTTGCACCAAGCTGTTTGTCAAAACTTGGGTTCAAAATGAAATAATAAAAACCGACAGGGTACATTTACTATTTAAACCAGTATAGATTAAAAAGCAATTTCATAAAAACATTTTCCATAAGTATAGTGAAGACAATAGTGTTAAAAGCATCACAAGACATAATTAGAGTAAAATAGATCCCAGTAAGAACAAAACAGATGTTATGTAGGCTACAATGAGGTTTGGATGGATTAATTAGAACATTGGTCTTTAGTAGCGGTTAGTTTTCCAGCCAGTCATGTGACCTACCTCACTGCAAAACACACCCCTTTTTATGTTTAGGGTGTACCTTCCCAGTGTTTCCTTGTGTTTAATAGGGTAAAAAAAGACAACTACTTGATGAACATGAAAGGAATCTGGGCGGTGTATATTCACACAAAAAACAACATCATGCTAAAACTCTTAATCGTTTAATAACAGAACAATACTATTTTTAGTCCTAAATCCCCATATAAAACAATACTGTTAAATACAATAAAAATGTAAAAAGGAAATCTAGAACACTACATTTACAAAACAGATTTTTATTAGAATTTATAAATGTATTACCTTCTGTCTTTTTGCTTCTTTTAATGGACTTCTGCTTTTTTTTATCCTCTGATGTAAGGGGCGCCAATTTAGAGGTCGGTGGAGTATCTAAGAGCGAGTCCACGCCATCAGGAACATCAAATGCCAGTACACCGTGCCCGGCACTGACCGGCAGCTTGTTGCCATTGGTGCCCGCCGTCT
Source organism: Dallia pectoralis (assembly GCA_029465975.1). Taxonomy (NCBI): domain Eukaryota; kingdom Metazoa; phylum Chordata; class Actinopteri; order Esociformes; family Umbridae; genus Dallia; species Dallia pectoralis. The sequence continues at coordinate 9,041,387 of CM055757.1, forward strand.
GGCCATTGGTGCCCGCCGTCTGGCCATTGGTGCCCGCCGTCTGGCCATTGGTGCCCGCCGTCTGGCCATTGGTGCCCGCCGTCTGGCCATTGGTGCCCGCCGTCTGGCCATTGGTGCCCGCCGTCTGGCCATTGGTGCCCGCCGTCTGGCCATTGGTACCAGGGCGTCTGTTAGTTCCACATTTGTCCTGTGCCACAATCTTCACGTCTCTTCCCGACTGATCTTGTCCAGAAATACTACTCACCATTCTGCTGCTCTTGCCTTCAACTTCATCTTGGCCAATGCTTTTATCCATTGAGTTGCTCTTACCATTACTCTCCATAATCACGTCCGTCCGTGAGATAGCCGGCGTGCAGGCTCCGTTAACTTGTCCCACCCCATTTCCCCGTGGACACTCGGGATTCATATCCTCCGTCATCAGACCGGTGTTGCCATTCCGGATGATTCCATCGAGATCTGAAAGTATTCCCGGTGTTGGCGAGTTGTCTGTGTGGCGGCATGGCCGAGGCGCCCTTTTGTCCCGGGGTTCGAGTGGGGCGACGTCACTGGTGTGTGACAAAGCAGTGTTTCCTCTGGGGTTTTCCTGGGGTTTGCTGGAACAGCCGCTCGCTCCTCCTTTTGGTTCCCTCGCCTCTCCCTGGGGTTGGGTGTGACTGGGAGCGCCGGAGACTTCTGACGCAGAGAATTCGACATGTCTTACAGGCATGACACACGATCCTACAAGAAAGAAACACATTTTGTCAACGCATAGAGCTGACCTACTGTACTAGACGCTTCAAAAGGTCATAATTTAGCAGGCGGTTTTTGAAGCGTGACCAAACATATTCGGCAATAACATTTGCTCGATCAAATTAAGCACGGCTCATTGACAGCGCCAGTGGCTCCGCAAGGGCAGAAATTGAAGCACAAAGTTTGAGCGGCGAGGCCCGGTTACGGTTCGGGACTGTGGAAAGGGAGCCGGAGACGGGACAGAGTCGGAGTTGTCTTGTCCTTACCAGGAGAACCCATATCCTTATTCATTTCACTAGAGGTAGGGCTTTCCGTATCGCACCTGGGCCGCATCTTCCGGAGATGGAAGCCTTTCCGGATATCCGCGAGAAGGTGGTCGATAATACAGCCGTCGTCCTGAGGAGGGGGTGGTTTCCGGACTGGTCACAGAGGGTACAGACAAAAGACAATTAGTCGGTCACATGGTTGGCTAGTATGTATCATCGAGACAATTAGTCGGTCACATGGTTGGCTAGTATGTATCACCGAGACAATTAGTCGGTCACATGGTTGGCTAGTATGTACCATCGTAATTTGAATGATTAATGTTCTCTGTAGTCTATCAGTACAGGACACAGAAAGGTGTCTTCATCAATAATGCAGGCATTTCTTTTTTCTCCTAATGGCCGATTTAAAACAGACAGCTGGTTTTCTTGGGAATACGCCAATAACATAAAAGACATTCGCAAACACTCGTGAAATGTACACGAATATATATATATATATATATATATATATAATATCTAAACGCATATGGTTGTGTTCCGACACAGGGTTTTGAACCTGGTGTCGAGCTCAGAGGGAACAACGTTGCGGAACTTTAATCAATAAATAGCGTTCTCAATAATTTCACATTCCTAACCCCTAGGCTGTAAAATGCTGCTCTTAGAATTGTATTGATGTCGCAATTTCCCCAGTAGAAAAGAACATACTTATTTTTCCGTTCGGCCCCTTCTGTCTTTTCGATTCCTCTTCTTCAAGTAGTTTTTTCCTTTTTTCAGCCTTCACCACCTGCTCTTTTCTGGCCTTGTTTTCCTGTAGCAGTTGATAATGGGAGAATAAGTGGCAATGTTATGACAGAAAATCTTCCACACACGAACGATGGAAATATTGATGTACTATCACCGTTTATCTAAACCTCTTCACATTGGGCATTATGCCTATTCACGCGTGTTGTCCTCTGACCTTTAAAGCTTTGATGAAAAGCCCTCGGAACGTCTTGATGGTGCTAAAGAGCTCTTCCAATGAGAGTTGGTTGGCATCCTCGCACAGGTATAGGGCCAGTTCAGCCTTCTTCCTTACAATCTCTGAAAAACGCTCTTCCAAATCCAAGCAGGCCACCAGGTTCTCCTTGGTGTTGGAAACAAGCAATTGAGTCATCGCATTGAAGAACACCAGAGATGGATTCTCTTACAGCAAAGTCAAGCAAGACACCTCGTAATCGTCGAGCAATTAAACTAGTATCACTCTTAAATAACAAATGACACGTTCTATACCTCAATGGCCTTTGTGAATTGTCGCTTCACATCATCCACAGAATTTGACACTTTCTTCGCTGCTTCTTTCAGTCGTTTGACTATGGCGCTTGCTTCTGCCTGAATGGAGTCAAGGCTCACCCTGAAAGATAAAAGCAAATATTTACACATTTCAAAGACATTACATCATCGCCTGCGTCAATAACTGTTAAAGTAAACAGTTTATCACCCTGCTGCCTTTTCGCAAATCTCAATGTCGTCAGCGAGGTCCAAAAGCTCTGGGTGGTTCACCTCTGCCTCCTGTAAACAAAACAGTCAGTCTGCGGTTTATTTATGATTGACAACCGATTTAAATGGCAAAAAGACAGTTGTTTGTAATCTTAGAAAAGCACATGGTGCGTTTATACGAGTGGTACCTCCAGAATGTGATGCAGCAGCGTAACGCGACTCTTGTTGGCCTTTGTTTCCGTCAGCTTCAGCAAGGAGCTGATCTTAAAGCCCTCCGCGTTCCCCGTGTGACTTCCCTGCGAGCAGAGCAAAGTGAGGAGATTGAACCCCTCAGACCGCACGAGCGCTGCCTGTACTCATCCTTCGGAGAGAGGCCATACGTACATAGTTGAGGAAGTTTCCCACGTCAAGGATGAGCTGGCAGAAACTGGGCATGAGGACGCTCATTCTGAGACCTTACAAGGAGAAAATTATTCCAATGCTGAATACCTCAGGGAGTGTTTCTTGTTGTTCAAAATAAACCGACACAAAAACACTAGAGATTAGGTACACGTGCGTCTATAATCATTGAACGTATTAAACGACTTGCTGTATTGAGTTCCATTTCCTTTACAACAAACAAAATGGTGAATAACGAGCCTTACCGTGCCCTCTGATAACACACTGTATGTAGTTGATGCACAGGGCAATCCAAGTGACATTTATATGGTAACGATGTGTGTGTGTACTTACACACACACGCTGCGACAACCACCTCCGCTTTGGGCCTGATCATGTCCAGAATACAGGCGGTCTCCTCACACAGCAACATGCAGTCTATCCTCAGCTGATAACTGTGGGGAACACATCACAGAGAGAGAGAGCGATGACAAAGTACGGTCAGTGTGGCACAGGGAGGTGGGAGAGACACCGTGAAGTAGGACAACTACACGGAAAACCAATAAAAACACAGACACCAGATTTGGTTAATCGTCATCAAAAAGATGAATCTCCGAATAAATAGTATCCGGTGAGAAATTTTAAAAATAACAGCCGTTACCATGGTACCGCCAGTAGAGACGTGTAGAATCGGTCGACATTGGCCAACTTGTCTTTGTCCCCCTGGAAGGATTTTAAGTTCTCTATCTAGATTAGGACAGAGAAGGTACCATCATGTCGGCCATATGAAAAACGTAGTTATACGAACATCGTGAACGCTGATTGACCTTGTTGGACCCTGGACCAACCTCATGTTTCTCAGGCAAGAGTTTCACGAGCTGCTTCAAGACCTCAACGTCAAACTTGGAGCGATCGCCGCTCAGAATCAAGGCCACAAACTCGTCATGTGAGCTAGACGGAGGAGTGGATAAGGTGAGTCAATAGAGTTCCACGTGGCTCCGTCTGTTACATTACAGAAATGAAAACATGTCTGGTGAAAACTTACATGATGATAAATTACATTACCATTTGAATTGCTTGAGGAATATGTTCAAATTCAAGTTCTTCTTAGCGTCAATAAAGGAGATCTGTGAAGAGAACAGGGTATTTGAATTCAGTTGAGGAGGTAGTTGTGTACGCGTTTAAAATGAGACAGTCAGGACGTGCTAAAGACATGGGCGCCGTGCTGAGCGCTGACGAACCGACCTCTTTGGACTCCTTCCTGACAGGAGCAGATGCCACCTTGTCTTTGTGTTCGGTCACCGGGAGACAGAACAGCTGTTCGATGCTGGTGTAGTTGGGCTCCAGGGGAGAGTCTCTCCGAACCGAGGTCCACATGGACTGACCGTCTGTGTGTTCGTGAAAGCGGAAGATGAGGCAGTGAATGAGCACAACATCCGGCCATTTACAAGGACACATCAGACGTATGACTTTACAAACTGGCCCCTGCCTCTGTGAAGACAGTTCAGTTGCCGTGACAACTAACCCACCGGTGACAGAGCCGAGCTTCTGCCAGTTGAGTTTTTTCATCCTGAGGGTGGGGCAGCGGCCTGGCTGGGTGGTGGCACCGGAGACACATCGCAAAGACGGGCTTTGCCACGCCTCCACCATGCCGCTAACGCCAGGAGGAGGCGGCGGTGGAGGAGGCGGGCCTGGCATGCCAGGTAAGGGTGGCGGTGGGGGTGGCAGATGTCCAACGCCACCTGGTGGCAGTGGTGGCGGAACAGGAGGCACTGCCGTCCCTGGTAGAGGGGGTGGAGGTGGGGGTAGTGGTGGAGCGGGGGGTGGAGGAGGGGGGCACTTAAGGGGACCGGGTCCCAGTGTATTGGGAGGTAACGGGGTGGAGCGATTGGTCTCGTCAGGATAACCCTGCATATCAGTCTGAACAGCCTTGTCCATCTTCCTGGGCGGCTGCCCATCTACAGCGTCCACACCAGCTGGCCGGTGCTTGGAGAACACCAGGCGTTGTATAATGGTCTCGCAGGAGTCCATATGAGCTGGAGAACAGAATCACACACAAGTACAAACACTGACCTGAAGAGGACGTCGCTGACGTCCGAACAGAACACGTTTCCATGTTCATCCAGACTACTGTTCTTCAGCTATTAATTTTAAGGCAACGGGGTATTGAACAATTGAATGTGTCAGGAACCCAGTGACTCACAGTCCTGATCCAGAAGTATAGCCCGGTTTGTAAGGGCCTCCAGGGCCTGCCAGATGTCCACCCGGTCCGGCCCAAGTAGCAGCAGAGCTTGCAGGATGGACAGAAGCTGATGTGACGAAGGAGAGCGGCTCACCTGCGTGTGGAACAGCACACGGCCAAACCTTAGTGCACCAGTAGTTAAACCAATCACTGAAACATCCAGTATGTTCAGAGAAGGTGACGTGACGTGTAAAAGAAAGGGCAGCGAATCTCACTTTGTTGAAGAGAGTGGAAAACACCTCTTGGTGACTGCTCATGTCAATTCCCCCATAGACCCTGAACAGCTCGTCCTCATCTTCTGCCATGGCCTCCTCAAACGTCTCACACTGTATGGTCAAGTCCTCATCAGCCTCCTCTCTGGAGGACACATCAAACCACCCACAGTCGAAATAACATGTTAAACTAACATCTATTTGTTCATTTCCCACCAGAACAGAAAATCGACCCAAGATTTGTGTTAGATGTTGACGTTGACAATTCATTAATTTCATCAAGTCGCAATATAAAAACATGACTTTATTAGGGCACTCACCTCAATTTGGGCAGTATATCAAGCAACTGTAGGCCTGCGGATCAGAAACACGCGGCATGTATTATAGTACCAAATACGAGATGCGCCCTCCAGGTGATTCGTTCCCGAATTTCTAGGTGGTACACACCGGAATATGAACCGGAATATGAACCGGAATATAAACTGGAATACTCGTGGTGGGGAATAACGAGTGACGTCACATTTGCAGGTGAGCGATTAGGACGCATAAAGTGCGTTCACGGAACCGCGGAACTTGGAAATGTCCGACGGTCAGAAATAATAATTGAACATCATCCAAATCGGAAGTAAATCGGAATCTCGAATAAAATAAAATGCACCAATTAATATTAAAACTAAAATACAGGGCAATATACTGATTTCCCCCTTTTGATTGTGATTGCGGTATCAATAAGCATATAGGGGCGGATGGGGCAAAACAAACCACCGTCTGTCTTCTTGACAAACATCACTTTCATGGCTATTCATTTTTTACACGATTAAAGTGTTTGGGGACATATAGACACTAACTAAAATGACCTAAAAGGAACAGCTAGGTTTGTCATAAATTGTGATTGCAGGAATAACTCGGTATGCAACGTGGATTGCTATATGGAGATAAATAATCTGCATAAATAATCTGCATAAGTAATCTGCATAAAAAATCTGCATAAATAATTTGCATTACCAATGAACTCCTGGCGTATTCTATCTCTCTGCCTCAGGTCGTCTGTCCCAAAGATGATGGCGTTGATGACACTAACGAGAGTGACCATGTAGGGCACGTTGTCCGTGGTTCGCAGCTCATTCATGATCACACTAAAGCGATACTGCTGGGTCTTCACACCCTGGAGGCCAGAGGGAAACATTAGTCAAACTTCTGGTCACTCACTCCCACACAGGACAAAATATAGACCTAATGCTGTAGCATTAATTGTTGTATCGGCAGCTATGGACATGACTACAGTCATGGAATTCAGTCATGTACGCTGTCCAGCACATCATATTGAGTCATACACGTGTGGAATTATGCCTGGGATTATAAAATAACTTTGATTAGCCTTATTTAATTTGATTTATTTGAGCGTAATGTACTTTACGTACAATACATGACCAAAAGGTTGTGGACATCTGCGTGTCAACCATTGGCACTAATATGGAGTTGCTCCACTATTTGCTGTCATAACACTCAACCCTTCTTTCAACTGGCTGCAGGAATGTGCTTGTATTTATCCACCAGAGCATTAGTGAGGTTGGGCTCTGATATTAGGCGTTTGAGTCTGGCTCTCAGTCAGAGTTCCAATCCATTCCAATGGTGTTTGTCAGCCCCAGAGCAGTGTTCTTCCTTCACCAAAACATTGCACGCTGCGTTACCCCTTTCAGCAGGTACCGTCGAGAGAACCCGCGATCATCAGTCGGAGTGCCAGATTTTCAAGCACGATCAAATCGTTCCAGAGAACCGGGTTCCCGCTGCTCCACGGTGCAATGCCACCATCATAGTCAGTCAGATTCTTTGGCTTGTTTGCGAATAGCCGACGAATTGTCGCTCGAAAATGGCTTCCAGAGGCAGTGTGGAATGCAGTGGTGAGTGTTGCAACCAGTGATGAGGCGAGTGCTACGTGCTACGTGCTACAGCGCTCGGTGGTCGATTGTCTGCTTGTCAGGCCCGCCACTTTATGGCTTATCTGTTGTTGTTTCTCCTGGATGTTCCCACTTCCCAATAACAGCACTTAGCGCTGAGCGGCGCAGGTCTAGAGTGCTACGACAGCGTGCCACTTGAAAGTCACTGAGCTTTTTGCAACATCGATTTTCTGCTCGTAGCGGCCAAATCCGCTAAATCTAATCGTGTCCATGCAAACCTTCGTATCTGATTTCAGTCAACTCTTATCAAAAGCAAACGTGTCCTTGTCCACCAGCCTCATTCGTTTCCTTCCTCTATGCATCCTGAATCCTACCGTGTGTCCTCTCCACTTATGGTATATACTGTCTGTGCTTCTATAGCCGCCGGTGAATTTGCTACCGCTTGTCTGGCTAAATGACACTTGCCTTGTAGTGGTCCAGGGCGTCCAGGGCCAGACGGTACCCATCAGATGACCACATGCTTAAGGCGGCAAGCAGCTCAAACACCTGCTTCTTGACCATGATATTGGAGGTGTCCAAGGCTGCGGAGAAGACATGGTCACAGACATCAGTAACGGTCGTCATATTCCATCCTGCATCTCCTCAACGTTGTCTGCTAGTTTCTGGGGTGTTGTGGGTAATCTCAAGGCAATGCAATGTGAACTTTGCACCTCTATGCAAAAGTGTTTTTTGTTTGTGATAAGTGTGTGTGGGTGTGTGTGTGTGTGTGTGTCGCAATGCATTCCTTCCCAGGATGTCCGAATCCTTAAACTTTGTCTCACACATTGACCTATATTGTACCTCTGCCTTTACAACCTACATGAAAAGTACTACAGGTAATTATGGAACGCCATTAGACCTACAATACTCTGTAGCATTACTTGACTACTGCCTGTGCAAAGTAGTAGTTCATTGGACATTGGGTGTTTTAAAGTCATATTTACCTGTGGTTCCAAATAATCTTTAAAAAAATGTCACTAAAATTGTTGTTGTTTCCTGTAATTTGACAAAGTTTAACAACACTCATGCCCTCATTTAGGTAGGCTATTTACTAGTACTACTATTTACTAGTACTAGTACTACTATTTACTAGTACTACGGCTAACAATTGTAATAAAAATAAACCGGATTTACCTATTGGTTATTTCACTTTCAAATAGGCTTGGTTATGATTAGTATATATTTCACAACAATATTTCATAGTATTATTAATCATAACCAAAGCTGTTTGAAAATGATAAAGATTAGTAATGTTCGTCTAATATGTGAATTAGCTTGAAATCAATTAGTAGGATTTCATGGACAACTGAATCCACACTTTTTAAGAATTGAAACACGAAATGTATTGATCAATTGTGTTTTTGGAGGGATATTGGAATGCAAACTACAGAAAATCTGCAGAACAATAAAGCTTTAATAGGTTTTAAACAGCACATTATCTCCACAGTCCTATGTCTGGTTGAACCTTGGGAGAGCTTGTTGATGTAGCCCTCATTCTCCACGATGAAGTGAATCCCGACCGAGGAGTTCATCACGGCCCGCACGCAGCTGACGCAGGTGAGTTGCAGCAGGGCGTCGGCGATGCGTGAGCAGCCCCTCCCGGACAGCCGATCCAGGGCCTCCAGCAGCAGGTCCAACCCGCTCAGCTCCAGGAACTGGATCATCCAGGTTTCCTCACTGCTTTCCAGGCGACGCTTTAGCCCGGTGTAGTTGACCACGCTGGGCACCTGGAGCATCCGGATACACAGCTCTGGCTCCGCCCCGTCCAGGTTGCCCTCCACCTGGGTGTCCGAGTCCTGGGAGGAGCCAAGGCGGTCTCTCACTTTTGCCCACTTCTTCTTCCCGTCCAACTTGACTGACATGTTTATTGGCCGTGGGTCTGTGGAGTGAAGTGAAGGAATTCAATTAGTACATCAACGTGTTGATGGGCTTTAGGGTTTGTGGAGGTTTGTGCCGTTTCTGTGCAATGTTTGCCATTTTCAAATTTTATATTTGTATATATTTTATCATAAAATAGATATTTGATTATATTTTTTCATGTGACAACAATGTAAAGTAGTGAGTGTACAGCTTGTATAACAGTGTACATTTGATGTCCCCTCAAAACAACTCGACACACAGCCATTAATGTCTGAACCGCTGGCAACAAAAGTGAGTACACGCCTGAGTGAAAATGTCCAAATTGGGCGCAATTAGCCATTTTCCCTCCCCGGTGTCATGTGACTCGTTAGTGTTACAAGGTCTGAGGTGTGAATGGGGAGCAGGTGTGTTTAATTTGGTGTTATCGCCCTCACACTCATACTGGTCACTGGAGGTTCAACATGGTACTTCATTGCAAAGAACTCTCATAGGTTCTGAAAAAAAATTATTGTTGCTCCACATAAAGATGTGTCTAGGCTATTAGAAGATTGCAGAGACACTGAAACTGAGCTGTAGCATGGTGGCCAAGACCATACAGCGGTTTAACAGGACCAGTTCTGGACCTGACAGGACTGAGCCGCAGGGCAGTATTCCAACTTGATAACGACCCCCAACACACCAGGTGACCACTGCCTTGCTAAAGAAGCAGAGGGTAAAGGTGATGGACTGGCCAAGCATGTCTTCAGACCCCAACCCTATTGAGCATCTGTGGGGAATTCTCAAACGGAAGGTGGGAAAAGTCTCTAACATCCAGCAGCTCCGTGCTGTTGTCATGGAGAAGTGGAAGAGGAACTCCATGCCCAAGAGGGTTACGGCAGTGGTGGAAAATGTCAGACAAATGTCAGGGACACCTCTCTCAAAACTGGAGAGGGATGTCCTAGCTCAAATAATAGCTGTTGTTGGTGTTTTCTTGATAGAAGTCTGAGTAAGTAAATATTGATCTATTTGTTACACTGCGCTGAAAGGAATGGTCAAATTGACCATTGGTCACTTATAGTCAAATAGGTGATGGCAATGTCCTGCACAAACAAATAAAAAAGTAAACGAACAGAGTTGCAGATGGCCTGTAAATACACAGGACGACCAGTCTCCATTATAGCAATATACTGGCTGAAGAGGGCATGCCTTTATCGAGAAAAAACAACAACACATTCATAGGAAATTACAACGTTGCGCGTTGGGGAACAAGGGAAATATATGTCAGCAATCCTGTAATCACTAGCCTTGCCAAACATTCCAAATGTAATCGTGCAATGAAAGGAAAGTGTAACACAGTCAAGCAATTCTGGGCTTTTGAATACTTTTTGAATGTCAAATACCCCCGCTTATGTGGAGTCCGTGGCTGTGGGCCCAACACTTGTTTTTTTTAAAATAAATGTTCCCCCTGTATAATGTATATACATGCGTAGACCTATTTCAGAATCAGAAAAGTGTTTCATCGCCATGAATGTGTGTACAGACAAGGAATTTACTCTGGCAGGAAGTTGCGTACATAAATATTACTTATCATTTAGGTCCATATAAAGTTAAAAAATAACAATCCGAGAAATATTCCTTAGGGTAATAATATTCCCAATTCATAGTTAATGATAACTGGCTGTCGTGGTTCGAATGTACGCAGGGATCACACAAAGACCCTGTTCTGGCATAACACCCGTTAACCGGTCCTGTGCCATCACACAGTAAACATTGCCATATTGAACCACGGTTTACAAGCTCTCACCTCACTGAGTTGTCTTGCTAGACACAACTTTGACTCAGGGCAGAACGAGGCTGTTCCTGCTACACTAGAACTTGATCATGATGTTACCACAGCGCCGAGTGAGCCGAACCTCTCTGTATTTCAATGAGCTAAAATACTTCGATCCGTTAGAATGGCATGGCCTATTAGAATGGCATGGCCCATTAGAATTGCATGGCCCATTAGAATTGCATGGCCCATTAAAATGGCATGGCCCATTAGAATGGCATGGCCCATTCGAGTGCGCCCAACTTTGATTAGTTGTCGTACCAGACAATTCTGCGTTGTTCGCAACGGCCTGGGTGAGGTTCGCTAAAATGTGCCATGTGACGAGACAATCCAGTGCACGAATTCAAGGGGTCTAGTTAGCCTTAAACTCAACGCTACAGATTATTATTATAGAGTATGTAAACAGAACATAAACAGTAGAACTGCGGCTCAACAGACAATGCCACATCATGGAGGTCGTCTCCCACTTTGTATACATAGACCACACATGGCCTAGTTGAGAAATCTGAACTATTCCAGTGGGGAGTGTCTGTGACGCACTAATAAAACTACTGCCTAATAGGAGCGTAAAACCACTGGCTTAGAGGAGTGTAAAACCACCGATTACTCTCGAGAAGTTCCCTTAAATCAACCCTAGATTGAACAGATTTCTTTTCAGTTCTCAGGTTCCTCTGTGATTCAACATGCAATAAAAAGAGAAGTCCCCGGCATGTTGGGCAAATTCTTTGGCGGCTTCTCTCCAATTTTGCCTGCCAGTGTGACTAGAAAACAATGCCTTTTGAACAAAAGACCTTCTCATCCCCCGTCAATAAGCTCTGTTCGTTTGGTAGAGAACGGGAGGATTGTCTTGTTCCCTGGCTACTTTCTGATCTCTGAGAACACTCCTCAAGGTCCGACTATCCATTCGAATGCACGAAGGTCCCAATGCATTGTAATCGGTTGCTAGGATACGGGATTCAATTAATTTGATGGAAAAACGTATATGCGCTCACTACTGTATGTCTCTCTGCATCGGACTGTCTGCTAAATGTCTTAAATGTTAATGTGTACAGAGATGCAGAGTCGGTGGAGAAAAGAACCGTTCTCTCCAGGAGAATTTCACCACAACATTTAAGGGGAAGCACATAAACAGGCATTGACATCACATCAAAAACGGTTTCCTGGAAGTCAGCAGGACAATCCAACACGGGTAGAATGTTTTTCGTTCGGAAGGGAAGGATTTTCCTGACAGGAAACACAAGACAGCCATGTGGCCACAAAGACACCATTGGTTGTTCCTCTTTTCATTTTAACATCTCACAAAACACTGACCTGACCTAAGTTAAAGAGAACTAGTGCGAGCGAGAGAAAGAAACCTTCTGTTTGAAACAAACAGCTGCCATTTTCGTTTAGCTGTCATGTAGTTGGGAAGAATATGACTTTGCTGTTTTTCCTGTTGCTCGTCATTCTTCAGAAGTATCTCCTTGACAGCACCCGCGTAGCAACACCCCCACGTAGCAACACCCCCACGTAGCAACACCCCCACGTAGCAACACCTCCACTTGCCAAAACCACCACCAGCAACACCCCCACCAGCTACACCCCCACCAGCTACACCCCCACCAGCAACACCCCCACTAGCTACACCCCCACCAGCTACACCCCCACCAGCTACACCCCGACTAGCTACACCCCCACCAGCTACACCCCCACCAGCTACACCCCCACCAGCTACACCCCCACTAGCTACAGCCCCACTAGCTACAGCCCCACTAGCTACACCCCCACCAGCTACACCCCCACTAGCTACTCCCCACTAGCTACACCCCCACTAGCTACACCCCCACCAGCAACACCCCGACGTAGCAACACCCCCACGTAGCAACACCTCCATTAGCTACACCCCCACCAGCTACACCCCCACTAGCTACACCCCCACGTAGCAACACCTCCACTAGTTACACCCCCACCAGCTACACCCCCACACACTACACCCCCACTACAGGTACAGCTGGTCGTGAACACACAAGCACAGTGCCTGTGGAGAGTAACCTACATTCAGATAACCCAGCCCATTATTGTACAGAAATGTATTTTCTATTATATAAGAAACATGAGCCATATTTATTGTCTTGAAAGAACCCAGCCCACGCATGAAGTGTAGATAGATCTCTGTTTAAAATGGAAGTACTCAACAACTACAAGGTTGTTCTTATCACATGGGGGGAGAAAGAGACTAAAGACGTCTTTATACTTGAAAGATTGTGACAGAGATGGAGATGATCACCCGATATAAGGTCTCACACTCTCACATGATAACATAAAGCTCAACGTAGGTGTATCTGTGGGTTATATGCCAAAAGCAACCAATCAGCTGGCAATGTTCATATCAGCTGGCAACGCATCCTATAACGTTGAGATGCGTTAGTAGAAGTAAGCGTAGTGAGTAATGACTGATTTAATCATCTGGAAATAGTAACTTATTCCAATTCTTGTGTCACACAGAGATCGGTCAGTTTAGATACATTTTTTGCATCCTTTTCCAATGAATACCTCAAGTGTCCCTGGCCTTGACAAATCCATTCGTATAATGTAGATGACATGCAACACTATAATGGGGCTGTGGTCTGCATCTTCTGCATTTGAACAGTGTTAAACAACGGAATGCAATCACATTATTCATTATTAATAATTAAACTAAGTTCTTTTTTATATAGCACTCCCAAAATCAAGAAATTGTCCGTTTGTTTACAGGAGGCAATTTAAAGGTGATGCTTATATAATATATGATCTATTCTACATGTAGATGGATATTGTTCATGTTATGCCAGTGCTATCTTTCTTTGTAACATGTGTAGAAGCATAGTGATTATGTTTAGAAGGCTCCCCAAATACCACAGACTCTCAGTAGTGTGGGTCCGTCTTTTTTGCGCTCCCGCTGCTCCCATTTTCTGATGGGAACATAATGGGAACATCTGACTCTCGTTTTTAATGGCAAATTCTGATAGCAGTTTTGAATAATTGGTTTCAAAAATGTTCCTCACTCCTCGACATGCCAACAAGTCTTGCATGTCCAACTGATGCTCTAATAGATCAATTGCCCCATTTGCGTTGCCTTACCTGTTCTCTATGTCATAAATATCCGCTTGAACAATCGTGTCCTCCGTTAACCGATCCCCAAGCTCCTTTTTCTTCCTTCAACTCTATGCATAAAACGAATAATGAATGCAAGTGGTGAGTGGGATTAGAGTTTAGTTCTGGGTTTCCTCCGGTTCCCACCGTGAGTGTGACGATGCCGCAGGGTTGTATTGCAGTCTGGCTCCTCCCATGCTCTGATGTCAGCCTGCCCAGCTGGACATCAACACGCTGAACTGGGCTATTCGTCTCAAAAACGATAACTATGCCAATTGACCCAATATTCTAATATTGTGTGACTTTGAAGGTTTTGTCCGCGGTCGATTATAATTCTATTTTTGCAATAACCAAAAAAAAAATCCAGAAAAATAAGAGTTGACATAATATATGGTTCTGGGCAATTCACATATTTGACAATGCAATTTATTTATAGTGATATAACAACATTCCTTTATGTGTAACTTTACCCAAAATGTCTATTTTTATCAACTATTGCAACTCTTGGACCATAGTATGTTAGAGAGTTTACCGACCATTTAATCAAATTATGGTCTATACAAAGTTACATATCTGCAGCAGAGGTTTTGGCTAAAGCTCTGAGATACCTATTTTATGGTCCATTATTACAACCTAACAGATTCTACACGAGTAGCTTTAGTGTTTGTCTGTTTAGTAGCTTGACTTGTGAGGTTAAAATAATGGACTGGCAAGTTTCTGCCTGAGATCAGGCTTTACCTAAACTACTGCTTTACTGCGTTTGGCCATGTTCTATGCCAGGAATTTGGCTACAGGCTATGGCATGGGTTTGGCTGCGACAGGAATTTGGTTACGGGCTATCACAGGGGTTTGGCTATAAAGAGGGGTTTGGGAAAAAGCCCTTGGTGGCACAATCCTCATCAAAGCAGTTCCTGCATTTAACTGCATTCGCAAAAAACAATAAGCCCATCAATATGGGGATATTTATTGGAGGCGTTAAAACAACATGCAATTGCGTATAGATTTGAAAGGAAACTTGTCATTTTGGTATATTGGTTGCTGGCCTCTTGCACTCTGTGTCGTGGGTGCTGTCCACAGGTGAAGGGCTAGCCCGTGACAAGCAGTCTGAGGTTACTGAGGCCTGCAACCTTTGGGATGATTACATAAACTGGAAGTAAAGGTTTGCACAGACTTGATGCTGCATAACATGGATACGTGCTGTACATTAATTGGAAACCTCAAATATATACATGAAATTGTATGATAAGTTAATTATGTTCTTTGTTTCTGTATATTGTTCCAACGGATTGTTGGTTGTATACTTTTAAATACTAAGTTGATTAGACACTAGAGCAGAACATGGGGCATTGTTTCGTTCCACCGTAATCAGAAATGTTTTAGTTTGAAGTTGACAGGTCATTAAAAAACCTGCAGGAAAAGTATTGACAGACTTTTGTCAGAATAAAAGATATAATGCCTTATTGTGGGAGTGATAAGCGGGAAGCACCTCTAAAACCTTACATATTCCCAGTGTTTTCTAGGTGTTTCCCACATCTCACGCCCACTATAGGTGTTGCATTTATACTTGTATACGGGCGAAGGATTTGTTTCACATGAAAACTTACCAAACCACTGTCACTGTCAAATAACCTGTAGTCTGGAATATGAGTTCTGAATGACTCAAATACAATTTATTTAAACAGCTTTTTCCTCATAAAGTCAGTCCTTTTAAAATATTTTTATTTAACTAATGCGTGGAAACATTTTGAAAAACACACAGGCTGCTAACGTGCAAATCATGCCTAGTCCAGAGTGGGAAAGAAGGACACATAAGCACCAATAAAATGCCCATTTAGGGTACTATTGATAGATGGGTTTTCAGCTAATTGGAATGACTTAACACTTTATGAGTTATCACATTATGACTTCCCGTTACGTCAACGCACTGCTATCTTCTCTCTTACAGCCACTCAGGAAGTGCTACAAACAATGGAGATTCCATGAACTGGCTGCGTTACTTTTTTATTTTTTACAAGCAATATCCAAAACTGAAACCACAGTTTTATGTCGTAATTATATATATTTTTAAATGCAAATGAACGTGGCCCTTTCTTACCTTTGAAACTGTGCCACTGAATGTGCCACGTTAACACTGGGAATCTCAATGGCCAATCATAAATTTCAACCTCTATAGCCTAGTATTTATTTATTTTTGCCAAAGAAATATAAATGAGGACAACATGAATGTAAATATTCTAAATTCATAATTAAAATGTCTTCTCTTGCCCAGGCGGGTTTTTGCTCTACATGAAGACCCACGGTTTTCACCACATACTGGAGGGCCTCCTGGATATTGTCCCTGGAAGGTGCCTGTCCTCGTCCATCGGTGCTTCCACAGAGGAAGGATGAGTCTTTGGATTCCCACGGCCGTTCCATGATCCCGTCCTCACTCTTATTCTGTTCGGAATCGTGCGGCATGTGGTTTTTCCTTGCGAGGGGGGTATACCTGTGGTTAAACAATGCTTTTCACGCCCCCACCCACAAGTCGTGAAGGGGCCCCTGGGACAATTTACCATAAACGCATTGTGTAGATAGACATAGCGAGAGCAATTGAATATATGGACAAGCAGGGGTCCATCTTAACCCATACCAGGGCCAATACCGTCATTGGCTGAAATACCAATTCTAAACAATTATTCATTTTTAGTATTGGTGTTTAGTTATTTTGTTGTTGTTGTATTTGTATGCTATGATTGTTCTCAGACTCACCTGTAAGTCACATTAGATAAAATCAAGCCTTTGCTATGTTACTAGATGTAATTTTTCATATTTTACTCGACATTAAGTAGACTTGACCATATGTTCACTATACTAATTCTCCGGATTAGTATGATTTGTAGTAAGTAGTACATTTCCTAAAACCAATGTGCAGAGATTATTAAAAAAATAACCAAGAGAGGTGATATTACAGAAAAAAGTAATGCATTCTGAATTCGGGATGGAGGCGCCAACGAGTCTTTGAATGTATATCCGTCCTAGCAGAATTCGTTCAGTCTTGCTAATGTTGTATTAGATGGAGATGTCGGGACTTGGAGTGTACAGGAAGCTTTCAACAAAACAATCTATTTATCTAATCTATGGATCGATACTCCGCTTTCTTTACTGCGTAGCATACGTCATCAATGTGCGCGCCGGTCGTGTTCGCATAGGGCTTCCCTAAGCAACAACAACTATTTTCAGCACGTAGATCTCACGATTGTTTTGGCGTTAGTCAGCTAGCAATATTCAATAAATAATATAACATGACGGGAAAGACAACGAAAGACCTTTTGCAGATGGACCTGTATGGTCTACTGGAAATTAAAGGCACAGCGACAGCAAAAGAGGTGAGTGTGGAGCTAGCTGGCTAACGGTGGCTAACTAGTCAAAGTGATGAACTGCAAACGTTGCTAGGTTGCGTAGCTAAGAAGTAGGTTATTATATAGTTGTTTCGAAATCAGTAACTACATGATGAAATAACTACATAGTCGTACATACACAATACTTGCAAACAAAGTCAGTAGTTTAGTGGTTATAAGCAAGCTAGCTCTGATCCTCTAACGCACTGCATTTCAGCCGAGGGCGGAGCCTTACGTCTTACGTCACTGAGTGCAGTGCGTCCTACAGAGGGCCGAGTGTCAGCAGGTTTTTGCACTTACCTTCAAATTGATTGATTAATTAGGTCACTAGTTGGTTCAGAGTCCGGTGTGGATGTGGCCATGTCCAGTAGTAGACCTGCAGCTGTTGGAGGTAACCCATGGGGATAGGGAGGGGCTAGATCCATGGGGAGAGGGAGGGGATAGATCCATGGGGATAGGGAGGGGATAGATCCATGGGGAGAGGGAGGGGATAGATCCATGGGGATAGGGAGGGGATAGATCCATGGGGATAGGGAGGGGATAGATCCATGGGGATAGGGGGGGGATAGATCCATGGGGATAGGGAGGGGATAGATCCATGGGGATAGGGAGGGGATAGATCCATGGGGATAGGGAGGGGATAGATCCATGGGGAGAGGGAGGGGATAGATCCATGGGGATAGGGAGGGGATAGATCCATGGGAGGGGATAGATCCATGGGGGATAGGGAGGGGATAGATCCATGGGGATAGGGAGGGAGGGGATAGATCCATGGGGATAGGGATGGGGATAGGGAGGGGATAGATCCATGGGGATAGGGAGGGGATAGATCCATGGGGATAGGGAGGGGATAGATCCATGGGGATCCATGGGGATAGGGAGGGGCTAGATCCATGGGGATAGGGAGGGGATAGATCCATGGGGATAGGGAGGGGCTAGATCCATGGGGATAGGGAGGGGATAGATCCATGGGGATAGGGAGGGGATAGATCCATGGGGATAGGGAGGGGCTAGATCCATGGGGATAGGGAGGGGCTAGATCCATGGGGATAGGGAGGGGCTAGATCCATGGGGATAGGGAGGGGCTAGATCCATGGGGATAGGGAGGGGCTAGATCCATGGGGATAGGGAGGGGATAGATCCATGGGGATAGGGAGGGGATAGATCCATGGGGATAGGGAGGGGATAGATCCATGGGGATAGGGAGGGGATAGATCCATGGGGATAGGGAGGGGATAGATCCATGGGGATAGGGAGGGGATAGATCCATGGGGATAGGGAGGGGATAGATCCATGGGGACATGGAGGGGATAGATCCATGGGGACAGGGAGGGGGATAGATCCATGGGGATAGGGAGGGGATAGATCCATGGGGATAGGGAGGGGATAGATCCATGGGGATAGGGAGGGGATAGATCCATGGGGATAGGGAGGGGATAGATCCATGGGGAGAGGGAGGGGATAGATCCATGGGGATAGGGAGGGGGGATAGATCCATGGGGATAGGGAGGGGATAGATCCATGGGGATAGGGAGGGGATAGATCCATGGGGACAGGGAGGGGATAGATCCATGGGGATAGGGAGGGGCTAGATCCATGGGGAGAGGGAGGGGATAGATCCATGGGGATAGGGAGGGGATAGATCCATGGGGATAGGGAGGGGATAGATCCATGGGGATAGGGAGGGGATAGATCCATGGGGATAGGGAGGGGATAGATCCATGGGGACAGGGAGGGGATAGATCCATGGGGATAGGGAGAGGATAGATCCATGGGGATAGGGAGGGGATAGATCCATGGGGATAGGGAGGGGATAGATCCATGGGGATAGGGAGGGGATAGATCCATGGGGATAGGGAGGGGATAGATCCATGGGGATAGGGAGGGGATAGATCCGGCCCACATTTACACAAGCAGGTTGAGGTCGGTGTATGGAGGATGTGTGCACGTCTATACGGATGGTGCCAAAGATCCCAGCACAGGGCGGACGGGTGCAGCATTTAGTGAAAAGGTCAGTGGTAGTGAAGTCTTACGGCGGCTGTCAGATCACCTGGACGTATTTACAGCTGAGTTCATTGCGGTGCTGTTGGCCTTACAATGGGTGGAGGAAAAGGTGCAGGGTGGGGTGGTTGTTTTCTCTGACTCGTGCATGGTCCTGAAGAGCTTGCAGTCTTGTAGTTCGCGCAGCAGACAGGACCTGGTGCTGGAGGTGCTGGAGACACTGGGTCGGGTGGTGCGGAAAGGGTGCCAAGTTAGGTTTGCGTGGGAACCAGCGCATGTGGGGGTGGAGGGTAATGAGGCAGCTGACAGGCTGGCGTAGAAGGCCCAAGGGGAAAAGGAGGTCCCTCTGGTGGTGAAGTGGAGTAAAGGGGAGGCTAAGAGTTTGGTTTGGGGAAAGGTCATGGAAAGTTGGCAGGAGCAGTGGGATAGGGGGGAGAAGGGGAGACATCTCTACCGGGTCCAGAGGGAGGTTGGGAGGAAGCGGATGCTAGGGGGTGGAAGGAGGGAAGGGACCATTTACACTAGGCTTAGAATAGGGCACTGTAGGCTGAATGGGTCATTACATAGGATAGGGAAGCACCCAACAGGCATGTGTGAGTACTGTGAGAAGGAAGAGACGGTAGAGCAGGTGTTGCTGCACTGTAGGCACTATGTGAGGGAGAGGGAGTGTATGAGGGAGAGGATGAGGGAGTGTGGTATATTAGAGATTACACTGGTTAACTTGCTTGGGGGGGACAGAGATGGATCGCAGGTTTGACATTTTGTTTTCTTTTTTGAGTGACACGGGGTTGGAGGGTAGGGCGTAGGTCGGTCCTGGCTCTGGCCCACACTCCAGCATGGTAGGTGGCGGTAATGCACCATTAAAGTTGGATGCCAGCCGCCGGTAAACACCAAAGAAGAAGAAGAAGTAGCTAGTTGGTTAGGTTTTACCCTCGCCTGGTTGTTTAGGTCTGAACTGGGAACTAATTTAAAGAAAAACTAATTTGGAAAAAACAAAACCTGCAAACAAACGTGGAATTTGTTTGACATTCTTGTCTTAGACAATCTGCTTACTAAATAAAACGAGAGATGTAAAAATGTAATGCAGGCAAGTTGTCAAGCACACTGAAATGAATAATTGTTCAGAGAAATTCCATTGTTATCTGTGTGACATTTCACACAAAATTAGAAAGTGCCTGACTGAAAATACTTATACAGGAAAGAAACGGTTCTTATGCCGAGAGGTTCTGGTCTTAATAGAGAATTCTGAGTAGTCTCTTAACATGGTGAGAGGAATCAGTCTCCGTTTTTCCAGCTGGCTGTGGCTGCAGAGTACCAGGCGGTGATGGAGGATATATGTGAATATAAAATACAAAGGAGCCTATATACAGAATGTAAAATACCACTGCGGATGTGAATGCCATTAACTTTGTACCTGGTGATTGGTTACACCTGAGCTATTTTAAGATTGCTTTTTACGGGCGTGTTGATTTTTTTTTAATTGAAAATGTATTTTAACAAAATTATTACAACCTTTAAGTGTGTGGTATGGTATACTTGTTCATTCCTGTTGTCAAGTGTTTTTGTCACATTTTTTAAATCTGTTTTCTAATGGCCACTAAGTGGCGCCATTGTACCATTTCAAAAGTTTGTTGATTTTTTTTGTCAACATAGTCGCTGTGGCAATGACATTATTGATTCTTAGTAAACGACCATTCATATTCAAACTTAATTATGTTGCAAAAAGTTGAATTTTGAATGAAAGGTCAACTTAAGCATGAGCAATTGGTTTGTAATTTCCATAAGACACCACGTGTTTGACCAAGCGTTCTATTAAAGGTAAACTTAAATCAAAAAGTCTAGAATTTAAGATGAATTCATTTAGAAGATCCATGTTGACTGGTGTTTTTGATGGGCATTTTAGTTGTCAATTTTTTTTGTTAATCTGATATATTTTTCCTCCAAACACCGATCTATGGATTTATGTTTCTCGAATTTTCTTTCAGTGTACTAATTTTATATGGAATCACTAATGTTCAGACGTTGCTATTTGATTTGCTTTTGTAAGATTTCCCTTTCCTGTTTCTCTCGCCTAGAGCCATGCTCCATGGGTGGTAGGCAAAGCCGTTTGTCCCCAAATCCAGTGATATTTACGATCACCTCCTCCAGCTCCCAAAATAAGTTAAGCTGAAAAATGTATGAATTGCGGCCAGATAGAGGGAAGTACTTAATTTCTTAAGTGGATATCAAAGTCTAATTTTCCCCAGAGGAATATGGGAAGTTAGTGGTTGTGGCTTGGACATGAAAGAGTCTCTGAATGGAGAGCTGAATTCTGGGAGTTCCTCTGATGGTCAGGAAAGATAGTAAACTGTGGCACATAGAACAGGGAGAATATGTGGACCAGAAAGCCATGAAACCAAGCAGGTTTGATATAATGTCATAGGATTAGCACTGCCAGTGGCTTTGGCACCTGGAGGGCAGCTGGTTGGCATTGGAATTGTATTAGCCAAAGCATCAACGTCTCTTACTCGGGGCCGAACCTAAAAACACGACAAAACTTGGGACAGAAAAGTATGCTTCTTCTTATTTGGTCTTTAATGGGACGGAATGGAGTGAAACGTTTCCTAAGGCCTTCTGTGGACCTCACATTCACACGCTAATCACAGCTGATGGTCGACGGCATGTACTTTCTTTATGTTTAACCAGAAGTATGTCACGATCTGTGGCTGGAGGTTGTACAGTATTCTCAGTGAATGGGGATGTTTTATTTCTTCCGAATTTGAGGTGACAGACCCGTAACACCTGTTTTTGTTTTCGTCACATTTGTCATTAAGTGTATTCTTTGGCATTTTTATCGAGGACTTTACTGGAATAGAAAGATTTCCAGAGAACAACGAGACGTAGGACTTAAGTCTTGTTCTCGTAAAGCATAATTAGTGCATAATACTTCCGAGTGACGCATATTATGCCGCTCGGTTTCACTTGGTCCTTCCTTGGTAAGGGCATACTGTGGTGAATGTTCGGGCATTGTTTCACTGCTGTGAAAATTAGTTCTGGATTTCTGTTACAGATGCGATGGACAATGAGAACATGGAAAGTATATGGCCACATTGATGCATCAAAGTTATTCAGCTAGGTGAAACACATATGAGAAACATGTTCTCTGAGGCTTGAGATCTGGTAATTGTGAAGGCCATCGATATGATTTAGTCATTTTTCAACACGTGAGATCATTCAGTGCCAATCCGAGCACAATAACGAGTCCTCTGAACTCACGTAGATATTGTCCTCCTGCCTTCTTGATCCAGAATCAAGGTCAACTGGACCCGCTCCTCCTTTTCCGTTCATGCCACTTAGCTAGTTAATGTCAGAATTGTAGTGTTTCCTTTCATTTGTCACTGGCCTCAAATTTTTATTCCCATCTTACGCCGGCGTTTGGGTGGATAACTTTATATATCCTTATAGAAAGATATGTTGGTGTCATGCTTGTGTGTTTTCTTCGTCCGGGCATTAGTTTATGTTACGAGACCTGTTTTAGAAAATTGACATTTTTGACTCAACCAATTCGTATGCATCAGAGATTGAAATGTATGGGTGTAAACACTGACAGCAGCTTGTTCCCAGGCTTTTAAACGAGTACATCAATGCCCTGTTTAGACAGATTTACGAGTTTGATGGACTTTGCAAACGCTGTCGCTAGATCAAACACACAGGGCATATATAAACTTTACTGTTAGAGGGAGCGTTTCGCACTTTCTTTGCATAACAGCAGATGCAACGCCACCTTGCGGTTAGAACAACTAATAACCTGTTTGGATAGAGGGCAATGCAAATATCATCTTCGATTACCAAATTTCTCTGAACGGGGAAAAAGACCACAGCCACATTCTCCGACAGTACATCACAACGTTTCAGACGAACAATTCCTCCAGCCACAGCCACGTAATACTTGTTAAACCGAGGTGACAGATGAACAGGCAGGGTGGGTTTAGCGCCGGGGCATCTTGGGTGGCGTTTCATCATTACACTCTATATATCGGGGCATTTAGTTAATTTGCGCCGTCCGTTTGGTTCACATCGTTTCGCTGACACCTTTAATTACTCAGTCGACCCAGGGGAGGCCTCGTTCACACTAATTACACCACAGACTTAAACAAATGTTCCTGTCAGGCATGTTGTGCAAATCTCAGTGAGCATTCTGGGAATCGGAGTTACATCATCACACGCACACGCACACGCACACACACACACACACACACACACTGGGTTGTTATTTTATGGCTTTGACTATTCTAAATTCATCCCCCCTAATCTCCCGCGTTGCGTGCTTTAAGTCCGGCTGATTGCTCGCCACGAATGTCAGATCGTTATAATGGAGGACGTCCCGGTGGCAGCGCAGGCAGCCAATCAGCCACCCATGCGGGTCCCGTTGTGGGTCCTGTTGTGGCCCTGATGTGGCCGGGCTGGGGCTCTGCGGGGGCCAGTTGTCAGCTGTAATAAGCACCACAGACTGGGGTAATGAGGACAAGATGTGGGCGTGCAGTGAAGACTGGCAGGCCAGCGGGTGGCAGAGGAAGCTGATCCCAGCCACCAACCATTAACGTACTCTGCTATATGTCAAATGGCACTGGATGGAGTGGCATGTCTTTCCTCCTAAACTCCTCGTTAGTCTAATAGGCCAGTGGATCTTCCAAGAGGCCTTTCTCTCTCGTAGTTGGTTTAAGATATCCAATCACTGACGAGGGGAAAACACTGTCTTGAGCTGTACACTGGTCGTTGCCACAGAAACCGACCCTCCCCTGCTCAAGAGGATCTGTCGCTCAACCTTAGATTTCTACTCTGCTTTAGCGTAGAATATTGGATAACTCGAAAGTTGGACCCGGGCTCTACCTCAATTAGGGCTTGCGTGTTACTGCATTGGTGGGAGCAATCATGTATTATTTGAACTCATTTAGGGCTTGGGGAGTAGTGTTCCCCGTGCCAGCAGTAGATGAGATGGAGGGGGGGAGAGAGGGAGAGAGACGGGGCACTGGACCCTGGATAAGCCTCCCTGGGCCCAGCTTAACTTCATGAAATCCACAGTAAGTTGTCTCCTTGGGGAGTAGGTTTCTGGAGAGCTTGCACGCATCCGCCAAATGGGCTGTTATTAACGCGGTGAGGATCTCCTTCTCTTCTTCACAGAGACCCATGAAGTTCGCCATTTCAGTTCACATGGCCTGACCTCTTTTCGACTGACCGGGCGTTTTCCGTCGTGTGCAGTGACATTGCTGTGTGACTCAGGAGCTACTCCCGTCACTCCGCCCAGAAGGACATATTCCAATGTGACGGCCAGACAGCTTTGGGAACACAGATTACGGAACGAGGAATTCCGAAACGGTAGATCAGAAATTAGCAGAGCAGTTAGGGGCTGATGGAAGCCTTGCTGTTTGAAATACTGTGGTAACCCCCACACGCCCCCCTCCCAAACTTACGCGCAATCCTCATACAATTCAGGTTCAAGAAATGGCTAATCTTGGTCAAGACTCATTCCAGATTGTTGGAATGTTCTCCGTTGCAGCCAGGCAGCCGTCGGTCTGCCGTGAACGTTCTGGCACCTTCCGCAGATTGGATATGCAAAACGGACACACGCGAGGAGACTTTGCATATGCCCGAGTAGATGGAGTTCATTCCAAAATTCCAGATGGGAAAACCAGAGCCGAGCCCCACGACCGGTCCACTTCCGTTAGACGGCGGGTTATTAAATGTCAGCTAGGGAGGAAGGAGGTGGAGGAGGAGACGGGGGAGGTGCAGGCCGCCTGAACCCCGGGCAGGGCTGACTAGAACGGAGGTTATCCACCGGGGATGTAGGTGCAGTCGGAATACTCTGTACTCTGTGTCTCTTCAGAGAGAGTTGCTGTCTCAACGGGCCCCGCGAATAGACTGTGTCTAATGATAAACACGTTGTCATTATATCGACCAGAAGGGCCCAAGAAATGCGGCTGACATTCCGGAGAACCGCTCGAACCTCACGGAAACCTCACGTAAGATTACAATGCTTTCGCCGAAGTATTGTTCCTTTCCTTCGGGCGGATTTCTCTCCCCCCGAATGTTTTCGCTCGAGACCCGAGACATTAATGGCCGCATTCCCAATTCGGTGATGGACAATGGCACACTGTTTTGTGTGTTATTGTAACTTTTATTCCGGCACCACAATGCAAGTCGTTCAAACCTTTGCCCACCAACACAGTCCACAAAGATTTTTCTTGAAAATGCTTCGTCAGAATAAAGTAGACAAGTCGATCTTTATTTGGAGTGTCTCTTCATGTTGATTTGATGTTCTCCTTTCTACTGCATCCCATCGCAGATTGTGTCAATAATTAGAAAATAAATGCACTTAAGTCTTTTTGGGCTCCTATTTCATTGCAGTGTGTGGTATCACGAACATTTCTTTTTTTGTTTTTTCTACTTTATAGATTTTTCTGTGACAAAAAGGGCAATATTGTCTTTGGCTCAGAAAAGCACAGGTCATCAATTCCTAGTTTCATCACAGCGGACCGGGACAAAAACAATATGTTTTATGAATGTCCTGATTTATGTGCTGACATAACCCATGAATGCAAAATGAGTCCGTACGAAATGTAGTCTCAACTTTTCTTCTCTCCCCTTCCCTTGTAGATCAAGAAAGCCTACCGAAAAAAAGCGTTGACATGCCATCCAGACAAGAACCCAGACAACCCAAAAGCAGGTGAGCTAAAGGCCACAGCGCAGGTTTACATCAGACACAAACTCCTCCGTGCTTCTCATATAGCCTTTTGCATCTGTAGCGGAGATTGTGAAACATGAAAACCATCTCCAGACACAGCCAGGTGCTACTCCTCTGCTTGGAGAAAACAGTGTGGGCTAGAATGGATATTCGTGTCGTTGCTGCTGAAGCTGACAGCTGTCATTACCATAGAAACACGACGTATCTCGTGTGCTAAAACCTCACACTAACACCTCTGGGGTCTGACCCCGGTGACACACTAACAGACAGGCTAGCCGCAGGCTCTAACTAATCAGAGCAGAGTTCTCCCTGCAGTTCTGCGATTTTATGGGCCGGCCCCAGCCAGACAGCATGATCAGCTATTCTCCAGCTAGCCCCGTCGCCAGACAGCATGTCAACAGTCAGTTTGGGAAATGTCTATTTAGTTCTGTGTCAGGACATTATTTGTTTTATGTAAAAGGCACCGAGAGGAATGTTTTTAATGGACGTTTGTGTGGTTGCTGGATGCATCAGATTATTTCAGATTAAGTAAAAAAAATGGGAAACAAGGAACACCCGGGAGATGGCTAGAGCCCTAAAACCCGGGAGTTGGCTAGAGCCCTAAAACCCGGGAGATGGCTAGAGCCCTAAAACCCGGGAGATGGCTAGAGCCCTAAAACCCGGGAGATGGCTAGAGCCCTAAAACCCGGGAGATGGCTAGAGCCCTAAAACCCGGGAGATGGCTAGAGCCCTAAAACCCGGGAGATGGCTAGAGCCCTAAAACCCGGGAGATGGCTAGAGCCCTAAAACCCGGGAGATGGCTAGAGCCCTAAAACCCGGGAGATGGCTAGAGCCCTAAAACCCGGGAGATGGCTAGAGCCCTAAAACCCGGGAGTTGGCTAGAGCCCTAAAACCCGGGAGATGGCTAGAGCCCTAAAACCCGGGAGATGGCTATGTGTAAGTGTGGCCCATACCCACCACACATGATGTGGCAGCGTGCTTTATGTCAGCCTGCTCTATTCCATGTGTGTAGGTAACCAGACGCATGTCCTCGTAGTTCTCCAAAGCTTGCTGTTTTCCCGTGCGCTCCTCACAGAGAGTAACACCAGAGGCCCGTTGGGTAGAAAAAAAAAACCCTTAAGTGGGTAATTCAACTGAAGCAGTGAAGTGTGGTAGTGGGACCGGTTATGGGCCGGTGTTGGTGGGTGAGGGTGGATAGTGACCCGGGGGTTTGCGTGGTACATGCAGTTTATCCCGAGGCCTCTCGGGCGCTCTAATGGGACAAGGCTCGAGAGGCCGGGTGGGTTTATGGGGGGAGAGTGAGGGGGAGAGTGAGGGGGAGAGTGAGGGGAGGTCATTATAGGAGAACAGGCTTCTGGAGACTCTCTAATCACCTTTTAACGCAGGAAACGTGTCCATTTATGTCAGCTCCGTGTCCCACGTTGGCACGGCGACGTCACCCAGAGCAAACACACGGCCGCCTGTTCCCTTCACCGTTTCCATCATCTCCTCCACACGCAACACACAGCCTTCCTGCCTCTCCCCCCTCCCTCTCTTTCTCCACGTCTCTCCTCCTCTCCCCCTCCCCCTCTCCCTCTCCCCCCCCCCCTCTCCCCCTCTCCCTCTCCCCCCTCTCCCTCTCCCCCTCTCCCTCTCCCCCACCTCCCTCTCCCCCCACCTCCCTCTCCCCCCACCTCCCTCTCCCCCACCTCCCTCTCCCTCTCCCCCCTCTCCCTCACCCCCCTCCCTCCCTTTCTCCATGTCTCCCCCACCTCTCCCTCACCCCCCTCTCCCTCTTTCTCCACGTCTCTCCTCCTCTCACCTCACCCTAACTCCCCTTGCATGTTAGCAGCTCACTAAAGTATCATTACTGTGCGTTGTTAACGTCCGTTCCGGTTGGTCGTTGTTTTTAAAGCTGACGTTCTATACATTACATTCATGGGTTATGTCATTACATGCCCCCCGCCGCTCCGCTCCCATTTCCCCTCAGTCATTGTGTGTGTTAACGTACGTACGGCCCGGTCATTAGTCCCAGTAACATATGATGCGCTTCATCCACAGCGGATCTCTTCCACCAGCTGTCCCAAGCCCTAGAGGTTCTGACTGATGCAGCTGCCCGGGTAAGACTTATGGTGTCTGTAGCTGTGGCTGTGTCTGTAGCTGTGGCTGTGTCTGTAGCTGTGGCTGTGTCTGTAGCTGTGGCTGTGTCTGTAGCTGTGTCTGTCTGATACTTCAAGCTGTCTCTTCCTGTCTTGTCTCAGGCTGCTTACGATAAGATCTGCGCTGCCAAAAAACAAGCAGAGGAGAGAAACAACAAGCTAGATGCGAAGAGGAGAAAGATTAAGCAAGGTGAGCTATTAGACCGTGTGTCTGTGTGTGTGTGTGTGTCTGTCTGTGTCTGTCTGTGTGTGTCTGTCTGTGTGTGTCTGTGTGTGTCTGTGTGTGCCATGCACTGGTCTCCCCTAACAACACATTATCCAACATAGGAGACATCAACATCACAGAATATGTATGACTTTTACAGACTTGGAGGCCAGGGAACGCCATGCGGAGACCCAGAGTGCCGAGCAGGTCCAGAACACCAGAACACTAGAGGAGGAGGTGAGACGGATGCGGGTCTTCAGCACATGGGCCCTGAGGTGGCTGTAACCATGGCTGTTCCTAGAGGACTCAGGTTTAGAGTACACCTCATCCAATGGCTGTTTTAGTGAGGGCTGTCACTGTAACCCTCCTCAGCCCTTCTCAACTCTCCTCAGCCCTCCTCAATTCTCCTCATTCCTCCTCAACTCTTCTCAGCTCTCCTCATCCTTTCTTGGCCCTTCTCGGCTCTCCTCGGCCCTCCTCGGCTCTCCTCGGCCCTCCTCGGCTCTCCTCGGCCCTTATCGGCTCTCCTCGGCTCTCCTCAGCCACCACTGATCCTGGATGTTGAGAAGGTGCTCCTTGTTTGTAACTCGAGGTGTGTTTTCCTGTCAGATTGCTCGTCTACGAGAGGAAGGCTCCAGGCAGCTACAGGAAGAACAGAGGCTGATCAAAGAACAGATCCAGAAGGAGAGAGAGTCTCAGCTCCTCCAAACAGACACATCAAACTACAGATCTACAGGTACCCCACTCACCCACATCAGTCTACAGGTACCCCACTCACCCATATCAGTCTACAGGTACCCCACTCGCCCACATCAGTCTACAGGTACTCAACTTACCCACATCAGTCTACAGGTACCCCACTGACCCACATCAGTCTACAGGTACCCCACTCACCCACATCAGTCTTCAGGTACCCCACTCACCCACATCAGTCTACAGGTACCCCACTCACCCACATCAGTCTACAGGTACCCCACACCAGTCTACAGGTGCCCCACTCACCCACATCAGTCTACAGGTACCCCACTCACCCACATCAGTCTACAGGTACCCCACATCAGTCTACAGGTACCCCACTCACCCACATCAGTCTACAGGTACCCCACTCACCCACATCAGTCTACAGGTACCCCACTCACCCACATCAGTCTTCAGGTACCCCACTCACCCACATCAGTCTACAGGTACCCCACTCACCCACATCAGTCTACAGGTACCCCACATCAGTCTACAGGTGCCCCACTCACCCACATCCGTCTACAGGTACCCCACTCACCCACATCAGTCTACAGGTACCCCACTCACCCACATCAGTCTACAGGTACTCCACTTACCCACATCAGTCTACAGGTACCCCACTCACCCACATCAGTCTACAGGTGCCCCACTCACCCACATCAGTCTTCAGGTACCCCACTCACCCACATCAGTCTACAGGTACCCCACTCACCCACATCAGTCTTCAGGTACCCCACTCACCCACATCAGTCTACAGGTACCCCACTCACCCACATCAGTCTACAGGTACCCCACTCACCCACATCAGTCTACAGGTACCCCACTCACCCACATCAGTCTACAGTCCACTACAGTGGGGATTTTGACGACTGTTTACTTTGTTTGAAACAATAAAAACATTCATAGAGAACATCTAAAATCCCATACGAGGCCACATTTCAGAAGGCAGCTCACGATAAAATGTTCAGTCAGGCACATTCTGAAATGTGCTGTAGTGTAGACACAGTTTCCTTCAACCTGGGGTCATTCTGTAGAGCCTACTGATGATGAGAGATCACGTATCCCTGTTCCTCTCTGGACCGGGGGACAACTGTGTTATTTCACCACTTTTTATTTCTCTCTTTGTATTTATCACACTCGGTCTCTTTTTCTCTCCCCCAGACTCAACCGTCGGAAGACATTCAAAGAGCAACGTGACCCCAAAGTTAAAAGTATGTTAAAATTCCGACTACTGACATGTTGTGGTGTTTTGCAATGGAAGAAGGGAGTCTGGATGTGTCTCTCTACTGGTGTCCTCCCTTAAGGAGTTCCTGGATTGAGTTAAACCTTAGATGGAGCCTCTGTCTGTCTGCGTTGCTCTGTCTGTCTGCGTTGCTCTGTCTGTCTGCGTTGCTCTGTCTGTCTGCGTTGCTCTGTCTGTCTGCGTTGCTCTGTCTGTCTGCGTTGCTCTGTCTGTCTGCGTTGCTCTGTCGTTCTGCGTTGCTCTGTCTGTCTGCGTTGCTCTGTCTGTCTGCGTTGCTCTGTCTGTCTGCGTTGCTCTGTCTGTCTGCGTTGCTCTGTCTCTCTCTGTCTTGGCCATTGTCTGGATTGTAAAAAAAAAAGATTATTACATTTCCTCAGGAAATGGCACAATCCAATTGTATTAAAGGACACTGGGGACCTTCGTGAATGTGTTTACATATTTAATCACGTTAACATTTCTGATACCCATCACCAGTGATTCTGTATCCCATAGAAGAATCACTCCGGAGTTTGTGTGTTCAGTTAGGAAAACAAACAGCAGCTCTGAGCGGTGTATCCTAATTCTGCATTAAACACATCATACGGCCAGTTGTACTTGAGAACTTGACACCGGCTAGAATGTAATTATTGTCAGTAAGTTAGCTTTTGTTATTGAGCAATGTGACAACTGTGCCTAAGTTCAACTGTAAAATTTAATCAGTTTCGTTTCTGGCCCGGAGCATGTTCCTGTCCTCAGTAGTCAAATACGACAAGCTTAGTTCGGGATATGTGATTAGTCATGTGTCATTCAATCCGAATCAGAAAAATATCCTGACACGTTTCCCGGAAATTGGCAAATGTTCAGTATTTTCAGGTGATATTTCAAGGTGGACCTAAATCTAAAACTAACTAGTGCAATATTCTATGAACCATTCTTGTCCTGTCTTTAGTCTGGCAGGTTCTTTGACATTAAAGTAATAAAATAAAATCATTGTGTCTGTTTGGATAGTAATGCCATGTATTCTAATTATTTCATTTACTTTTTACTGACGTCGTCCCACTGGAGAAACGTATTTGCAACACAAATAAGCCATCTGATTGTAGATATAATCCAATAAATTGGTCATAATCTTGGTTAAGGCAGAAAAACAATCTGCCGTGTTTCAGTTAGATAACACATATCAGTGCTGATGTTCTCTTTTAATTATCAATGTTTTATTTCATTATATATTAATTAGGAATTTGATAATGTTGGTTCTATGTTCCTTCTGGAACAAGGAGGGCTCGTTGTCTATTCATGTCTATGTTCCTGATGTTTTATTTTTCCAGTTGAAGTGGAAGTGTAAAAAAGAAGATGACACGAATGGAGGTTATTCTCAAGACTTCATCTGTAGTCTGCTGTCAAAGGTAGGAGGCCTTATTGTAAATCACCAGATATTATATCTGTAGTCTGCTGTCAAAGGTAAAGGTCTTTATTGTGAATCACCAGATATTGTATCTGTAGTCTGCTGTCAAAGGTAGGGGGCTGAAATGCAGTTATCATATTAGTGAAAGCAATAGTTCTGCATGTTTTAGATTGGACTTTCTCGAAAATAAATTTTCTCATTTGATTGTGTGATGTATCTGAAGAGTCACATCTACAGCCTATACTATAGACCCGTGTCTCTCCCCACATCTCGTGTAAGGAAACATACCTGTTGTCCAGCTCACGTTCGTGTTCCGCGTGACATCAGTGTTTTCTGTCGGTTTTCTTTTTTTATACGAGCCCCATAAAAGGTTGTTTCAGTCGAAGTGCCGAGGGCCACACTGTGTTGTCTTAAAGTGGTGCACGCCATGGTCCCTGTAACCGGGGCGGGTTGAGCAGTGCCAGGGGAGTTGCGAGGAAATGTGCCCTTCTCATGCAACCGCGTGCCGCCTCTCAAAACTGCAAACAGTTAAGGGGTGTTTTGGTGGCGCTCAGGTTGGGAAGGAACGATGGCAGGGAAAGAAGCAGTGTCGCTGACGTCAAACACACACACGCACGAGAACGAAGGTCAGACTTTGAATTCACCCTTCGCAACGGCACACACTCAAATGGGATGGAATGCTGGGTCGGAGGTTTCTGGGAAAATGTGTGTTATTCTATTTGCCTCAGTGAAGTTGTTGCGTTTGAAAAAAACGACATATCGCTATTTGTAATGGCGAAGCTCCTCCGATGATTGACAGGCAACGCTTGAGTTGGAGTAGCCCAACTGTGTGAGAAAGAGCTCCGTGTGTTTTGGACTCCTACCTCGGGTTCGTTTATTGGACAAAATACATATCGTAATATTTTGACTTCTATAATAGCGTGTCTACAGAGACTGCCGTTTGTCACTTTTGGCACACATCGATGTGTCTTTAGCACCCATTAGCATTCCTCGCCTGTTCCCGTGGATACAAATTCATGGGAATGGGGACGGGACCGGGCTTCCTGCTCGCCGGGACTTTTGCATTTTCTACAGGGTGCGTAATGAATGAAGCCCCTGCACGGCAGGTAACATGCTCCACGTTCCCATTCTCTGCTGGGGCCCATGACCCAGAAGAGCCCGGTTTCCATCCACCTTTACCGGCCGACTCTGTAATTACCAAATGCAGCTGAGGTGGATCAGGAAATGCTGCAGTGTCCAAGTCCTGTCTCCACTCCCTGACTGGTTATTTCTGCGGGTCAGAGGTCAGCATTCACCCAGGCTGTACAACTCTTCCTACCCGTAATCTAGGCCCCTGTCACGTACTGTCATACAAACGGAGAAGGTCCGTAGTTTGTGTCCGCTCATAGCAGAAGTCCTGAACGTGATGTCTCGTTGGGCTTTCTCACCAGCGCATAGGTCAGAATGTCTGCACACAGAACGTCTTGGAACCTGCTTGGAGCAGTAAATCATGACGTTTCCCAGGCGTTTCTCTTACAGATGTTACTGAGGCTGTCGTTGTTTTTGGAAATAGTATTATTTTAAAATATATATTGGATAGGGTTTTTTGTTTTGGCCCATTTAGTGATAATGTCAGGGCCAATACATGGTTATTAGTATGTTCTGTAAATTAAACTTGTCATTGCATTGTCCTTAGAGAGGCTTGTTCATTACAAAGGTTGGATTATCCTAATGCCTGCTGTGTGATGATTTGTATAACGTGCTAAAACAAATGCAGCTAATTATCTCACTTTAATGTTGTATCGTGACAAATCTACTAACTGTCCCTGTTTTTAAATCTTTTTCCTAGTATGGCAGTGTTTCAAATGTACTAATATCAAGCAAGAAGAGAGGAAGTGCTGTGGTTGAATTTGAAACCGTCAAAGCAGCTGTAAGTATTGTGTTGGCTTAGTGAATGACACACACACACATCGAACGTAATCTCAATTTGCATTTGAAAGTCGGTGAAATTAATCAATTTCCACAATCTTTTACTGACTAGGCTTGTTTACCATCTGGTTTTCTCGGAGCGCCCATGCACTTTCCCCTCTCCAAGGCCCACATTTTCAGCACATTTCATTATGTTCTCCTCATCTTCGTGCATCTCTGCGTGCTCTGATGTGAACCAGACGGACAGGCGATCTGAGCAGCCTCATTGTTCCGAACGTCCGAGTCCTCCGCCTCTTTGAAATGTCGCGCTTCTCTGTTGTGCCATCTGGTGCGTCGCGCGGTTCCCCTCGCAAGAACACGCCTGCCGTCCCCCTGGGGAGTCCGACTGTGGCTCCTCTGTCTCTGTCCGGGGACCTTGGGAATCGTACAATGCTCGGGGGGGCGTCGGGGTATCTAAAGTTCAACCCGAATGTGCGTCAGACTCCATAGCACTGGGAGGAGTAGAGCTGGCTGTTCCGCTGTCAGTTGTGCTGGGTATAGAAAAGCCCGTTGGCAGATTGTCACACCTGGTCCGACGCAACTTATTTGTTCCTCTCCAGGAACTGGCTTATAAGAACGAGCGGGGCGTCACAGGAAACCCGTTGAAGATCTCGTGGCTTGAGGGCCAGCCGGAGGTCGTCGCTCCTTTGGTGTCGCCGGTTCAGTCGTCAACCGGACAGTACCTCCCACCCATACAGGTACGTAACCGGCAGCATCTGCCACCATGACAACCTCCCTCCGACCTGACCGTGCCGGTCCTAATTCTCCGTGATGTGGTCATGCCCTATGTTACCAAATATCCACATGTTGCCGGTCTCCAATCCAAATAAAATTTCTTGAACTCCATCCCGCAGAAGTATGTAAACTGTGGTCTGTGGTTTCACTGTGGGACCAGCGCATAAATATTGTCCGTACACTTGCGCCTGCCTTGTCTGGCCCGGGACGTCGTGTTTGGTTAAATGGGCTTGGGTTTGTTTGGCTTGGAGAGCCGCCGTTTTGGCCCGGGAACCGGCCTCATCCCAAGCGTTCCGCTCGTACCCGCCTCTCGTTAAAGGCCGACCGGCCCGGGAGAGCGATGGAATGTCTGGCTGCGTCGGAACGGCGTGGTAACCCGACTCCGGTAACGCGACTCCGGTAACGCGACACGAC
Source organism: Dallia pectoralis (assembly GCA_029465975.1). Taxonomy (NCBI): domain Eukaryota; kingdom Metazoa; phylum Chordata; class Actinopteri; order Esociformes; family Umbridae; genus Dallia; species Dallia pectoralis. The sequence goes on from CM055757.1 coordinate 9,076,311, forward strand.
CACCGTGCCTTAATGGGCGGCTGGCACGACAGTTCCACCTTTAGCTTCGCGCCCCCGTCGCCCATCGCCCCGCCCCCAAGCAACCTGTGGCCCCGCCACCCTGTCGCCCAGGAAATCTCAGCTCCTCTCTTGTCATCAGGGCAGACATCACTGATACCATGGTCATCGTTTGCTTAATTTGAGTCCTGTTGTTAATTCCAGCCTAACAAGTCTAAACTCCTCAAAGCTCCCGGCGATTTGTTTAATCGATCAATCCGTTCCAGCTATGTGACAGAGCGCCCTGGCTAGAGTTAGCACGTCACATAGGGTTCATAGCCCTGGCTAGAGTTAGCATATCAAATAGGGTTCATAGCCCTGGCTAGAGTTAGCATATCAAATAGGGTTCATAGCCCTGGCTAGAGTTAGCATATCAAATAGGGTTCATAGCCCTGGCTAGAGTTAGCACGTCAAATAGGGTTCATAGCCCTGGCTAGAGTTAGCATATCAAATAGGGTTCATCGCCCTGGCTAGAGTTAGCACGTCAAATAGGGTTCATAGCCCTGGTTAGAGTTAGCATATCAAATAGGGTTCATAGCTCTGGCTAGAGTTAGCACGTCAAATAGGGTTCATAGCTCTGGTTAGAGTACCACGTCAAATAGGGTTCATAGCCCTGGCTAGAGTTAGCACATCAAATAGGGTTCATAGCCCTGGCTAGAGTTAGCATATCAAATAGGGTTCATAGCCCTGGTTAGAGTTAGCATAACAAATAGGGTTCATAGCCCTGGCTAGAGTTAGCATATCAAATAGGGTTCATAGCCCTGGCTAGAGTTAGCATATCAAATAGGGTTCATAGCCCTGGCTAGAGTTAGCATATCAAATAGGGTTCATAGCCCTGGCTAGAGTTAGCACATCAAATAGGGTTCATAGCCCTGGCTAGAGTTAGCACATCAAATAGGGTTCATAGCTCTGGCTAGAGTTAGCATATCAAATAGGGTTCATAGCTCTGGCTTTACCTTACTTGCTTAATTGCTTCATCTCTTACGTTATGGAGCTTAAGTGAATATTAGTAATATCGTCTGAGGTCCAGTTCGGGAGAATCGAGGAGGTCTTAAGGAGTTTGTCCGGGTTTCAAGATAACTTCTCCTTTCTCTCTCTTTTCTCTCTTTCTCCATCTCTTTTAATACACTCTCTGTGTCTGTTTTTCTTTTCTCTCCTTCACTTTGACCAGTGACCTTTCCAAAGAAGCAGTGATGCTAAGACCTGCGTCTTTAACCTCATCAATCTAGCCTGAGCACAGCACAGCAGGGAGCTCACACACACACACACACACACGGCCTCACACTCTACACCTCTGTGTTTAATAAGACAATCTGCTTCCACTGGTCCTAACCGGCTTCTGCACCTGGACCCCCAGGTCCCCAGAGCCCCCTGAGATCCGTACACACTAATCTGTACCAGAGTGGAACACAGTGAAGCTTATGCAGTATGCCGGGACATAATGTAGCCTTGTGCTCAACCTCTCCCGAGCGATTCCCTCAGCCTGTCAGCGATACTCACCGTGAGACCTGGGTGTGTTTGGCGAGGCCTCTCTCCAGGAGTGGACACCACTCAAAGATAACACGAAATGTTCCTCTAAACATAAATAACCGAGCACGTTGAGGGAACAGAGGTCGTGTGCTTGCCAGGTCATGGTGTTGAGAACGTCTCCCTGTCCTCCGGACAAATTCAAATCCCATGTGTTTGGTTTCGCTTACTGGGCGGACTATGTTTTTATTACTGCGTGGTGCCATAATTAATTCTAGTAATGAGAGGTTGTGATATGTGTAGATGTGCGATATACACGGTCAATCATTATGTGGCGTTTTGTGATGTTTGACGTGCCCTTTTAGTGAAGGTCAGTTTTTAGTGTACACAGTCTGTTGGGTCATTCTCACGACACGTACCCAGAAATGTTTCTCCCGTGAGGAAAAACGAGTTGAAATAATCTGATCTGCACCATGGGATTGAAACAGATCCATCCAACGTCAGTTTACAGTTCATCGTACTAAGGTTGAAACGATCTGAAGGAGCGACTCTTCCGATACGTATTTCCTTCCCACTAAGGTCTAATGAAATCTCACAGTCTGTGTGCTCTCCTTCATCTTCTGTAGCACATCGCGTATGCATGTAATCACATCCCTCGCTTGCTTCAGTCACTTCGTGCTTTGCTTTGGAGGTCTCTGGCCAAAGTTTTGTAGGACGAGTATTCTAGAATGGATACAATGCTCATCAGTAGTATTCGTGTGCTGGCTGGGTTCTAAATGAGTCTTTAAATGGGCTTGTGGGGGGGGTCAATATCTCCGTAATGTGTCCTGACACAGCGCAAGGTTCTATAAACAATATCAGTTTCAGAAACAGACCCCCCCTCACTCTTAACCCCAGCGAGGCATGTTAAATATTTTCGGTAGCGTGAGGTTTCTGCCACTGCCACATTCACTTACAATAGGAATGCGTCAGTTGTCTAAACAATATTCCATTCCGTTTCTTTAGGTAGAATAAAACCATTCTATAATCGCCCCCCCCCCACTTCTATTTTAGGATGGCAGGCTCTCGTGGTATGTTGTATGATAGCACGTTCGGTATTCGGGGGAAAAGTGGTACCAGATGTGATTGGGTACCTCGCAGTCTAAAGTGTTTGGATGCCAGGATAATTTGTCCTCCAATTACAGACTTTTTTTTTTCTTACATCAGCTGTGTGAGTTTGGGCATTTGTCGAGATTAACTTCGCTTGACTCTTCGTGCGGAGGAGCCCCGGGGCGGACGATGGAGTGCTTCACTGTCGACAAACTCGCTGTGCGTGTGTACGTGTGTGCGTGTGTGTCTTTTATTTGAGTGGTGTGATTGAGGAATGAGTTCTGACAAGCAGCGTAGAGGTGCCTGGAGAAGTAAGTAGACGGTACACTATTTTCCGCGACACGCTTATATTCAAATTCACCTGAAACCTGTTCCTGACAAAAGACGTTCTCCTTAAATGTTCCCTGGCAGTTCCCGCTACCTGTGAAGTTCTAATGGGACCACCGGACATGCAAAAACTCGGACTTGGACCTTCTGTCCAAACTGATGAATGTGACCTTTCTATTCCTTTTCCAAAGCAATGGAGTTCATCATATTGTTCTGACGGTTGGGCATTCACTACTTTAGCTTGTGTGTAAACCGATATAGCCAAGATATCACGCCCAACCAACTCCAGGTAAACCAGTGCCAATTTCCATTATGACAGATTGTTTTACCTGTTTGTCCAGCACAAGTGGAGTTGAAGTATGTCTTTGGCAAGAAGCCCCATTAAGCTGTTTGATCATCTCTCTGTGGCGTTGAGCCTGTGTGTTCTACGTCAATGCGCCATTACCATTAATTTCGTTTGTCAAATGCCTCTGTATTCACTGGCGCTCTATTCTAGGCCGCTCTATTCTCGGGCACTCTATTCTCTGTAATGTGTTAACTTTGTAATGTGTTAACTTTGTAATGTGTCATCACACAGTAAGTGTTTAAATGTGACTGGATGCGTTGGTATTGGCTTTATGTTGATCGATGACTAATAGAAAAGCACACGTGTAGTCTGCCAGTCCATCAAAGTGTGTAGACGGTATCATAAAGGTAGCAGTGGTTGTCAAAACTGTGTCTGAAATAACAGCTGTGTCGTGGAGTGGAGATTTTGTTGTTCATTGGAAATGAATACAGATCTGTGGAATATCTGGTGCTTTTATATGACAAACGGTTGGATAAGCCAAAACAAAAGGAGAACCGTTGGTTCAGGTGGTTCCGTGTGTAACTCAAACAGCCAGCAACTGTTAAGAAGTCAGGGTTTTGTAATCTCACAATTCCATATTTTTAAATAGACAAATATATTAGTTTTTTCGTGCCATAATTTAAGCAGTTACATAAGCCTGAGTGCACGTTCTCATTTTAAGCATTGACCTTGGCGCAAATGCAGTGAACTGCACTCTTTTTCTTAACCAGTGATGTAATCTTTCGGTTCACAGTCAGATGATCTTACCTTTACGTTACCCCGTTGGCATAATGACCCTCACTAATAAAAGTCGTCTCAAATATTTGCCCAAACGTGTGTTCCATTCCAAAAACTACTTCTCTCGGAATTTTTCACCAGAACAATCCGCACAGTAAAACCACAGTTAAAGTAAATGGTGACCTGAATGTATTTTGTGTAACGTAATTTTTTTTCAAACCGAAAGAAACAGAACATACACGCACGGGTCAGCCATCACCATGTTAATGTTTCCCCTCGAAAGATGGATGATAGGGTTATAAAGTACAGATGTAGCCACAGACATCGGTGCCCGCAGTGGCTGGCTAACGTGCTAACACTGTTTACCCATCTGGCCACAGCGGGACACTCGGGGGTTAGCGAAAATCCCTCTCCAACTCCTCGGGGAGTCTAGGAATGTGCACGCGCTTGGCTTTGGCCTCTGAGCGTTCCTTCCCCCCGACCGCCCCCTGCTGTGCTACTGGCGGTGTCCCCCGGCAGGTGGGTCAGTTCGCCTGAGACCGGTGCCGACTAGGGGGGTGGGAGTGTGCCGGGGCCTGGGGGGGGGGCATGTTTGTTCAGCAGGTAGCGTTTAAACCCTCATCAGAAGCCTTGCTGGTAATGGTTGGTTTCGGTCCCCGGCCTTCTGCCCCAGCAGCATATGTGGAAGTATCACATTACCCATCGCCGTCCTCCCTTCTCATGCCACTCAGAAGAGCGAGCGACTCCGGCTCACGGCTAAGAAAACAGGGGCCGAGGTTTTTAGGACTCCGACCCGCGTCCTGGCTTGGGTTGCGGCCCAGCGCCCGCGGCTTTATTGGAAGCAGAGCTAAGTGTTATCGCTCAGTGTTTTCGGGTGTAGAGAGCTGGGGGTACCTTCGTGCACCTTCCAGTGGGGCCTCTCACATGCGTGCGGAGAAGAGATTGCCCTCCCCACACAACGGAATGGCAAGGACGCCAAGACGTCAGCCCTTCAGGACCTCGAAAAAACCAAGGCCTCTTTCTTTCTTTCTCTTTCTGTTTTTTTTATGTAGCAGTCTTAAGTCCAACAATAATCCCAAAAGCTCTGTAGGAAGGAATTGTGTTTTATACTTAGTATAAAAGATTCACAGCCAACTGGAAATGCTAACCTAATCGCTGACAGGTTATCTATACTATCTAGCATTTTATATTACAGGGCGAGATTGTATAGAAGATAAGAAGAGAATTCCCTAAGTTGGGTTAAATTTTAGCTTGTCACAATGAATAATTCAAACGCATAGCCCTGATGCATCACAAATAATAAACTTTTTCTGATTGTGTTACTGTTGAATAGAGACAACAGACGGACACAGTTGACGTACGACAAAAAGTCAAGAAACTTCGGTAATGATAATCAACCGTTAATTTATTCTCTCGAGGGAATTCATACATGTGAAATGTCACGTGTTCTTTAGATGTGCTCATTTCAAATGGAAAAGGATCTCCTAGTAGTGACAGTTCTGTCCACAAATCATCGTTTACTCCGCTCGAGTCCCATCAGCCACCATCACCCAGACCCCATGCGGTTTCAAATGTTCCGGCACAGAGTCACGCTTTCAGTGTGACAGTCTCTAGGCGTGTTAGCCTGGCTGTTCTCCTAACAGTGCAGCCTGTCCATGACCTTCAGCACGTCGTCCAGAATTGAGGGCCCCAGGTCCAGGCTGAAGGAGAAGCTGTTGTCCTCCTCGTAGCTCTGCAGGGTGTCCGCCGGAGACGTCTGAGTGGAGTCCACATCCGTTCCTGGACCCCACCCGGAACTGGGACGTATGACCATTTCCTGTTGGCCTTCCGTCTCTTCCTCGCCCTCATCACAGTCCAGCAGGGGCAGGGAGTTGCACTTCTTCCTCTTCTCGGAACAACTCTCGGAAGTCACGTTTGTCCTCGTCAGGGTCGTGGCCTCTGTGCGATCCAGGTTAAGGCGCGGCGGTTTGGGCGGAGGGATGCAGGCCTGGAACAGGTTCTGCTCGCTCTGAGAGGTCTGCATTAGCAGGTTGTGGGCTCCCTCCAGGAAGGACAGGTCCCCAAAGCTGTCGCCGTCGGCGTCGATCCCGATGTGGGAAACATGGCGGAAGTCGGCTAAAGGGGAGCCGATGGCTTTGACGGAGAGCACCTCCATGTTCTTGTGGCTCTTCCTGGACCAGCGAGCGCGTGCAGTGCGATGCACAGATGTCTTCAGTGACATCTTAACAGGAATCTTGTTTCACTTCTGTGATTCCGTAATGAACCGAGACGACGCCTGAAGGCTGTTGAGCATCTTAGGAAACCGCCCTGTTCGGGTAAAGAGTAGAAACAAGAAAATAAATATTATAATAAGTTCCCCGTGTGGTTAGGTTCTTGTCAGATCGAGTGGTTTTCTAACAACGGCACGTCAGAGATCACTGACATGATGGTCCAAATTGACTCTCTGCATGCTACATGCTACACGCTACATGCTACATGCAACACACTACAAGCTACATGCAACACGCAGCACGCTACATGCTACCAGCACGATGGTTTCCCTCTCCTTTCCAACACCACATGTAGTCTTTGGGTTCTCTCTACTGTCATGGGAAAAAGCAGCAGCTATTATTCCTAAAAGGCACCTGCTATGCTTGGTTTGGCATTCTGCCCCTGGGATTTGGCCCGACGTGTGCTTTGAAGTGTTTGATTTGAAATGTTTACTTTTCAAATCCGGATTATTCCCATGAACGTGATCTGTGGGGAACGAACAGAAGGAGTGGCTTGCCCCATTTTGACTTTGAGTAACTGTGCAACAACTGTCTATCTGTTCTACAGCAGACCTCTGACTGTGACATTGTCACATTCGGTCGTCTTTCCTTAATCAAGAGATACTTTCTGTTTACTGTGAATTTGCCTTGTGTTGAGGCCAAAGCCCTAGATATTGAATCCAGAAGAGATCAAATGTGGCAGAAGTATGCTGCAGGACTAGTTATGATTGTAATATGTCGAAGGTTTATTAACTGTACGTATACTGTCAAGGACATCAAACTGCTCACAGTATTTAACATCTAAGACTGAGCACTTTGTACAATTCTAATTTTAGATGTTCATCTGTACAGGACAAATCTTAGTTTAGCACTAAATAATTAACCTTGAACAGCTATCATCCAGTTGGAACGCATAAAGAGATTACATAACTGACCAAACGAGAAATGAGTGGGCACGAAAAAGATCGTGGAAGCCAGCGATTTGTTCTAGGCCAAAAGTACAAAATAAAATACACCTCATTCTAGTCAAGTTGAGTAGCTAATTCAGTGTTCTGTGTGAGCTAATCATTTTATTGAGTAACACTGCATGCAGTTCATCATATTAGGTGTGTTCAATCTCAGTCTCAGTGGTCTCCGTGATTTAACGGTCCAGCCTAATGGCTCTGCCCAATATTACATCTGCGTTCGTGACTCGAAACACTCACCCTGTAAATTCGCATGGCAGTATGGCAAACGTGTTTTGTTGGCCCATAAAAGTTTTATCAGCACTTTGGTAGCAGCGGGAGATCTGGAGTGTGTGGACACAACAGCATTCCTTCTCAAACAAGTCAGTCGGCTGAGGGAGGGAGCGTTAGATTCGCTGAGGACCACTTCTCATCCAAGTACAAATTAACGAAGCCCAGTGAAAACCGCCTCGCCAAGACACTCCGGCTACCTGTCCAAATAGAACTGCCTAAAGTGTACCCTTAGGAGCAGGTGTCGTTCGCGGTTCAAAATGTGGCACGTCTGAAACACGTACGCGATTGGCGACGGCAACAATGGAACTTACCTGTGCTAGCGTGTCAACGGTCGTTCGTAGCCTAACCCCACGCGTCGCTCGGTATCAGGAAGCCAGACTGGCGGAGGCCGATACCTGTGAAGTCCTTTTATGTTTTGCCTGACATGACGAGGCTTGTTCCAGAGCAGCAGAGCCAGAATTACAGTTGACACGGAGACAATCGGAGTCACGCACACACGAGATGTCCCAAATCCCCGCCAACAGCCACCGTCTGTCTTTAACCCAGGGCTAAGTCCTTCTTAATGTGCGACACTTCCCACGCCCTATAGACTTTGTCTTTTTCCTTTGGTGCTCTCCTTATCTTTTCAGAGTTCAGTAATAGTCCAGGTAAATTCCTGCCAGCGCCCACCAGTGCTACAGTCTCAGGTTTTCTGGTGGAGAATGATCGCCTTGCTCTAATCAACTCAGGTGAGGTCAGTTTATAAAGGGAAGACTAGCAGGTGGTATTTTTGTCTTTCTTTCCCTTTTTCCCCCGCCCCCTTTGGCCTCACCTAACTGCCACAAGGTGTTTCTGTCTTCAGGTGATGTCACTCTCCCGGCCGTGTGAATATGAATCACAGGTGTAAACCCCACCCGGTACCTGAGGGAGGGCGGGAATATTAGAGCTGTCACACACTCAATACAGTCCCTACTGCTAGACGATTGCTCAATCCTCACAAACACAGGGTTAACTGTGTGTGTGTGTGTGTGTGTGTGTGTGTGTGTGTGTGTGTGTGTGTGTGTGTGTGTGTGTGTGTGTGTGTGTGTGTGTGTGTGTGTGTGTGTGTGTGTGTGTGTGTGTGTGTGTGTGTGTGTGTGTGTGTGTGTGTGTGTGTGTGTGTGTGTGTGTGTGTGTGTGTGTGACATTCTAGTGGAGAGAATGGATGTAGACCTAGACCCTGACACACACACACATACAGACACACACACACACACGTGCGCGCGCACACACACACACACACACGTATGTGCATGATATTCTGGCTTAGTGGAGGACTAGACTGTGGTGTAGGATGTAGACCTAGACCCTGACTCACACACACGTGCACACACACACTCGCACTTACACTCTCACACACACAGACAGGTATGTTCTCACGCCTCCACCGGTGATCTTGTTTGTGTCTCAGGATTGCAAGTGTCTATTAGTTGCCTCTGTAAGGCCTAAATGCGAATGTGTTGGTACAAGTAGAGCAGTAGCTTACGTTTTTCTTCCTATTCTGTGTTGATATCATGAACAGATATGCTATGAGACCTTGAGTTGAGTTCCGTCGTATCTCTATGTTATGGATTCGGGATAGTCTACATCTTTCTGAGCAACCCAGTTATGCAGTCTGCGCTTGACACCAGCATCTTCTGAAACGAGTCTCTTGGTAACCTCTTACACCTCACGAAAACATTTGTGGTCTTCTGTCGGAAAATCTGTCAGCACACGCCATTCTAAGCAGAAATGGCCATCGACTTGGCAACGGCTGGTTTCTTTCTTTAAAACCCTGGCCCTCCTCCTCTTTTCCCATTTACTCACCAACGCCAGAAGGGACCTGTCTTTTTTTAGCAGGTGCAATTGCTCAAACAAATGAAACAGTTGCCTTATCATAACATTTGTTCAATACTGGAGCTGAACATTTCAACGAACACAGTGGAAAAAAACATTTCACGGATTAATTACCTCAGGCTTGGACCCTGGCCATAGAACCATCGAAGCAGGTGGGTTCCTTGACAACCTTCATTCTTTCGATTTTTCATCCCATCCGATGGCAAGGTTCATACCGTGGTCTGTGTTTGGCCTGTCTTCTGCCAAAACGTCGGAATGTTTTGCTGTAGGAAAAGATGTTTCCAATGAACGCTTTGGCTGGATATTAAAACCTAAATGAAGGCTTTTATGAATATTAATTTGGGATTTGGATGTGTGCATCTTATGGATAATATACATTTGGTTGGTTTTTGAGATGTGTCCGCTCACATGGAAAACGTGTTTGGGTCTAACGAAGACTGACCGACGTCTGTTTGAAAGTCACTATCCAGTGAACATCTAATATGTATTGTTCCACGATACGCTTGATGAAACGCTTGATGAAACCTAGCATATATTCAGTACATATTGTCTGACTTAAGCTGTCCGTTGTTTTAACGGTTTCCACTAACAAGTAGACATCGATTTTCAGATTTAATAAATGTATGATATTTTTATTGTTTGGTGGACTATGCCAATAAAATGTATTTTCTTATCCCTACCCTGGCTAACTATTAAAATGCTAAACACCTTAATGTGAGTGAAGACAAGGCAGATCATTGAAAATATTATTATTTTTTATGGTCTTTTGGGGATTGTGAGGGTTAATTATATTTTTTTGGGGTGAAGTGGGGGGAGAGAACCACACATTATCGTCCTTGTCTCTCCAAACATTCAGTCAGTCTGACAGTGAAACAACGACCGCTAAAAGGACCTCGTATCATCATTTGTGCAGCATCTGGTAACGTTTGGTTGGGCAACATTGCATGACAAATTGCTTGGGCCTTGGATGTTATAGTCTGGACGTAGAGACGCTACCTGGGGACATATCCATCGTTAGGAGACCTGTAAAGTACATTATGTCTTTTAAAAACACAGTGCTCGGCTTCAGGCCTTATCGGTTGTTGTGATTGGAACCCAGAGATTTGTTCTCTGCCGTGAGATTTGTCTAATCATATTCGCAGTATCCGCAGACTACCAGACGTCTGCACTGTTCTCTCATGCCGTGGAGGTCGGAGGTCAGAGACGTCGGAGAGCGTTTACCTCAGAGTGTCTCCTGGCGCAGAATTATTTGTCATTATTATATTCAGGGTTTGATATTTCGATTTTTTTCCAACGTCCGGTCTCTGAAGTGAACGGTGTGTGAAGGCTGAATTCCAGTTTCTGTTTGCTCAGTTTTGTTTTACGCAGATAAGGAGCCAATAGTAATGTTGGCAGCGGTACGGATATCTCAGGTCACACACACACACACACACACACATCCAGGTTGGTCATGCATGTGTACGCTCGCACAGACTGCAGAATTGGACACACGTATTGGTACTATAACTTTCTGTTCGCTCCGTCTTGTTATTGCATGGCCCTCAAACATTCTTTCTGGTTCTGCGGTCCCAGTGTTTTAAAAAAGAAAATCTTTTGCAATCAGAGGACCGTTCCCGGAAGGCCGTGCTGATGTGAAAGACATAATTCTGGTATTACAAAGATGTATTGTTGGATATTACATAGCAGAACAGCCCTCCCCATCACTACCTTATAGGAAGGAACTCTAAACACATCCATCATACGGAGAAACACCAGAGCACGGAGAGTTCACGTCCCAACTGCCATTTTTCTTTTGTTTTGTTTATTTCTTTTTCTTTAAGGGTTTCCAAAGACACCCCGTCTCCAGCCTGCCAACGTGCATCGCTGATTGGCTCTTCCTTGACACTTTACATTTGTAAATCTCGGTGAACAGGACGTTCACACAGACATTGATGCGTCGTCATGTAGCCAGAAATCTCCTGCACACAGTTTACTCAGTCAGTTGTCATCTAGCGCGTTAGCATTTGTCATCGATCGTGGTTTATTCAGTCTGATATGGGCCTTTCAATGCTGGACGACCGAATTCAGATACCTACAATCCAGCCCGTCGTATCGGCTTCTAAAATAATATTCATGATGGTTTACCTCGGAAGAACTTCTGTTCGATTTGATATTTTCTTTTAAACCGCTGATATGTCATGCTTAAGTTATTGTAACGGGGTTTACGCGTTACGATTTAACCCATTTGTTTTGGCTTGCAGTGCTCCTATGTGGCGGTCTGTTTGGTCATGAATGCTCGGTTCTTATTTATCTTTGCATTTTCATATTCGTTTTCATACCTGGTATCTTATTTTGTACGTATTTGCAAACCAGGTGTTCAGGGGTAGAGTTTTCACTTACAAAAGTGTCTCTCGCTAAACCTAAATCTCTTTGTGTGGTTATCTGACCTAAACAATTTTTTGAATGCCTGAATTGGCTCTGTGTGTGTGTGTTTGAGTTACTGGTACAGTGACTGTGTTCTTGCTCATATTTATCACACACACACTCCTAATGACTAAATAACTGTTTGGCACTCATAAATCACTGGCTCTATAGACACACACACACACACACACAGAGCGGAGAAATGGCCCCATGATTACTTTCATGGGATGGCAGTAGACGTAGAGCATTTTAAACTTCACCACATCATGGGTCGGGGAAGAGACAGAAACTTGGCAGGCCATCTTCACGCACTTCGCTCCTATACGCTCGGAGACTTTGTGGTCCCGTCGACTCGGTCGCACAGTTTCACAGCCATAATGTACAGCCAGTTAAGTGGTTCATATTCCTGGAAGGAAAAACTTGGGAATGAACTGTTGCGCAGCGCTGTTTTATGTCAAGATTGTCGTTACGTGTGTCACTGGGGCCAGCCTCACTCCCCCATGGTGAATGACTCGAGTTTCTCTCCGGACGGAGTTGCGTCAGTGACGTCAGTGACGTTTCACAGCGTTTCCGTGGAGAACAGTAGCTTCAACATGTGCTGTTAAAAAATTAAGTTCCTATATTTAGTGGCTGCACGGCCAGGTCCAATTCCCCAGGGTTCGGGTTCGCATTCAGTGGGCTGGATGCCGGGACGGACTGGGACTTAAAATCTGCGGAATATTAAGGATTTAAGTGTATAGTAGCATTCAGTGCAATTATGGAATTATCTGCTTATTAGTAGTGAGATGTTATTCCCTTGTCAACAACGTAGTTGTGTGTCGTTCATCATATAGGCTCAGATGGAAGATAAATCAGAAACATATGGGGACTCTGCAAACGCATATTTATTTCCAACAAATGCATTTGTATATCATCTATGTAATCCACACGCACACGCACACGCACACGCCATACAGGGTTTGGAAATGTTCCTAGCTGCCAACAAACGTGTTAAGTCTGTTTTATAGCACGTTACTGGAGTACCACTGGTATTAAAATTAGTTTATATCTCTATTGGAAGTTCTATGGTGTCATCTGCACCCAGCAAGTTTGTTATTACATTAATAAAAACATTATATAGTCTACCAAACATGTACTATGTATGTGATGTATATTAATAAAGTACACTTAGGTTTAATTAATAAATACATTTAGTTGAAAACAATAGAGAAATCTAATGCTATACGTTTATGAGAATAGAAATAAAGAATCGGGCTACACTGGCCGGTTAAAATCTGTAATTTGTTGGGTAGAGTCTCACAGTTCATTGTAAATACTCATAACTTTCACGTTTCTACTTCTATTGCCTTTAATAGATGCCATGTGTGTGTTTGCACTCATCCATTTTTTTACGCTGATGACGGCCTGATTGTGGCTTAAACATTTGTATGTTTTTTTCTTGTCTTCTGCACGTTGGGCTCTCTGCATGTTTTTTTTTTTTTGGGCATGATTCTATTGAATACATATTTTCTTTTGAGCCTCTGTTTTAGGCTAAACCTGTACCTTTTGCAAATGTGCAAATGTGTGCCTTTCTTAATATTCAAGTTTTGAATAATCAAATGTGTGCATCTTAGCGGCCATTTTTTTCTGCAGTACAGAAAGATGCACCTTAATGCTCACTGTAGATGCTAACAGCTCCAGGCAGTTTAGGACAGGTTCATGCAGGTTCTATGCTCAGAACCTCACAGGTTGCTAAATTAAAGTCGAACAAAATTAAGCTGTGCCCAGGTTATTTAAATTTTAAGGGGACAAACATAATTCACCCGGGGTCATTTGGTGTTCCATATCTTTATTTAAATGACCGAATGAACGCTTTATGAAGGCAATATGTTGTTGTTTTGTTGTCTCACAATGTGCAGCGGGTCTAATGTAGAGCAGATGTCATGATGCCACCTGTTTGGGGAAAACTCTACGCTGCCACATGTGGTGTCTGCCTGAGGACGTCCCTGACTCACCAGCCTGGCTGGTGTACGGTCATGATGTCAGAGCACTTAGTCAGCCCTAAGTGAGCTTGCAGGTGTGTTTGTGCGTAAGTGTGTTCGTGTGTGCGTGTATGTGTGTGCCTTTGCGTGAGTGTGTAAGTGTGTGTGTTTCCCTGTGTGCGTTTGTGTGGGTGTGTTTCTGTGTGCGTTTGTGTGTAAGTGTGTTTGTGTGTGCCTGTTTGTGAGCGTGTGTGTTCCTGTGTGAGTGTGTTCGTGTGTGCCTGTGTGTTTGTGTGTGCCTGTGTGTTTGTGTGTGCCTGTTTGTGAGTGTGTGTGTGTGTGTGTGTGTGTGTGCGGGTTTGTGTGTGTGTGCAGGTTTGTGTGTGCCTGTGTGTCTGTGTGTTTTTGTGTGTGCCTGTGCGAGTGTGTGTGTCTGCTTGTGAGTGTGTGTGCCTGCTTGTGAGTGTGTGTGCCTGTTTGTGAGTGGGTGTGTGCCTGCTTGTGAGTGGGTGTGTGCCTGCTTGTGAGTGTGTGTGCCTGCTTGTGAGTGTGTGTGCCTGTTTGTGTGTGTGTGTGTGTGTGCCTGTGCGAGTGTGTGTGCCTGCTTGTGAGTGTGTGTGCCTGTTTGTGAGTGTGTGTGCCTGCTTGTGAGTGTGTGTGCCTGTTTGTGTGTGTGTGTGTGCCTGTTTGTGTGAGTGTGTGTGCCTGTTTGTGTGTGTGTGTGTGCCTGTTTGTGTGTGTGTGTGTGCCTGTTTGTGAGTGTGTGTGCCTGTTTGTGTGTGTGTGTGCCTGCTTGTGAGTGTGTGTGCCTGTTTGTGTGTGTGTGTGTGCCTGCTTGTGAGTGTGTGTGCCTGTTTGTGTGTGTGTGTGTGTGCCTGCTTGTGAGTGTGTGTGCCTGTTTGTGTGTGTGTGTGTGCCTGTGTGTGTGTGTGTGTGTGTGTGTGTGTGTGTGTGTGTGCCTGTGTGTGTGTGCACGTCATCCATCCTCTGCTGGTCTGGTCCTTGTATCCTGGCTGTCTTCGGTGCCCCACTGTTTCTCATCTGCGGTTTTCCTCTTTCTCCCTCCAACCCCTGGTGTGTTTATGGAGCGACACGCATGCTTGTACAGACATGACACGCCTCCTAATGTGTGTAGTTAGTGTGATGCACAAGATGAACATGTACACGGAGTGTGTGAGACGCCTCGGGCCAGGAAACTGAGTACATGGTCACTTTCCATACGTTGGAAATAAATGGGGTCATCAGTTTACATCTGGGATCAGCCGTAATTGTCTATTCGATCATTGATCAGCTAATATTTTTGTTTATTTGGATGCTGCAAATATGCAAATAAAATGCCTAATGGTCATTCATACTTATATTTGTCCATATTGATTGTGTTTTTCCTTATAGCCACTATGAAAGCAGCCAGTAGAGGTCAGTGTGGAGCAGAGGTGTGTTTAGTTGCCGTCAGACAACAGGGATAACATTTCCTCCTGCCCACAGACACATCCTTTGTTTTTGTTTAATTGAAGATGTAACCGTTCAGTTTTTTTTTTTTCTTCCGCTTGATTTAGCTCGCGTGATATTTCATAGTTACATCGTAGACCAGGGCTTGATCTCACATTACTGGAATGATAATCACTGTCCTCGGTCCAACATCATGGGATCAGGTTCTCCCCTCTTCCTTCCCGTTTTCTCCCGCTCACCCGGGTAGACGGCGGAGTCCCAGTGAACTCTTCCAGATGGTTTACCTCAGAGCCAATCTCTCTCAACCTCCCCTTATTCTCTCCCTCTGTCTCCCGGTTTCTTCTTCCTCCCACTCTCACTCTCTCACACGTCCACGCCGACACACACACACACACACGCTTTTCTCCGCTCACTGTCTTGTTTAGGAGACACTTCTTTGGCTCAGCAGACTTCCTTGACCTAATCTTTCAAAACCAAGATCTACCCTTAGGACAGAGAGTCTTACTCCCCTCCATGTCTTTAGTGCCTGTTTGAATGTCTGTTAATGTGTACGTGCTGTGTGGATGACTGTAGATATGTACTAGATGGGTGAATGACTGTAAATATGTACGTGCTGTGTGGATGACTGTAGATGTGTACGTGCTGTGTGGATGACTGTAAATATGTACGTGCTGTGTGGATGACTGTAAATATGTACTAGATGGGTGAATGGCTGTAAATATGTACGTGCTGTGTGGATGACTGTAGATGTGTACGTGCTGTGTGGATGACTGTAAATATGTACGTGCTGTGTGGATGACTGTAAATATGTACTAGATGGGTGAATGGCTGTAAATATGTACGTGCTGTGTGGATGACTGTAGATGTGTACGTGCTGTGTGGATGACTGTAAATGTGTACTAGCTGTGTGGATGACTGTAAATATGTACGTGCTGTGTGGATGACTGTATGGATGACTGTAAATATGTACTAGCTGTGTGGATGACTGTAAATATGTACTAGCTGTGTGGATGACTGTATATATGTACTAGCTGTGTTGATGACTGTAAATATGTACTAGCTGTGTGGATGACTGTGTGGATGACTGTAAATATGTACTGGCTGTGTGGATGACTGTAAATATGTACTAGCTGTGTGGATGACTGTATATATGTACTAGCTGTGTTGATGACTGTAAATATGTACTAGCTGTGTGGATGACTGTGTGGATGACTGTAAATATGTACTAGCTGTGTGGATTCCTTTTTTGTTCTCCCATCACAAAACGCAACGGCTCTTTGCAGGTGGTTCGTTTTTCAATTGGCTGTTATGCCGCTAACCTGGGTTGTCCCTGTGTTTACCTAAATCTGTGTCTCTCCTTCTCCAGGGAGCCCTGAGCAGCGAGCGGGACTATGAGAGTGTGGTGCTGATGAAGATGAGACAGGCAGCAGAGAGACAAAGGCTGATCGAGCAGATGCAGAAAGAGGATGAGGAAGATGAAGCTTAGTATCGCCCCATCCAGCCCCAGATTCAATCCAAGATGAGGAAGATGATGCCTAGTATCGCCCCACCCAGCCCCAGATTTAATCCCAGGTGATGAAGATGAAGCCTAGTCTTGCCCCATGTGTTTTCCAGAAGCGCAGAAGGTAATTTCCACTTTTGCAGATATCTGCACCCTCTACTGCACTTGCAATCGGCTCTTGGAAAAGCAATTTAGTATCCGTTTTGTCAGCAGTGCATTGCACAGGACAGATTCTGAATCCTGGTCCAGTCCAGATCGGACCAGCCAGAACCCAAGTACACCCATAACGCTGATGCTTTAGTTTCATAAAGCGCATCTCGTCTGCGTTTTTCATATTTTATCTGTTTAATAAAATGCTTGTTACTGAATGGGTGCGTTCTGGTTTTTCATTCTCTGAAACACTACCTTTTTTTAATTAACCTTTATTTAACCAGGTAGGCCGACTGAGAACAAACTTGCAACGGCCACCTGGCCAAGATAAGGCGAAACATGTGCAATCATTTTTTTTATATCCACTGTATCAATGCAGCTCAACTGACCTACTTATACCTCATCCTGTATTATCTGTTTACATCAAATCCCCACTTGATCAAGAAGATTCACTGTGCAAAATGGCCACTGCAAAGGTGAGTAGAGGGGCTGGATTAAGTCCAGACAACGGTTAACACGTACAGTGATAAGATTCAGTCGTTTGAAGTTCAGTCGTTTGTAGGCACTGGGTGAGGAAGGATTGACGGCCGGAAGTGATGCAGACTTTCGGGGTGACGTACCTGCTTGAGACTGCAGGTGGGTAGAGCTGTGGTGACTAGAGAGCTTAGGTACAGCGGGACTTAGCCTAGCAGAGACTTGTAAATGAGTTGGTAACAATGAGTTAAACAGAGAGTGTTTAAAGACGGCCAGCTGACTAATGTGTAAAGGTTGCAGTGGTGGGTGTTGTTTGAGGCATTGGTAACAAAACGTATAACACTGTGGTAAACCGCTATCAACTACTGTGGGGAGTATAATGTCAAACAGAGTACTTTAACATCTCCATCACAAAACACTTTTATGACCAACTGGGAAACAGGAGACCTATTTGCTACCAGGAGATGTTTAATGAACGTATTGTAAAATAGCCCGTAGATCAGCCAACACTACTACACCAAATGTAAATGTTGCAATCATGCAATTTGCGTCTGTCAGTATCACTCTCTCTTTAAGTATGAAACCTTTGCCATCTTCTCTTATCCTATCTTGCAGGCCAAATCACTCGTTTCCCTTGAATGCAATTCATAGTCTGCTGTTTTTCTTGTACATACTTGTCCGTGAAACGAGTTGTCTTCTAACAGCCAAAAACCACATGACCACATGTGATCAGAAGATGGAGAAATCTTGGCCTTGGGGTAGGACTGCGAGACGGGACTTATGTGAATGCGTAATGGTTTACGGGATGAGAAATGAACACTCTCACAGGACACTGTGTTATTTCAACGATTGTTTGAATGCTGGCACATTCAGTTCTGTATGAGAACGGTCCCAT
Source organism: Dallia pectoralis (assembly GCA_029465975.1). Taxonomy (NCBI): domain Eukaryota; kingdom Metazoa; phylum Chordata; class Actinopteri; order Esociformes; family Umbridae; genus Dallia; species Dallia pectoralis. The sequence goes on from CM055757.1 coordinate 9,094,467, forward strand.
GTAAATGAAAGACCCCATGTAAATGAAGGGTCCCATGTAAATGAACGGTAGCAAATGTATTAAAGAAATGACCAGAAATATCACATTTACGTTTGTAATCAGAACCTTTTGCTATCCTATTTCAAATGATCATTTTGATACGTTTCTACTACTCATTAGAGTCTACCTGTGAGAAATTCAATTAAAGGGATCGGTCTCTGTCGGAGACCGGATTGTCTCGGTCTGGTGAAGGATACCAAGATATGTCTGCAGCCTTTAAGGTCCACTGGAAGACAACAGTCTTCATCGTTCTTAAATGACATCACCACAACTGGAGCCATTTTGGGAAACTGGTCAGGAAGGTTTACCTTCAATAAAAGGCACACGACAGACTCCTTTAGATGACGTTTGGCAACGCCAAACAGGCTTTCAAATGACCTTCTAGAGATAAGTCTTCTGTCCAGCCACTCTTCAACCATGGCCTGATTGTGCAGAGATGGTTGTCATTCTGGAACGTTCTCCCAACTCCGCACAAGAGTTTTGGATCTTTGACAGGGTGACATTGGGTTTGTGCCATTTGTTGTATACGTATTCCTAGTTGGTATTTATATTTATTGTCTATTCTCTGTAAAGTCAGCATTGTTGGAGAAAGGGTCGGTGAGTTAACATTTCAACGGGGGTCTGTACCTCTTGTTTATGACGCATCTGACTAATATGAGCTGGGAGCGTTGATCCCATTTGATTAGGATCCGTTCCCAGGCATTTGTAACAGACTCCTCTCCCGACGAACTTCCGAAAACCAACTAGATTTTATTGATTGTCTTTCTGGGAACTGTGTTGTCATGGTGTCCTTGTTTGCTTGGCATTTTGTCCTGTCACCATGTTATTTGGACACATCCCTTACACGGCGACCAGCTGCGGTGCGGACCGAGCCATCTGGTCCTCTCTACTGCAATATTCGCTCGTCACATGGTTCTGTTTACGTATCCAACGGTCTGGGTCTCGTATCCTAGAGTGAATAAAGCTGAACGCTAAGAGTCCAGATTAGACCGGGAAACGCATCACATCCTGACCGCGCTCTATGCCAGATGCGTTCAAGTGAAACGGGACGACCGATCTTAAATTCGAGGTCCCGTGGCGGGCGGCAGCTCCACAGCGTCCTCTCGGATCAGTGTGCAAGTTGGCGGCTCTGACGCGGAACCTCGATCCCCGGCAAATTGCACCCCTCTGGAGAAACGTGAGGTCCTTTTGATACTCGGGCGTGAATGACGGCCAAATCACAGCACATGACTTCACGCGTTGATCCTCAGATACTGCTCAGGACTTGCATATGACTCTGATGAAACCCCGGTGAGCGGATACGCAGGCTCCCACTCAACACCTAACCAGATTTCAATCTCCTGTGCACCGGGGCCAATCAGACAGTTTTTTGCGCCGGGAAAGTAAGATGCTGTTCTTTGGCGTCTGTTTTTCTTTTCTTGGCAGAGGGACTCGTATGTTCAACGACCGTGATCCTAACCACACACTGTCAAATGGCAGACGAGGAGATCGGATTTCCAGCCTCTACTTTTGTTTTACTGCCTCCTACTTCGGTGTTGAGATGTAACATGGAGGGAATCAGAACAAAATGTCCTCAAATAATACACACCTTTATTCTAATTTCCTCATAAGGATAACAGTCATTATTCACCAATGACAAGAAAACAAATACTGCGTTAATAGCTTTATTATAACGGGATTGAATGACAAAAACCTTCCTCTCACAAAGAATATGAGGCAGTAGGTATTAATCTGAACATATGTTTAATATAGGTGTATTTTCCCATGTAGTACCACAAATAAAATAGCAGAAATGAAATACTGTCTTGATCCGCAATCACCAAAACCATCCAAGGCTGTTTTATCCCCATAAAGGATGTTTGCTGGCTGGTTAAAGTTAAATGTAAATATACTGTATGCTTGGCCTAAAGACAAAACAAACAAAGTTTGGAACTGACTTGTACACACTTAGATTGCAACAAATTGCGATAGAAAACAACCACACACAAAACTTAAACTTTTCCATTTTTCAAGTCTGCAAACCCATTCGTATGATAGATGATGAACAAGCCCATACTAAGTCATTTAGTAGCCGTGCCAAAACACTGGTGTACGTTTGGGTTTACAAAACATTACTTTGAAAAGTAGAGTGATTATACAAATTCACTCATGTTAACAGGGCAAATCACAACCTGCACAGTCGCTGCTTTGCTCCCATTAGTCAGAAAATAATTAAAGGCACGAAAGGTTCATCTGCATTAATCCTCCACCTTGATTTGCGAAGCATTTTACGGTATACATTATACATTTTAGTTGTGTGGTCCCTCATTGGACGAATAACCGCGTGCCCGTGGCCCAATAAGACATATTCGGACAGTGTCATTGGTCCCCGGTGTTGTCACTCAGTCTCCTTGTGCATGCACCAAACCAGCGTCTGTCCGACGCCGGTCATTGTCACGACGTGGAAGCCAATCTTCTCCAACTTGTCCAACACCAATCGCGGCGGATCATCCACGTGGTACTCCGAGCTGCGAGAAGCACAACAGCGTTTTTTCTTAATTTCCACACATGTATAAATGTAAAAAGTTATTCTGAAAAACAACATAACAAATGTGAAAAGTGCTAACACATTTCCAGAGGACCCAATGAGCCGGGCCTGTGTTTGGTCATTCCCTACACACCTTGGTTCCTTTCCCACAACCACCAGATTCCCATTGACAATGTTTCTCTCGGTTCTGTGTTCTGTCAACTCGGCCGGTCTCCCAAGTCGAAGCTCACAGTAAACGTCCAACTTTGCTCTGGCTTAATTTTCATGACTATACCATAATTCCCCGGTTCTCTGGCTCAGATTTGTATGATGAGGTTGGGCTATAAAAGTAGCATTCCTTCCCCGGCCCAGTAGAGCAATAACAGCAAGGAAGGGGTGTACGCAATATATAGCCTATCCAACACTCACAAATTGTTTCCCAGTATGGTCGTTTTCCTGGCTCCCAGATAGTTCATAATGGCGGGATCAGAGTACTCATCTCCTACCATAGTCGGCCCAGTCTCCTGAAAAACAACACACATCACTTTAACTATGTTACAGCAGTCAATGTGATAATCATAAAGACAGATTGTTTTGGCAGGCACTTCGTCCCAACAGACCCCCTGCATCAGCTTTAATGATTGTTAACTATCTGTAGTTACCAACTCACCAGACAAAAATATGAGCCGAATGCATTAGTGATTAGTCACCGGACGCATTGATATTTTGTTCTATCACGCGCACACGCACACACACACACACACACACACACACGATTTTTGTGTAAAAAACCCCACATCCTTGTCTTGTTGTAGCCTATTTGTATTCTTTTTCACTCTGTCTTGTAAGTGAATATTGCATATTGAGTCACATTAATTCAGTGTGTTTGATCCATCCTCAGTTCTCTTCTTACAGCCAACCACTGAACAGTGAACGTGTTTTTCATTTGGGCCCTCACAAACAAACAAATAAATTACATAACTGCCATGCACTATATAGTTGGAATACATTTTCCCTCAACGTTTAGTAACAATTCTAAATAACAGGATACATATATTGCAACAGTAAACAACAGCGATCAATAAAAGCTACTAAAGCTGCGTCTCTTATATCTTAATAACAACAACAGCATGCAGCCTGTATTAGGTGACGGGAAGCGTAATACTAACCAGCCGTATCTGAGTACTAACGAGTAAATGGGGCATCCTAAATCTGAGCGGAGGAACGGCTCGTCCCGTAGGAATAGACGACGACACCGACCGTTACTTCTGACAGACGGGAGGCGCGCACTCGCCCTGTCGTGACCGCGCACGCAGCCGACGCAGAAACGCCCCTCGCAATTGACCAATCACAGCTCTCACTGCTCACCGTACGTCAACAACAGCGTGGTTTGTTGCGCAATCCACAGACGAGTGCGAATATATATTTATTTAGACCCACAAATGTACTTATTGTAAATTTAAAACCTTGAATTATAATAACACTTTTTAAAATACTCCACCAATAATCATGCCACGTTCGAAGTAATTAAAAGCAACTTTCTTTCACGTGTTGAATGCTTTCTTTGTAATTCAGCACATTGTCTTGGCCAATTGCCATGGCTACGTGCCTAAATGCCACGTGATTGGCTGATTAGCTATTTTCGTTAATGAACCGTTGATAAGGCGTACCCAAACGAAGGGACGTTGCCTACATACCTATTCAACCACAAATAGGGAACCTTCAGTAAAGGACAATGACCCCAAGCACAAGGCCAAAGGTAGGACAGTGTAAAAAAGTTGACTAAGTGCGAAATCTAACAACACATTTCGATCAGTGACAACAATAAGCAGTCTAAAGAGCAACTGCTTTTAACCAGGGTAATTTATCTATTGTTCTAAGAAAATATGCTTCATTAATAGAGATTACTTGGTTTGGCCTCGTATTCATAATATAATCTCAATTAGGAACTTGTTCCTCAGTTACACAGATGCTTATGCTGAGAACAATGAGGCCTGTGAGTTCAAATCCCACGGGGGACCAACATGGGCATGTATGGAAGTGTACGCATTCCCGACTGAACGCTGATCTGGATGTTGGTGTCCGCTAAATGACACAAATGTCAATGGAATAAATTGGAGTAAAGACGAATGAAAATGTTCTGCTGTCCAAATATAGACCGATGGAGGTTAATGTAAGAGTGTTCACGTTTCTTGAAGATGTTATCTGGGAAGTGAACTATAATGTGGCAATCAGAGCAGAATCCCTGTCGAGTATAGTGGTCTGAGCGTTTGCCATGTTCATGGTTTTCTCAGTTCGGCTCGGGTTTCTTTTTAACTCTGTGGCTTCGAAATAGTATATTATGGTCCACTGCGGTTTCAACCAAACCACGGATGTGTGGCAATCATAGATTTTTCTACTGTGAACCTCTAAGTTTGCTCAAATAACTGAAATATAAACCTTGTCTGTCAGTTGTGGTGGTTGACGGAGTGGTTTTCTTTACTTTTCTCTGACCGTTGCGTTCTGTGTCTGTAAACATTTTTTCCGGATGCATTCGTCTACCAGATATTTCCGGCTGGTTAATATGAAGCTACCTATTCAGTTTTGTTAGAAAAAAACGTTGTATTCAATCTAGATCAATGTGTCACTACACGTATACCTACAATTCTCACTACCATTCGCCTGTCTGGATCTCAAATGTCCTTTTATTAATTTCCCGGTCAGAGCGGCAAAGATGTGGATGTAGCTGTGCAAGGCTGTGCGGGGAGGGGGGGGGGCATAAAACGACATAACCCATTTCCGAACAAAGGATTGGGCTCAGATAAAATCAGCAATATGAATGTAATGTCCTTTTGATGCCAAACAGACAATCAGTTTTGCTTTTTTGACAGACAATCAGTTTGGCTTTGCAGGCCATGCTCAGCAGGACTGGTTGTTCGTAGCGTGATCGCACATCTTGATGTTTCACTCATGGGAGGAGATGACTGAGAGTAGACTGGACCCTAGTCAGCTTACAGCAAATCCATCGCATTACCTGGGATGCGTCAAGTTCCAGACAATTAGTCTGGTTTGGCATGATTAATCATTCGATTTCTGTTCTTCCTGGAACTACAGTATTCTACTGGTTATCGTCATGTGCCACGTAACATAAATAACAAAATATTACCTATGTTTTTTTTATCAAATAATATATTTTACCCTACGTTACAGAGCATACACCAAACCCCAAATGTCCAAACTACTCAGCTTAGGTCTTGAAGAACAAAACAAGAATTTTATTATCTACCTTTCAGTTAATTAAACATATTTGTATCGTAGTCTGAATTAGTGCCCGGATTTAGAAAGAGTTTGCAGATAAATGCCTGACTGCTATATATTGTTATTGACAGTTGGGAGATTTGATGAGAAGATTGCCATCTGCTGGAGTTGTACACTAATGTCACCAGTGAGGTATTTCTGCTTTTACAGCAATGACTAAACTGCTTTGCTGAGGGCCATAACCCAACAACCTCTTGAGGGATTTAATCCAACAACCTCTTGGTTACTGGTCAGATTGTCTAACTTTTAGGCAACATCACCCAATCTGCTCCACTCTTACTCCAGATCTCCACAAGTGATATTGAGAGTTTCATTAAATCTACAGCTGATGTACACCACTACGCAGACATTAGTGGAATGGTGCAGACTAGAATTGAAATGTGCCTGTCAGAAAACTTTCCAGATTTGTGAACAGGATTTGTTTTAGAACAAATAATCAGTGGGAAGCACGGATTCTCAGAAAGTGTGTTTTATTGCACTCTGAAGAGCGGAGGAGATCCGTTACAGGAAAGAAAACAGGAAACCAGTGGGGCTGTCGCTGCTGTAGTCCAAAACCAAATTAAAGACCCTGTTTATTCTTCTTGGGCCCAGTGAATGTCCTGTGGTCTTGAGAGAAACCTCCTGAATGTAGATGATATGCTGTGGATTATTAAAGTGTTGAGTCACCTTTATAGTGACCTGGAGGGACAATGGGACTCACCAACTCACCAACAAAGCAGTGATGAGTCTCTCTATGAATAAAACACACACACACACACACAGACTACTTGTTCTTTGCTGAATGATGAACCCATTTTACTGCGTGTTTTCATTTCAGTATTTGACCACCCGCAGTGTCAGTTTGCAAATATCTACCACCCTGTGAAAGGTCTTGGTTGTTTGTTGGCTTGCAAGTTTGCGTAAAATGAGAAAAATCTACAGGTTGCGCGCATGAATGTGGTCAGATTGTAGTTTTTGAATAACCCAAGATTCAACAGTCGTCTGCCAATCATCAACTCTGGCCCCTGAAGAATTGTATAACTCTCTAACTATCCACTTCGCTTGAGGGCTAAATGCACATGTCTCCTTCAGGAAGGTTCATCACAACTCCAGTTGATCATAAACGCTTTAATTATTGCTTGATCACTTTTCTGAACCGTCATTTCCCACGTTGTAAGGTGACAAATGGGGTTCTGAATGTGCGCCACATATTTATACCCCATTGGGGAAAAAAAACAAATTAATGGATGGTCACTTGACAGTTTCAATTGACTCAGATTGACTTCCCCAAATGGAACAGCTGTTAGATATGATACACAAGAACAAAGTACGGGTACCAAAACATATTTTTCAGATAATGTTTATTGATTTTATTTTTTCTTTGAAAAATTTTACCTAAAATATTAGTACATTATTTTAGTGTGAGATGAAGCAAACAACAATTGATTTTATGATAGACCATTTTGCTCATTTTTACCAAAGAGGCCAATATAATGTACCCACTGGTTTTTGAGACAACAAAAAACACTTGAGACATAACAGAGCGTAGTTTAACTGAGTACCTAGGCAGGCAAACTGTGTGTGCCTGCATTACAAAGCTTGAGAGCGCACTTATGCAACCGGGTTATTGTAAGGTTTCCATTTTCTATTTCCCTCCCTGAAAGATTTCAGCTTGTTTTTCAAATAAATTCCTCACGTTATAGGTCACATTAAAGGTCGAAAAAGTTCGGATATGATATATCTTTGTCTCTTTTATTCCCAACACAAAAACCTGGCATTTTAACAGGGGTGTGTGTAGTCATTATATATCCACTCTGTATTACCTACTGTGTGTGTTCTGGCTGTGGTTATCTCGGGAGGCTTCTCCAGTCCCTGTGCTGTCCATTAGTTTCTCTTACCAGACGCGAGGAAAAGCTCTGAGCAGTTTATCCTTGACCCAGTTTCTGCTCGGTCATTATCTAATTACTCAAGACAGGCAAGTATCCTGAGTAACAGTGGAGAGCTTGTCTATTTCCTGTGGGCTGTTCAATGTATCATTCCTGGCTGGGTGGACTACACCACTATCCTCCATTGTTTTACTGTAATGGTATTGCGAAAATGGCTAAGCTAAATCTGTTGAATAATGGTATAGTTTAATTCTGCTCCTTCAGTTTCTATTCATTCATCATTTGGACATTGTCTGGCCCTGGGTCTGGTCGGCTTTTAGCAGGATTTATTATCAACACCCGGCTGGCCTGAGGTGTTTCTGGATGCAATCTGAGAGCACAGATCACTACTGAGATACTCTTTGCCTTGCACAACAGTCCTGGCTGCTACTCCCAACTGATCCATTAAGCTTGATGTCCCCTCAAAATGCAGAATAAGGCGGTATTTAAATAATAATGTTTCAACACATGTTTGGGATAGTTTTTGGGATAGTTTAAGAAGAGATAGATAGTCTTTATTTAAATTTACTAAGCCCCTACTGGCTCCTACTGGCTCATACTGGCCCCTACTGGCTCATACTGGCCCCTACTGGCTCATACTGGCCACTACTGGCCCCTACTGGCTCATACTGGCGGCCCCTACTGGCCCCTACTGGCTCATACTGGCCCCTACTGGCTCATACTGGCCCCTACTGTCTCCTACTGGCCCCTACTGGCTCATACTGGCCCCTACTGGCTCATACTGGCTCATACTGGCCCCTACTGGCTCCAACTGGCCCTTATTGGCCCCTGGTGGCTCATACTGGCCCCTACTGGCCCCTACTGGCTCCAACTGGCCCCTACTCTGGTTTTCTCCGGCTACGCTCCATGTGACCACTTCTGACTCCCGGTAATGTAAACGGGGCCACAACTTATCGAGTCGTCTCCAACTCGTGGTGAGGGAACCATTCATCAGATTTTAGCCGATAGGAGTCTAATACCTCAGAGGCCACTACCCCCGACTTCACCTACCTTGGAGGATTAGTAAATCAACCGTTTATCTGGCCAGATGAATTTCAGTCATTTCGTCTTATCTGCGTTTCTGTGCACTGTTGTTTACATGGCTACTTTTTTGCCACTTGCTTAGGAACCAAGCGAGCGTGCATTTGGAGGTGCATTTGCCTGATTATACACCGTCGTGGGCTTCTTCCCTCTTCGACAAACAAACAAACAAACACACAAACAAACACACTCACACCCGCGGCAGCAACAGCGCTGCTCTACGTCACGTACAATCTCCCCCGGGGATCCTGGACCTCCATGCTGCACAAGCTGTGTGACTTGGCAGCACACACACACAACACATCACAGTACACAGCACCTGGGAGGTCAGTGTGTGTGTGTGTGTGTGTGTGTGTGAGAGAAAAAAATGACACAGGTTGCTTTACAATAAGATACCATATATATACAAAATAGCGAAAATAATAGCATTGATTTAACGTGGAAAAGCACGTATAAGTCTGTTTTCAATACTTTTGGGATTTTACTGAAAACAAAATCAAACTAGAAACATCTTTGGCAATTTGCAGCGCAATTGTTTGCTTAACTGCCAACTACTTAAAAGCCCCGCATACTTCTGTTGCTGTTTGAGTACACTTACATTACCAATATGAATATCTGCCAAAGTTGAGTGCGCTTCCAGTTTGGTCATTTTCATTTTCCTCCCGCAGAAAAGCACCAGTTTGCTACAACATTAAGCCTGGGCACCTTCAATAAGAAATGTGCTCAGCACACATGAGTTTCATCAACACCAGTATCTACTCTCTGGGTTCTGGCTCAGGTGAAAGAACTTCCCTTTAGCACCCAGAGGTTTTGTTTCTAATCACAGCACAACCGAGTACCTGGAACTATTTCTCTAGACACGGGCGAATTCACTCGTTCCCAGCTGATTCACTCGTGCTCTCTTTTGCGGTCAACGGTTATCGTACATTTGCGTTTTCTTTGTTCCTACGTCTGAATTCCCCTGTGTTATTCTTAGATGTCCCTTCATCCAGAAGTCAAAGCTTCATAACGCGTATCTAGCGTTGTCAATTCGAGGATGTCTCCAGAATCAGTCTAGATGATGGAACCACCCTCCACCTGTTGCTTGGTTGACATTGGTCACTGTTAAGAAATATGATACTATCTCCATATATTCCGCGCCATAAAGACGAGGTCTTTCGGTACATCTTTTATCCCTTTTCTCCTTCTTCCCTCTCCTCTATCTGTGGGCGGGGACGGCAGCTGGCTGCACTTTGCTGTTAAGCGACCGTGATCGTGGATGGGTGACATCACTGGCCTTCTGGAGGAGACATCTTTGAAGAGGGTCTTTAGGCAAAACGTTATAGGCCTAATGCCCTCATTAACATGTGTGTGAGGTTATAACGCAGTCAGGGTCACTCAGAGGCCATTCATTTACCTTTTCTTATTCCATCATCCACAGTTATCGTCTAGGTTCTCTTAGAACGGGGAGTTCCACCGCAATTTTGAAGATAATTAAGGATTCGTTTTTTAAACTCTGTTCTGGACTTGAGAGACCTCTAGTTGCATGTCTGTGTGGGACTGACGATTTGTCCTTATTCAGCAACATGTTAACTTCCAGAAGCACAACCACGCTCCAAGACTGGGCCTTTTCCAAGGACGAAACACCTGTTGCCACATTTGTAGGGAGAGTTTGCTCCTTTTTATAGGACAGCTACTCTTTTATACTAGTTGATATAAAAGTCCAGGAAGTACACAGCCGTTAAAAAGCCAAACATGAAGCGCAGGACTGGTGATCACGTTTACGGTTGGTGTCTCTGTAACTCTGTAACTGATAAACCTGTAATTCCTATCCTGAAAGAAAACAGTCAGCCTGAAAGAATACGAGGACAAAACAGAGTGTAGCTGTTGACAGCAGACGCTGGCAGGTATCCTCTGTGACGGAGGCCAGCTGAAGTAGTGGAGGAGAGCGAGGCTTATTTATACTGGCCTGGGAGAGCAGCTCTATTTGCAGGGAGTGTGTGCTGAATCGGTGTGCAGGGGGAAACTGGGAAGTGAGAAGGGAGGTGTGACGAGTTTGCTCCGGGGTACTGTGACGGGAACGGGGCCTACTCCGCGGAGGAGTCAGCCAAAGTGCAGTCGTCCCTAAACGGGTTTTCCACTGCTACGTGATTTCAGCTCTGAGAATGGGAGCGGACACCATGGCCTTATCCCGCTACGGGTCCCCCAGCTGTGTCTCTGGGTGATGGGCTGTAATGTGTGTGTGTGTGTGAGTGAGAGACGGGTTTGATTACACCCCAGCCGACTGCTTTTCTGCATTGTGAGAGATGAGATCGCCGTCACACACTCAGTGTAACATAGTGCGCTCATTATGTGGGGGGGCTTACTGACATGTGGCGCAGCACTGTGTTTTCACCAGCACCATCACCAGCACCATCACCAGCACCATCAGCAGCATCATCATCAGCACCATCACCAGCACCATCATCAGCACCACCACCATCATCAGCACCATCATCAGCACCATCATCATCACCATCATCAGCACCATCATCAGCACCACCATCAGCACCATCATCAGCACCATCATCAGCACCATCATCAGCAGCACCACCATCAGCACCATCATCAGCATCATCATCAGCACCATCATCAGCACCATCATCAGCACCATCATCACCACCATCATCAGCACCATCATCATCATCAGCACCATCATCAGCACCATCATCAGCATCATCATCAGCACCAACATCAGCACCATCATCAGCACCATCACCAGCACCATCATCAGCACCATCACCATCAGCAGCATCATCATCAGCACCATCATCAGCACCAACATCAGCACCATCATCAGCACCAACATCAGCACCATCATCAGCACCATCACCAGCACCATCATCAGCACCATCACCATCAGCAGCATCATCATCAGCACCATCATCAGCACCAACATCAGCACCATCATCAGCACCATCACCAGCACCATCATCAGCACCATCACCATCAGCAGCATCATCATCAGCACCATCATCAGCACCAACATCAGCACCATCATCAGCATCATCATCAGCATCATCATCAGCACCATCATCAGCACCATCATCAGCACCATCATCAGCACCATCATCAGCACCAACATCAGCACCATCATCAGCACCATCACCATCATCAGCACCATCATCAGCACCAACATCAGCACCATCATCATCACCATCATCAGCACCATCATCAGCACCATCATCAGCACCATCATCAGCATCATCATCACCACCATCATCAGCACCATCATCATCATCAGCACCATCATCAGCACCATCATCATCATCAGCACCATCATCAGCACCAACATCAGCACCATCATCAGCACCATCACCAGCACCATCATCAGCACCATCACCATCAGCAGCATCATCATCAGCACCATCATCAGCACCAACATCAGCACCATCATCAGAACCATCACCAGCACCATCATCAGCACCATCACCATCAGCAGCATCATCATCAGCACCATCATCAGCACCAACATCAGCACCATCATCAGCGCCATCATCATCAGCATCATCATCATCATCATCAGCACCATCATCAGCACCATCATCAGCACCATCATCAGCACCATCATCATCATCAGCACCATCATCAGCACCATCATCAGCACCATCATCAGCACCAACATCAGCACCATCATCATCACCAACATCAGCACCATCACCAGCACCATCACCAGCACCATCATCAGCACCATCATCAGCACCATCACCATCATCAGCACCATCATCATCAGCACCATCATCATCACCATCATCAGCACCATCATCAGCACCAACATCAGCACCATCATCAGCACCATCATCAGCATCATCATCAGCACCATCATCAGCACCATCATCAGCACCATCATCAGCATCATCATCAGCACCATCATCATCATCATCAGCACCATCATCATCACCATCATCAGCACCATCATCAGCACCAACATCAGCACCAACATCAGCACCAACATCAGCACCATCATCAGCACCATCATTAGCACCATCAGCACCATCACCAGCACCATCATCAGCACCATCATCAGCATCATCATCAGCACCATCATCAGCACCATCATCAGCACCATCATCAGCATCATCATCAGCACCATCATCATCATCATCAGCACCATCATCATCATCATCATCATCAGCACCATCATCAGCACCATCATCAGCACCATCATTAGCACCAACATCAGCACCAACATCAGCACCATCATCAGCACCATCATCAGCACCAACATCAGCACCATCATCAACCCTTCACGGAAGACGAGATTAGTCAGCCTTTCATTAATAACTCGGGTCAAAGGAAAGACGTAATTTCGCTTTGGCATGTCAGAGAAAGAACAGAGGCACAGACCGAAAGTGTTCACGCTATTTCTGGAATCGGAAACATATAAAAGTGATTTTATTATACTTTTCTCCTTCAGCGTGTTTCCACTCCGGGCTGACAAGGTTCTGGACCCTCCTCAGAATGGGCTGCCGGGTATTGGATTTTCCGCTGTCATTAGGTCCCTTTATTTATTTTCCCAACCGATCTTATTTCCTTATTATTTTGGCTTTAATATCTAATGAGTAATGGGGTAAAGATCATAATTAATCCTCCATCACCTTATTGAGAACATGAGCCAAGTAATTTATCTTAATCTAAAAGGGTCAGGAGCTAATTGTTTTAAATAGGTTGAATGGGGTTCTGCACGCATCAGTTATTGTACCTGAAATCTGTGCTGCAGAACTATTTACAATGGTCCAAGGTCTGGCTTTGGATCGGACGAAAGTAGCAGACTGAAAAATCAGTTGCAGTTAACTTAAATACACTAACATACACTTTTCCTAAGTAGGGTGCTGTTGAAACTGAACATATTCTGTCAAGTAAGATGATTTGAAATCCGAAGTCTTCATGAACAGCTGTTGGTCATGATGTGTTATTTGGTTACGCGGGAGCAAGTCAATTGCATGTCAGAATCAGAACACTGAATGCAGCTTTCCTCAGGTCTGGAGACCACGAGGGAGCGTGGCCTGGTCCAAGAGGCGAATCCTGGTTCTGGACTAACTTTCCACAACTAAATGTCTCAGCTCTGGAAGATTATATTAAATTTAAAAATGTTCTCTAATGTTCCTAGGGGAACACTATTGGACAGCAATCTTCATAACTGCTTCAGATTTGGATGTGTGATTTGGGTTCGTGATCTAGTTGAAAATCGAAGTTCCGTCCCAGTTGCAGTGGTCTTTTAACAGGTTTTCCTAAAAAATACTTTTCCGTACAATACTCCATCTATTTTCCCGTTTGTCATTCATGATTAAAACAACACTCCCACACCATGATGCTGCCGCCTACGTACTTCACAGTAGGACTGGTGTTTTTGGGTTCATGTGGCATTTTGGGTTTGCATCAAACATAACATTTAGAGCAAAAAATTAATATTTGTTTTGTCCGGACACAGCACTTTTGCACGAGGCTGCATTTTTACTACAGGATTCAAGGCGAGATTTCTTGAATTAGGACAGACGGGCTACAATACAGTTCAGATTTGTAACGAATCCATAACAAATGTGTGTGCTTGTCCAAGACAGTTTCATCTGTGTGTTTAGGAGCAGTGCCAGCAGAGTGTTTTCGTCTCAGAAGTTTAGCTGGACTATCCCTGACACTTGCACCAGTGCTATAGTCCCCAGTGGCCGACTGACCTACAGAATAAATTACTCAACTCTCCCGTATCTTTCTGAAAAGCTACATTGGGACACATCCATCATGTCCATAAGACGAAAAACCACAGTGAAAAAACTCTGTCTGGGGGGAAATATGCATTTTAATGTATCTTCTGAATGTTTTTTAATTTAAGAAACAAAAAACACGACATCAAACCATGGTACTGACATCATTTCATACATATTTTTCTTGAAAATAGCTGTCTGTTTATTTTCTTTGTTACACGAAGAACTGTAAATTGGAGTCACCTCCAAACTACTTGAGTGCACATGACAGACCTTCCACAGATGCTAACACACATTCTGTGCATGGATGTAACTGGCGTTATGAACTCCCCACCCTATTGGACTGGATTAGGTCATGTTTACTAACCAAGGACAAACCATTCTTCACTATGGACTCGTCAGGTGGTTTCCGGGACCACAAAGCTATGTTTCACAGTTCGTTGGGATTTCGGTCAAGAATTAATTTGTTTTGTTACATAACAATTATATTAAAGTATAGTGCAGTCATTGTAATGCCAACTGGAACAGTATTGTAATTCCTGCACAATGTTTATGGCTATGACATAATTCCGGAGGGGAAACATATTTTTGGGTTAACCAGAGGACCACGGTTGGAACATCACAGAACAACTCTGGAATACATCAGATGAATTAAAAACGCTCTCCACTTTAAATGAACACAATTAGGTTCTTTGTGTGCAGTGAAGTGTTTTGACGACAGGCTGACATTCTCAAACGCAGGAAGGACATGTTAAAAGAAGAACCGTGCTTATTAAACTGACAGGCAGAAGCTGACCGTTTCCACTTGGGTCCAAAAGTGACAGCCAGACAACCATGAGGGAAGAAAGTCTTTTTTTATTTGACACAAACATCCAGCCATATTCTCAGACCGTAGCACACTATTGTGAATACATTTTGACCAAATTACCCTTTCATTCATTATGAACACATTGTAATGTTGTCACTTCCGCTATTAAGTTAAAGTTCACTGTTAGTATTTAGATATTTTCCCCCCTTCGATTGTTTCTTGTCTTTCTGTTCTAGAGTACCAATTGAACTTCCCATGACAAACTGGACTTTGTTGGTTTTCCTTGTAGAAATAAAACTCAACAGGTTTGGGGCTAGCATGAATTGAACTGAGTGAAATATTTTCTCTCAACTGCAGTATTTCTGGGATGTCTTTCAGGGAGGTAGGGGGGGGGGGTTGATGGTTCGGACAGCTAGATTTGCCGCCTCGGAGGCATACCTGTGGCTACCCTCTGTTTTCTTGCATGTCCCCCCCACCCCCATCCACCCCACAGCCCAATGTGGTGTCGGAGCAGAGAGAAAGGAACTAAAGCGCCACAGAACTTCTCCAGCCTGCTCTGAGTTAACCCATGTGAAAACAAGGCTTCCTCAGAGTTCAGCCACAGTGCTCATTCCTGAAGGCTCTGGAGCGGAGCACAGTGTTGGGATGGGGGAATGCACCACTGGCTGTGGGAGGGAGAGACCAAGGGGAGAGGAGGAGAACCGGGAGGAGGAGCAGTGGCAGCCCCCTATGTGAAACAACTTTGTGCCGAAATTAAGACCCATATTTATTTTATGTCTACCAATGATTTGTGACCGTAGCCGTGTGAGAAGTACCCCTGTGGATCTGAGGTTCCAGAGAAGAAACATACCTGGGGATTGTCTAATTGTGTCATCTACTCTAACCATATCCTCACAGTATATTATCCAGTGTCTTAAATAAATCCAATGTAATCGGTACATCTTCCCCTGTAGCATTTAGGGAATATCTTCAATATTTTAGATCCACTTTATTTAAAAAGCCACATTTAAGCATGTCCAACGGCATATAGCTACATTCCGAGTTCTCTTCGGGCGTACAGTGCTAACACTGGTAGATGCTAACACTGGTAGATGCTAACACTGGTAGATGCTAACACTCATAGATGCTAACACTCATAGATGCTAACACTCGTAGATGCTAACACTGGTAGATGCTAACACTCGTAGATGCTAACACTCGTAGATGCTAACACTGGTAGATGCTAACACTCGTAGATGCTTACACTGGTAGATGCTAACACTGGTAGATGCTAACACTCATAGATGCTAACACTCGTAGATGCTAACACTGGTAGATGCTAACACTCGTAGATGCTTACACTGGACTGGTAGCTAACACTGGTAGATGCTAACACTGGTAGATGCTAACACTCATAGATGCTAACACTCGTAGATGCTAACACTGGTAGATGCTAACACTCGTAGATGCTTACACTGGACTGGTAGCTAACACTGGTAGATGCTAACACTGGTAGATGCTAACACTCGTAGATGCTTACACTGGACTGGTAGCTAACACTGGTAGATGCTAACACTTGTAGATGCTAACAGTGGTAGATGCTAACACTGGTAGATGCTAGCACGCGCGGTAGATGCTACTCTACTGAGTCAGAATGTAACGGCTGAGTGTGGATAACTGGGTCTGGGTGATTTATTGATGAGTGGGGCCCTGTGACTGGAGCTCATATAGCATACCCCACCCAGGGTGTTGGGGGGGTCAGAAGATAGATCTGGTGAGTTGCTCACAACCAAGGTCCATATCAATGATTCACTGCGACACACAGACGCGACATCATGATCTATAATTATTTCTTTGACCGCCGCTGCATTGCCCCCACCCCTTCCCCCTCGGCACTCTCCCTAACCCAACATAAGACACAGACACAGCCCATCAGGAGTATAGGATTTATTGCATGGAGCCCCCAGGATTTCCTACAGTACACAACAGATGTATAGATATATAGATAGATATTTCAAACTGTGTACTCAACGGTCTTTTGTCATACTTATAGACGTAGTGGATTTGTGAAGTTGATGGAGTTGTTATATATTTTGCATGATTGCTACCTACCAAAGCATACATAACTGTACATAACTGTACATACTATACATACCGTTTATAGTAAACTTGTACACTACTGTAGTCCATTAGTGGGTGATCTGATTGACAAAGCACAGTTTACAAAACCAATGCCTCGTTCTTTTTTCATCTGAGCTTGACAGAGATCTTGTAGTTTGCGGGTTTCAGACTCAAACCGTAGGTGCAGTCTAAGGAAAAGTCCTGATTTGAATTGTTCTCAACGGTGCACTGGTGAATTAAAATAGCAGAAAATAAAAACACCTCCACCTTGGCGATCTTGTCACCGATGCATCGCCTCTTGCCGGTGGAGAAGATCATGACGCTGTTGGTTAAGTCCTTGTCGAGGAGGCCGTTCTCACAGAGGAACCGCGACGGGTCAAAGATGTGCGGGTCTCTCCACTTCAAAGGGTCGTGGTTGACGGACCACTGGTTGATAAAGACCACCGTGTCTTTGGGGATGTGGAGGCCTTCGATGGTGACATCTGAGGTGGTGGAGTGTGGGATGGTGAGCGGCACGAAGCTGGTGTAGCGCATGGTCTCATAGATGACGGCGTCCAGGTAAGCCAGGCTGGCCTTGTCGTCCATATTGGGCAGCCTGTCGCGGCCCACGACGTCGTCGATCTGCTCCTGCACTCGGACTTGGACGTGGGGGTGTTTAGCCAATAAAAGGATGATCCAATGAAGGCAGGTGGAGACAGTATCCAATCCTGCGCCGATCAGATCGGACACCGTCGCCTCTGTGTGGGCCTCCGTCAGCCCAACTTCGCTCTCCGCCTTGTCAATGGCGGCAATAATGGCGTCGCTCATGTCGCGGGTCACGTCGGGGTCGAAGGTCACCCGGTGCTCCGCCACCTTGTCTCTCACGAAGGCGAAAAACACACCGTTGAGTTCTTTGAAGTTGCGGTAGACACTGCGGACGGGATTCGGGAAGGTCTGAAGCCAGGGCATGACGTCGACTAGGCTGCCTGCCCCCACCGTCTCTCCAAACTTGTCCACTCTGCCGAGGAGAGTTCTGAACTCAGCGTCATCGTGGCCGTAGCGTTTTCCAAAGCACAGGGCGCAGATCACGTTGGCTGCGGCCACTGTCAGTTCGTTAGAGGGGTTGAAAAACTGTCGCTCGTCTGTGAGTTTGAAAAAAGCTTTAAGAAGCTCGGTAGCCTCCTCCACGATGTGCTGTTCGAATGCCTTTTTAGTCTGGCTGTTGGCGGAGGAGAACGCTCGAAGGGTGGTCTGAGCTATCTGACGGTGTTTTCTCCACTGTTTGCTGTAGTTTGTGAAAGTCATGCTGTTGCCACCAGACACCGACTTAAAGGACACAAAGTCGGGTCTGCCTGCGAACTCTGTGCTGTGTTGAACCAAGGCTTCTCGTATGGCTGTTTCTCCATTGAGCACAACTATATCATTGCTGCCCAGTCTTATCTGATACACATTGCCGTACTTCTTAGCCAGGTTGGAGAAGGTGATGTGAGGCATCTGGCCCAGCTGCATGGCGTTGCCCACCACCGGCCAGGCGAACGGGCCTGGCAGCCTCTTCTTCTGTCTGAGATTCCTGATCCACAGACAGGCTTCTAGACAGAAGAGGAAAACGAAGGATGCCACCAGAGCCGGCTGGACCTGTCCACTCCACTCCTTGATGAGGCTGCTGTAGTTCATATCCAAGTCAGAGTCCAGAAGTGCCACAGTGCTAAATATGTTCTCTCTCTGGTGCACAATTCCGAATAAACCGAATAACAACGTGATCCGTTTTTAAATACGGCTCGTCGACCTTATCAGCCAATGACGTCGAAAGTCGCGACAACGATAACGTTCTTCTACGAGACACTCGTGTCTCTGTCTTCTCCTGTGCGCCGGCTGGAGAACGGGGGCTTGGTTTGGTTGAGTTGTTAGCAGTGGAGCAGTCAGTGTCCGTCTTCAGATGACCACACACATTAGAGGAATGCAGATTTCAGCCTTGACATGCTCCTTTATATATGTTCTAAGTGGGAGGGTCCAGAGATTCAGGTTTTATACTGTCTTTCTCCTCCCATTGTGAACAAGGGCCTCCGAGTCACTAGTTCAAGCCGAATGTCCGTTTTTCTTAAACCTAAGTCCCAGAGCCATGTTGAGACAAAGAAGAAAGCAGCAACCATTGCCGCTAATTTTGAGGGCCAGATTGACTGAAAGACTTAATACCATAAAAGTTAGGTGAAATTCGCACCATATCAACTCAGTGTTTTAATTATCTAGTGAAATGCAGTAAAATAAAAGCCACCCAGTACCAAGATTTAAACATGACTGTTTGTAACATAAGGACTTATGAAGCTTGACGTTCTTCAGTAATACATGATTTTGACAGATAATATTTATGTTTTTAGATCTGCTACTTTTAGCCTATATGCTCTGTCATCTCTAAACACCGGTAGAAATGGGATTCAAGCTTCGCCCCCTGAATCTCTGAGTTTTGGATCCAGACTCCGAACACATACAAACAAAACGCTGTTATGTGTACTAAATAAACATACTACCAGAGCTCCTGTTTTCGTAATGGCAATTTCACATTTAGAAAATGTGTGCGTTTGAATATTTGGGTCACGTGTGTAGCGTAGTACTCTAGCTCCAATATCTATTCCTCAAATAAGAAAAGAGACTTCTGGCAACAATACAAATAGTAACGCTAATAAGTGAGACATATAATTAATAGTTCTTCTATATTTCTATACAGCAGGATTTAGGTTACTCTGGTTTCTGTATTGTAATGGGCCAGTGATAGTAATAGCTGCTGCAATGGCCATTATCTTAGAGACAGTGCATTAATGCCAAACTAGATAGCAATTAAAATATACGGTCTGAGGCTTGGCCAAAAGGAAATGCAGCACTGCTGTAGATTACCTGGTAAACATTATTGTTAGCAGTGGTTAGCATTAGTTTACAACTGTATTATGTCTCAGATTTACTTTATTACACATGTTATTCGGAGAGGGGACCTTACGCGACACCTCATATTAGATTTATTGCACTGGGTTTTACAACAAACCGAAGCATAATGCAATGGACGTGGAAATTGCTCTGAGGTGCTTTATGGGTCATCAATGAGAAACAACAGAGGAATAGAATCAGCCCAAACGACGACTGTTTAAAACAGTGCTTTATTTATTCCACATGTAGCTTATTTTTCAATCGTATCAAACAAAATAACATTTGCTATAGGATGAATCCTTCACTTAACATTCAACACATGCTGTACTTGGGTTTCTTGGTTTGTGAGAGTCAGAGATTCGGAACACTATTTCATAAATATCTGCCTTTTGACCACGGTGAAAATACAGCAATTACACCCATGAACATTTTGCGAGCCTTGAGGTGAAAACATATACGCATTGTAGAAAACACACAGATTTGCAAACTCCATTGACTTGTTTATATTTATTCTGTAACATTTTGGTTATTTGTGTGTTGGTTTGTGCAGCTCAAGTGCTCCGTTCAGTGAAGTAGATTTCTAGAAATTAAT
Organism: Dallia pectoralis; assembly: GCA_029465975.1. Lineage (NCBI taxonomy): Eukaryota > Metazoa > Chordata > Actinopteri > Esociformes > Umbridae > Dallia > Dallia pectoralis. Next base: position 9,115,366 of record CM055757.1, read on the forward strand.
AATCTCCTGGAATCTACTGGATTCACCGACCTCCTCTGACATACCTTTTTAGACTCCAGCATTAATCCACATCTCCGACGGAACACCTAGAAACATTTTTGGAGGTACTGAACCAGAACGTACACAGAAGCTACGTTGTGGTTATCGCTGAACTGTCTTCACATTGTACCATATGCCAAGTACAGAACTAGATCTTTTAGGAGTTTGTCAATCTGTAATATTTCGAAATACAATCACTTTTCTCCTATGCATGGTGTACAGTAGATAGTGGATTTGATTATAATATATTTTTAAATAATGTTCATACCTGAAATATACACACACAGATCATTTGTAACAGTTTTATGTCAACGGTTAAATACATTGCCGCGGGTGTGACTAGAACATTCACAAACAGTCAAAAGCATATTATACTGTCGTCTCACTTTCCATTGACTTCTGAGGGATTTTTCTTTTTCCAGCACATATTTTAATAGGACTATGTTTACATGCTAAATCCTTAATATGAAGTATGCTCAAAACTCGAAAGAATATGAAACAACGTACGCTTGCTTTGATATGATCACATTAGCTAGATTATATGATAACCAGTTGAACTTTGACAGGTTCCCTGGCCCAGAAAACAGGAGATATATCTCTGCCCGGCAAACTTTGACTAATTTTCCCATGTTATACTAACAACGATGCCTTAATTCAGTCCTGCTTAGATATTAATTAAATATTAAATACAAAATACAACACCCCGTGAACGACATAACTCAGTGCAGGGTTGCTTATGCTCACTGTAAAACGTAGCAGAATGGCAAACGTGTAGTTTTTTCTGGCCTTACGTCACACTATTAGGATGGGATGTTCACGCAGGCGATACCGGAGTGAGCAGTTTCCCTCTGAGCTTGGTTCTGATGGTGTAATGGAGGGGCTTCAGAGCCAGGCCGTAAGAACAGTCAAGGGTCAGGGCCTCGGACGGGTCGCTCTCGAAGGTGCACTGGTGTAACAAGATGGCTGTGAACAAAAAGATCTCCACCTTGGCGATGTTGTCACCGATGCATCGCCTCTTGCCGGTAGAGAAGATCATGACGCTGTTGGTTAAGTCCTTGTCGAGGAGGCCGTTCTCATCGAGGAACCGCGACGGGTCAAAGATGTGCGGGTCTCTCCACTTCAAAGGGTCGTGGTTGACGGACCACTGGTTGATAAAGACCACCGTGTCTTTGGGGATGTGGAGGCCTTCGATGGTGACATCTGAGGTGGTGGAGTGTGGGATGGTGAGCGGCACGAAGCTGGTGTAGCGCATGGTCTCATAGATGACGGCGTTCAGGTAAGCCAGGCCGGCCTTGTCGTCCATATTGGGCAGCCTGTCGCGGCCCACGACGTCGTCGATCTGCTCCTGCACTCGGACTTGGACGTGGGGGTGTTTGATTAAGAGGAGCAGGATCCACTGTAGTAGCGTTGACATCGTGTCCTGACCGGCTCCGATCAGATCCGTGACGGTTCCCTCTACAAAGTCCTTGGTCAGGCCGTTGTCCTTCCCGTGCTCGATCCCGTTGATGAAAGCGTCGCTCATGTCGCGCGTCACGTCCGGATCGAACGTTTCCCTGTGCTGCATCACCTTCTCCTTCACAAAGGCGAAAAACTCCTCGTTGATGTTCTTGAAGTTCTGGTAGACACTGCGGACGGGATTCGGGAAGTTCTGAAGCCAGGGCATGACGTCGACTAGGCTGCCTGCCCCCACCGTCTCTCCGAACTTGTTTATTCTGCCGAGGAGAGTGCTGAACTCGGTGTCGTCGTGGCCGTAGCGCTTTCCGAAGCACAGGGCGCAGATCACGTTGGCCGCGGCTACCGTAAATTCGTGAGAGGGATTAAAGTATTGTCCGCCCGCGCTCATTTTCAGAAATACGTGCACAAGGTCCATAGATTCTCCCAAAATGTGCTGTTCAAATGCTTTCTTGGTCTGGCTGTTGGCGGAGGAGAACGCTCTAATAGTAGATTGTGCAATTCTTCTGTGCATTTTCCACTGTTTGCTATAGTTTGTGAATGCCATGCTTCTGCCTCCAGAAATCATCCGAAAGGACACAAAGTCGGGTCTGCCTGCAAACTCTGTGCTGTGTTGAATCAAGGCTTCTCGTATGGCTGTTTCTCCATTGAGCACAACTATATCATTGCTGCCCAGTCTTATCTGATACACATTGCCGTACTTCTTAGCCAGGTTGGAGAAGGTGATGTGAGGCATCTGGCCCAGCTGCATGGCGTTGCCCACCACCGGCCAGGCGAACGGGCCTGGCAGCCTCTTCTTCTGTCTGAGATTCCTGACCCACAGACAGGCTTCTAGACAGAAGAGGAAAACGAAAGATGCCACCAGAGCCGGCTGGACCTGTCCACTCCACTCCTTGATGAGGCTGCTGCCGTTCATATCCAAGTCAGCTTCCAGAAGTGCCATAGTCAGGACTTCTGAAAACTTCTCCTTGAGTTAGATTTTATAAATATTTGAAAAAATCACACTACAGGGTTGTTTGCTTGCTACGTACAGTCACAGCTTTAGTACAGCACTCAGAGCAAGAATAGAAACAAAGTTTGACTGTGATATAGTAATGTTCAATAAAATAAGTCCATGCAAAAACAAGTTCAGTTATTCTGAAGTCCAAAGTATCCTGCCGGGACCATAGTTCCCAAAATATTTTTGTAGTTTTTTTGTTGATGTTGTTACTCTTTGCAGTACGATTTGAGACTTCAGTGACTTGTTCTGCTTCAGCAGGGTGCCTTATATGTTTGCCGTCAGTGGGCAGGACTGAGGGTAATTTGCATGCTCCTCCCATTGTGTTTGGTTCTGGAGACCCCCACTGTCTGCTGCACTATCTGCCTGCTCTATGCGCGCACCGCGCACTGGGAACAGGCGGAGGTGAGCTCCCTCACTCACAGCAGCGCGGGTCATGAAGAAAGTACGATTATTTTACTAAGTTGTCTATTTTCAACCTGGAAGGAGTTTTTTCAGCATCTGCGTTTGACTTTTTATTACCTACCATCGACCGAAGTATACTTTTTTTTGGGTGATGCCTTGTAGTCTAAAACATATACATGATTTAGTATTCTTACCGGAGACTATACTTATGTGTACACAGCAAAGTTAAATGCACTGTTTCACCTTCGCTTTTTGCATTGTGCACACTAAATATAGTCCTTTTTTAATCGATATTTTACATTTAATATAATCCCTATCACAGCTTAATGACATTGCCTTATCTTTTTAAGATATGCTATTGCAATCATAAATATATACAATATACACAATCAAAACACCTTTGCACATAACATCAGTGCCAATGAAAAATATTTATCTTTGCATGGAGGTAATGACCTGAACTCATGTTTTAGTCTTCCTTGTGATATCTATAAATAATAGGTGTTTTCAACAGTCTCCAACTGAAAACCCTTTCACTAACTGATTTCTCTGACAGTAAAGTTCCGTCACAGAAATCACTCAATCACAGAATAGCATTGGTCAGGAAATATATATATATTTTTAAAGTATCTCCGGGATTCCTTTATCCGTGTTTAACTTTCTGCCCTAACTGCCGTCCTCATGCCGTTCCTGCTCTTCCAACATGTGGCGTCTCTATCACCTCTAATTAGAGCCAGATTTGGAACCGGCCGGGGCACATGCGTGTGCGCTTTTGCTCGTGGCTGTCGTGTTTGCCTTCGATTGTCTCCTGTAACCTGGCTGGTGAAGGTTTGGCCTTGACCCCGAGCTCACTGTTAAGCCCCCAGAGGCGTCCGGGGGCACGTGGAGACAGACACACACTGGACCAGGCTACCGCAGCTCTGGAGCTAATCAGTGTTTACTAGCCTCATTTCCACTTCTCAGTGAGCTACTGTCACGCACAGCACCGGAACGGAAGAAGGAAGGGGGAAGGTTGGGAGTGGAGGAAAGTTGGGGAACCTGTGGGACCTGAGAAAGGGGAAGAGCAGAGGGGAATGCTGGAATCTCAGTGTAGATTAGGCTTTAGAAAGAACCGGGTTGAGCCAAGATTGACCGCAAGACTGCCAAAAACAACACAGACAAATCAGTAAACAGAACCACCAAACATCCCCGGGGCTTTGGCCATTCCGGGTCAGCGAGCCAAGGAGGTAGACCAACCACCAGACTTGAGATTAGTGAATTTTCCACGGCGGACCAATCACAATGGGGTTTGTTCACCTGCACCCGCCTCCAAACGTGCTGGGAACGTTCTAGACCGCTACACGTGCTGTGCAATGCAAAACCAATTAGGTATATGAAGACTTGGAAAGAAGTGGGCGTCCTCTAAGGAGTTGCTGGCACCATGCGCCATTTCCTGTTTAAAGTGTGACAACAGGTTACTATCAGACACGCCGGCTGACCCATGTCACGAAACAGCGGTTACAGCAATTACTAACGATTGCCTGTTTACTGAACGTACGCGTTGTCACTCATGCATGCTCCACGCCGACAACACACTGGAATTACTAGAACGGATGTCTGAAGAACACGGAAATATGTTCTCTTAGACCTTTATTTGAGTGGATGTCTGAAGAAGACAGAATCATGTTCCCTTACACCTTTATTTGAGCACTAACCGTGTCCAGATACACCCCTCAGCTGTGTTGAATTCGCCAAAAGAGCCTGAGGTGGCTTGGTCCTATTTTAAACTAACCAATGCCTCACTAATGTACAGGAGGACACTTAGACTCTGCTCAAATATATCCACTTTCTTAATACTTAAAAAGAACCAAGGAACAATTTGGCCCCATTTATGGCACTTACTCGCAACGATTACATCAGGACGGAGTGGTCGCAGAAAATGTTGAGTAGTCACGTGCCGCGCAAAGACATAAACAAACCGTTGTTGTTGTGAACCGCGAGGTGTGTACGTAGGTCGGTCTTCTGCGATGAGGCCACGGTTTCGCACAAGAGCTGTGACGCCTAATATGGGAACAAAATCTGATTCACTTGGATGGGGGGACAGAAGTAGTGAGAATAGAAATGAGGAATTCCGGTGACCCAGAAATATGCAGTCCCAGGGCAGTGAATGGGGACATTGCCTACGTTGGGGGGCCCCTGACTCTCTTTGCTCATTAAAAATCCCATGGCAAAAGTACATGTTAACCCAGTTTTCTTTGCCATATTTCCAAACCTTTGGCGGGTGAGGTAACAGGATATTTAATAAATAATCAAAATCATTACCGATTCCCTTTTCTACAGTGTATCTTAAAACACAATGTTGAAACTAATCCCTACCTTAAACCCAACCACACTGCTAAGTGTAAGACATTTTTTTTAAATTAAATTACAAGTTATAGGCAATTTGTGGTTGTGTAATCCAGTGGAAGCTGGAACTGAACATGATAGGCATGTTATGAGATCTATTCAGATTTACTAGAGACAGGGTCTCTGGAGGTCCAGTCAGTGACCCAAGGGCTCAACTGTTGAGGAGCCATGAACTATTGACTCAACTCCATTTTTCGTTTGTGTATTTGATCAAATATCCAGTTTCTCCACATCTGACAACTTACATTAAAAGTGGTTTGAATCCAGACACCAACTCCAATCAACCAATGACACAGCCGAGGCAACTCCAATCAACCAATGAAACAGCGGCTATTGGCGCCCTCTATCTGATCCCCATAGTCCTGTCTGACCTGATGTAACCAGACATTCACATTGGTTCAGAACCACAATGTGTCATACGGTGGGGTGGGCTTGGCATACGGACAATTAGTGTATCAGTAATCGTTAGACAGAAATCAAATGTATTAAACACTTAAAACCAGATACAAATAAAAAATAAATAAAGATTACAAGAATGTTTACACACTCAAATCCAAGTCTTGGCTTGGAAAAGCCTCATCTGTAATTATTCTCTTACTTCTGGGTAAAACAAAAAAAGTATAGCTTTTGGCAAAATATGGCAGAACGTGTTGTCATTGTTCTTAAGTTATGACGAGGACGGTGGATCTGTCTAAAACTGTCAGCCCCATGAGCCAGATGGCGTGTCATCATCTCATTTTGGTTTCCATGGTTCCCAGCGTGTTTGTGGTAGCAACGTCATCTCTCTACTCTGTTTGTCTGACTCTTGTTAATTTGTCTATGTAAGGCTCTCGCATATGCTATTGCATACAATTTTGCCCCGTTTTACAGAGTTGCGTCCAAGTTCTAAAAAGGAGTCACAATAACAATTGTAATTCTCCAACTGTTATAGGATTAGTTTACGTCATTTGTAAGGAATAAGCCTTGGGAACTGTGATTTGTGGCATCTACTTTTATAGCCAGAGAGTGGTCAGGGGCGTTTTTTTTTAAATAAAGGTCCTGTCACAAATAACAATACTACAAGCAAAGGGTTGACTAGAAATGCTCTATTCAGAATCAGTGGTCTCTGGATTACAAGAGTGGTTTAGTTGTACAACGTCCACAGCCTAATATCGACTGATCAAAACATATAATGTGTCTGGTTGCAGGAAAATACATGTAAAAAGGATATATAATCCTATATAAGAGATAAGCACTACAAAATAAACTCTAGCTTTGAATCAAAGTTAGGTTTGTTATCTTTACAAATAGTTTTGTTCCAAAATTCAAATTCACTGTAATCTCATTTAATTGATTTATATTTTCTATGGCATACCTAGGTCCTAAAACTTCATTTAAAAAAATGAAATACGTCGAAATACAATTCTATATGTTTTCTTAGTACAAATTGTATATATAAGGAAATAACCCAAATAAAAATAAAAACTGCACCAAACCTCAGACACTCTGAACATCACGTGAGGAGGACCAGGCTAGAGTCTCACCTCAGACACTCTGAACATCACGTGAGGAGGACCAGGCTAGTGTCTTCACCTCAGATACTCTGAACATCACGTGAGGAGGACCAGGCTAGTGTCTTCACCTCAGACACTCTGAACATCACGTGAGGAGGACCAGGCTAGTGTCTTCACCTCAGACACTCTGAACATCCCGTGCAGTGGGACCAGGCTAGCGTCTTCACCTCAGACACTCTGAACATCACGTGAGGAGGACCAGGCTAGCGTCTTCACCTCAGACACTCTGAACATCCCGTGCAGTGGGAAGCTGCCAGCGGGTTGCTGCCAGAGGGTTGCTCTTCACATTGTGTAATTGGGATAATGTTCCGTGATTCCCTCTCTTTTGCACCTCCGTGCGTTCCGCTTGAGCGCTCCGGTGCGTTTCAGTATCCTGAGAACGAAGCTGGGTCAGTGAACGGTCGGGTCCCCCTCCCCCCCTTTCGTTGCTCCGATTCATTAGATGAGCCGGCCCTTCTCACCGGAGCAACCAGGACGGAGCACACGCGGACATTTCTCCGGAGTTATGAGGACTTATTTAATGATGAATGGCATTTGGCGTTTCCTGGACAGTCAAATCAATACCGTGCAAATAATTGAACCAGATTTTGGCAGACACGGACAGGGCAATAAATCCCAAAGTGCACCGGCCAAGAATCTGGAACACTATTCCAGTCATTGATAGCCAGAGAGCTTCTCCGTGTGAGGAGAGTGTGAAGTGTGGGTGGCCCCAGTGGCAGGCCTCAGCGCGTTCCCTCAGCAAACCACAGTTGAAGAACACAGCAGCCATGTGCATGCGGTGCTGTAAATTAACAAAGTAATTACTGTAAAACCGAAAGACAGGATCTGCACTGAGAGTCTGGAAGGGTTTCTTTAACGGAGAACTAGAAGCGCTCTAGACCCAAGATCGGCAACAGACGTCCCGGGGTCCAAAACGAACCCACAAGAGTCCCATCCAACTGGCCTGCAATGTTAAAAAAAATGATTTTTTTAAAATGGTATGGACTCCACAACCCGCCTGAAGAACTATTTGTCAAGTTCGTCAAACACCGTTCCAGAACAATGTGTGTAGTTCCGTCAATTTGACGTCGTCATGAAGGGGCGTACCTGGTCTGCAATAATGTCTAGGTATTTAGCACGTGTCAACTTGACAACCACATTAATGCCACGGACACTGGATTCCCCAGCAGGGTTTCCCAGTGACTTTTGTCAGCATTTCCACTGCAACCAATCCCTCTAACTGGTGCCTGGAATTTCTCCCGGCTTTATGTGATCGCGTTGTCACAATTCATGACTCCATCCAGGCCACCTGCCGCAACTCTTCACACACACCTCACATGAGACACGACTCTCCAACAGGATGTACCTGTGAAGTTGTACTAAATTTGTCTCGATGCAAAAAAGCAATCGTGTTCTACATTTGAATTTCCCGTGAAGTGCGGAAGTCGTTTCACGGACGTATTCCGTTTGCATTGTATGGATGAAGTATGTCAAGTGGATTTCACAAGCATTCACACATGCAGTATGTTTAGTCGCGTTACGAAGTGTGGTCTAAATAAGTTATATTGGATATTGAATTAACAATATAATCTAAGTGCCCTGCAGATCGCTGTGCAAGGAAGATCGGCCGTTCGTTTAAGTATTGTTTGCTGAGTGTAGCAACATCTCTCTTCGTCCTGGTCGGTGCCCGTGAGCTGTCTCAGTCTGATAGATCATATCCGCGCTGACAGTGTTTGGCTCAGGTGTTTGAGGTCTGCGGTCGTTTATGCGGGTTCTCGGAGACACATGTTTCCTGCGTGTACATAATGTCCTCGGGACGGTAAAAGAGACTTGAGAGGACGCCAGCTGCATGAGGAATCTGACAGATTATTATAATGTCTTCGTTATGTTCGAATCATCATCATCCTCCCGACAATTAGTTTTTACGAACGACAAGTGCCTGTGAGCTGCGGGGGGCCATTTCCTGCCGTTTCTAATATGCAGTAAAACACCTCCCTGGGTCTCAGCTTGTCACACAATATTCCCTTAATATCTCAGTCATTAACGTTCTGGCACTTGTTAACCTTGTCTCTGACTGCTTTTACAGGGGGTATCTGTCTTAATTATGTTGCTTGTGTTGTTTATGTCTGTTGGACACAAGAAGTCCATTCAGAAGGAAAATGACTAGAGCATGGTGTTGAGAACAGGAGCATTTGTCCTAAACGACAGAAGTACATGAAGTGAAAGAGCACAATGATTGATAACGTTGACAGCTCAGGAGGCGTTTTTTCAGATAATATTCAGATAATATTCAGACAGAAAATATTTGAATTATCGATCCTTTTGTCATTCCAGCGTAAGTGACTAGCTGTTGTGGACACGACGAACCCAGTGGACGGAGTCTGTCTCTATCAATGATTGTGTGAAGACGTTGAGAGCTCAGTACATCCTCCACATGCTTGGTTTTGTTGTGTTTTCTTGGTCACATTTTGGCCAGTCGGTGATATGTATTTTACTTTTGCCTCTTGACTGTAGACGTTGAGACTGTTCTTTTGTGGGTACCATTTAATGACACTGTTAGTTTCTCAAGCTAGACACGCTAATGTGTTTGTTCACTAGCTCAGTTCAGCCATAGTGAGGTGAATTTGACTCTGGTTCTTGAAAGTATGAATGGAGTTTGATTTTGTGGTGAAATTGCATTGCACAGTTGGTGGCCGCAACGCTGAATGCCTTCACGGTTCACAGTGCGGTTTTATGAATAGTGAGAAGGCCGGTGTCAGAGGAGCGAATATGTGATTGGTCGACGGGGGCCGGTGTCAGAGGAGCGAACATGTGATTGGTCGACGGGGCCGGTGTCAGAGGAGCGGACATGTGATTGGTCGACGGGGGCCGGTGTCAGAGGAGCGGACATGTGATTGGTCGACGGCGGGCGGTCCTTGGATGGCCTTGTAGGTGAGGAGCAGAATCTTGCAGCTGATTCTCTGCTTAACAGGGATCCAATGAAGCTGGTGCATTGTGGGTGAAATGTGTTCCCAGGATTTGTCACGTACGTTTCAGACCCTGGCAGGAAAGTTCTGGACGTTGACAATGCATTAAAAAAACTCGTCCTTTTCTTTCTTTTCGTTTTTTCCTCTTTCCTTCTGTGTTCAGCGGTTGTGCATGACGAAAGAGCTGTTACATTGTGGCTGCCTGTTCATGCACGCACTCCTGTTAATCACGATCATACAGAAATGTCTCCCAGGCCGAGTAGCTATTATCAGCAGGTTAAGAGCATACATACATCATCCACACTGTCCTCCTCAATCCTTTCGTTTGCATGTCTTGTCTCAGAGTGGCGAAGTGGGAATTGAGGCTGACCTTTACAGTAAAAATGGTAGAACCATCAAGAGAACAAACTTAGGGTGGAATGTGATACTTTGTTTGAGCATCACAGAGTGAGTCTGAGCGTTTAGCTACTTGGTCCCAGTGGCTCCAGGTGATGGATTGGACTCATCACTGCCAAAGAGTTAGTCGCTACTGAGTTAGCCGCTACTGAGTTAGCCGCTACTGAGTCAGCCGCTATTGAGTCAGCCGCTAATGAGTCAGCCGCTAATGAGTCAGCCGCTATTGAGTCAGCCGCTATTGAGTCAGCCGCTATTGAGTCAGCCGCTCAGCCGCTATGAGTCAGCCGCTAATGAGTCAGCCGCTAATGAGTCAGCCGCTAATGAGTCAGCCGCTAATGAGTCAGCCGCTAATGAGTCAGCCGCTAATGAGTCAGCCGCTAATGAGTCAGCCGCTAATGAGTCAGCCGCTAATGAGTCAGCCGCTATTGAGTCAGCCGCTATTGAGTCAGCCGCTATTGAGTCAGCCGCTATTGAGTCAGCCGCTATTGAGTCAGCCGCTATTGAGTCAGCCGCTATGAGTCAGCCGCTACTGAGTCAGCCGCTACTGAGTCAGCCGCTAATGAGTCAGCCGCTAATGAGTCAGCCGCTAATGAGTCAGCCGCTAAGGAGTCAGCCGCTAATGAGTCAGCCGCTATTGAGTCAGCCGCTATTGAGTCAGCCGCTATTGAGTCAGCCGCTATTGAGTCAGCCGCTATTGAGTCAGCCGCTAATGAGTCAGCCGCTATTGAGTCAGCCGCTAATGAGTCAGCCACTGAAGAGGTGTGAATAGTAAACACTGTCTTATCTAAAAATCCCTCCTTTACACTGTGGGTGAATCAGCAGTAAAAGAGACGGGACGGTCTCTTCACAAGGCATATACAACATTCTGATATTGCTGCGGTCATTGGTAATGTAAACACACTTTGCTGTTGATTCTTTCGGTGGTTTTGTTTCCATGGATGTGCGGAACCTGGTTTAGGACAGAAAGAGAACGTTTGGCACGTTACAGTAATTTTGAGGAATCTTCGATTTAATGTAGATGACATGTAGACTTACTAGTGGAATAAAAGTCATGATACTGTCCAAGAGGGATTTCGCACGGAAGAAAAGTAATGTGGAATAAATAAAAGTGGAATAAAAGTCATGCTGCCGTCCAAGGGGGATTTCACACGACATGATGTGGAATAACATCCATAAACTTAACTATCTGGTTTCTATGTATCATGAATAAAATAATAAGAAATACATTTCTATATTATTTATAGTTTATTAAGTGTTTGAAAAAGTTAGTTTGTACTTCAGTGTGTTTTAACCTGAGAGAATGCAGTTATTAACCACAGGCATGAAGAGCTGCATACATGTGGATGGATGTGGAAAGCTGCTCATTCTGTAGACACTAACACTAATTACAGCTATATGATTAAAACACACTGACATCTTGAATGCTGGCTGGTCGATAGTTGTGGCAAATGTAAGCCGTTAGATACAAGGAGTTGTGAAATACCACCAATTTAACACAAATAAAAACAGTTCTTAAGCACTCAGCCGGTGCATATTGGCCATACACTGTATATTTTCAATACAACGCCCATTAGCCAATCAGCATTCAGGATTTTAACCACATGTTTTTAAGACCATATACCACAGGTATAAATCATATCACCTTTAACTGCTTTAATTCCACGTGTAACTGGTTTGTTTTAACGATACAGCAGCTCAGGTGTTGGTGGAATTTTGCCTAAAATACAGTGACATACCGCGTTAACCATACACTGAACCACACCCCCTGGTGCTTTATGCCTTATTTTCCCGCGGAAAATATGCATCGGCAACAGTAGAAGTGTCACTATGTGAAGTCGAAGGTAAATATACAGATAGCGTGTGACTCTATACCCCACGGGCCAGGTCAGCGATGGGACAGACCCCCTCTGGGGGGTCAGAGGGCACCGCCTCCCTATGGAGAGAGAACCAGACAGGAAGCCAGCCTTTAAATAGAGCCCTCCCTCCCTCCCTAGAAGTGATACATTTCTCATGCCAGTGGCTTCCAGTGAGAAGGGGAGGGGGTGGGTGCTCCGTCTCACAGGAGACCCTCAGCACACAATGTATTCCATATGTGGCCCAGTGGAGGAACCGAGGCTCCCTGCCCGGCACATCTGGCTCAGAACACCTAGGCAACGTGCCGCCGAGTTATTTCTCGTCGAGGATTCTCCTCGTCACTCGGCTCCCACTCGCGAGTTCGGCGGCTGTCGTCCGACGTGACAAACTACGCGACAGAGACATTGCATGTTTAGATCGCAGAACGTTTTCCCCATTTAAATGTTTCACAGTTATCGCACGCTCACCTGGGTCCGCGCTGCTTTACGCAGAAAGAGCGCGGGAAATTAACGGGCCGATAGTTCGCGGTAGATACCCACACGTGGAAACCCGGCCTGGCGCGAAGATTAGGTCAGAAGCGCCTGTCGGGTCTCCACGACCTCAGCCGAGGCACAGAATTCTCACTTTTGTTCTGGGACACGGATAAAGGAACGAGCGAGTCTGAGATCAGGCGTCTCTCCCGCCCCTCCCTCGCCTTATTACCTCCGTCAGCCCTGATGTGGGCTGAGGGGGGGGGGCTGTTGCATGACAGGACACACAGCTCGGGCCCATGCGTGAGAAGGCTGCCTGCCTCTGGCTGAGCTTATTTTCTTTTCGTGACCACGTCCTCCCCCTCTGTCACTGCCGGCACCTCCCAGACGACCCCCTCTGACCCCGTTCACGCCCTCGTTAGCCGGCGCGCCGCTGGTTTATTTGCTCTGGCCGGCCGCCTGTGTGAAAGGCTCGTTCTGACCGGGCTTAGTGAGAGGTTGGGGGGCGTACCGGGTTGCGACGAGGGGGGTACGAGCCGAGGAGGCGTTCGTGTTCGAGTGGGGGGTTGGGTGGCAGGAGGAAGGGAGGAATGAGCGTGTGGTACTGCTGCACGGGTTTCGCTTGCTAATGTGTGCGAACACAGTGTGCGTGCTAACGTGTGACTGTGCGTGCTAACGTGTGACTGTGCGTGCTAACGTGTGACTGTGCGTGCTAATGTGTGACTGTGTGTGCTAACGTGTGACTGTGTGTGCTAACATGTGACTGTGTGTGCTAACTTGTGACTGTGCGTGCTAACATGTGACTGTGCGTGCTAACTTGTGACTGTGCGTGCTAACTTGTGACTGTGCGTGCTAATGTGTGACTGTGCGTGCTAACGTGTGACTGTGTGTGCTAACGTGTGACTGTGTGTGCTAACATGTGACTGTGCGTGCTAACTTGTGACTGTGCGTGCTAACATGTGACTGTGCGTGCTAACTTGTGACTGTGCGTGCATGCTCTCTCGCGTGTGTTTCACCTGCCTGCCTGGTCTAAGAGAAATGTGCCCCCCCCAGTGTAGCTGCTTTTGAGGAACGACAAGCACATCCAGGTCACCCAGAGTTTAGAGACTCGAATCCACAGAAGCCGCTGGGGAAAAGAAGTACACTTAGTGGATTTGTATCCACGGACATTTGGTCATATGCACACTGACAGTTGCGTGGCCGGATGGAATTTTAAGAATACAGGCTCCATTGAAAATGCATTCATTGCGGTCGAAAAACCCCCAGAAGAAATCACTTCGAATTAGATTTCGAGGAGGAGTGAATCACGCAACTACGCAATTCTTAAATTTGGCATCAATAACAGCCTTCTATGCCTGGAATATTTCCCGTCAAAAGTGTGATTCTTAAAAAAAGATTCCAGACTCTATAATTGCTCGTTACGTATTACAACAAGATCACTCTCGGTCTGTTACATTGTTTTCTTTCAACAAATCTCATGTCCCGTTAACAGAATACTTCTTTGTGTATGTCCTAAAGTTATTTCAAAACACTATCAAGCAGTTAGTTTGCTGAATCGGCAAAGAGACACCCTGAATTTTAGTAAATGTTACAAATAATAATTCATGTTTCGTGTTTTTCTCTGTTTGCACTGTTCGTGTACGTTTTAAAATGTGTCTTTTAAATGTTGCAGCCATGGGTCTGAACGAATTCACGGTGTGTGTAAACAGACATGGCGAAATAAACCTGATTCTGTTTCTAAAACAACTGCAATCTCAGAATTCTCCAAACTCTTTCAAGACTGTGGCCTGTGAAAAAAAAAAGTTGCAGAAAATTGCAGAAATTTCTCAAAGAGAATGTTTCGTAGACACGATTAATCTTTTCTCGACAACTCCTTCTGATCTATTCGAGATGTGTCTTAGCTAGACATGTAAAAGGCAAAAGAATAAATCCCTGAACAAGGAAAATAAATGACGTGAATGTGCTGGTCCAAGCCTTTAAACCTGAGAGACTACAGGTTATTATCCGTCAAGTTCACCGGCCATATCGATGACAGGGACATCGTAAGGTTAAAAAAGGACACCGTTAAAAAAAAAGGAGAAAAAAGTTATCGAAACCTTTCCTTAGGCATTCATTAGGCTACAGGAAAGAGATCCAGGACCGCAGTGTAACAACCGCCACGACCATCTGAAAACACTCTTCGCCTTCACCGGAGATCTGGTTTCATCTCATTATGCTGACGGCGGTCACACCGTATGTGTGTGTTTGAACGGGCTGCAATGGGCTGGATAACTCTTGGGTCGGAGACACTATGTACTGTGAGACCGATATTGTGACGCCATCTTTACCATTTCAATGAACAACATTAGCTAGGTGTCATTAGTGTTTTCTGAGACGATGAACCCGGAGGTTTTCGAGGTGAACAATCTTGAGCGCAATATTACTGACGTCTTGTATTGTATACAGCTGGTGGTATGTGGCATGTTTAAATGTAGTGCGATTGTGACAGAGTTAATCCGTGATTAAATCGCACTAGTGTAACCATGTAACGGCAGGCCGTGATGCACCAGGGCTTGGCTGACTGTGAGAACAGAACATACGATACGGCCCGCTGTCCTTTCGTCCAATCACCCCTAGCCGCCTGTGTGATTCATTGGTGTGAGAGTGAGTTATGGGGCTGTAGTGCAGCGGTGTCAGGGGGCGAGGGGTTAATGCTTTCCCGGGGGCCCCGGAGGAACCACAGACACCCCGGGTACATGACATGAAGAGAAACCTCATCGCCGCACCCCCGCATGACGTGCGAATGGGAGAGAGGCTCCAGCGCGGTGAAAAAACATGACATCAGAGTTCAAGCTTTTCCTCGTCCGAACGCACCGTCCTTCATCCTCCAGCCTCTTCTGTGATCCTCTGTCAGGGCCCCAATCAAACCTGTGCATCCTAACCTGATGACAGTTGAGCGGAGCGGTGGGACTGATGCTGCCGTAACCTGAAGCCCCCCTTGGTTTTTTCCTTCCCTAGGAAATAAGGAAGAGTCCTGATTTCGTGCTCATTGCAACGGTAACTTTGCTTCTCTGGCATTCTGTGATCCCCCCCCCCTCCCCCATTCATAATAAATCTGCTCACTTAAAGCCGGACCCTCTTATCTATCAGCTTGAATGCTCCGTCTGTGTCGTTATGGTGACATATGAGAGAACAGGGCCCTCACAGGTGCCTCAGTACGGAGACTTATGGCCTGGGCCTGCTTTTACTACAACCGGCAGGGAAACCAGACGCTACAAAAGACCTGGCTCCTCATCAACTTCACAAGCAAATTTAGCAGACAATAAATCAACCCAAGGACTTGAGACAGACGCAAAAGACGGAATGGAGGGCTTGTCAGTTAAGCTTGTGCTTTCTGAAGCTGAGAACTGTCGCGCGTAAAACTCATCTGATTTGGCATGACTGTGTGTTGAAAAAAAGATACAGAAAGGATTCATCTTTGAGTATCCATAAAGTTAGGTAGTTTGCAAGAATAAGTCTATGGGAGGCATTGATGAGCGCAGTCCTACTTTTAACTATATCTTTGTGGATCTGGCAATGGACAGAGCTAGCTGTGGCGATGCCTACTGCAAAGTTTGGTGGAAGAGGGATAATGGTCTGGGGCTATTTTGCAGTGCCATGCAGACGAATCACGCTGCTTATGCTTTCACTGCCTAGCTTTCACTGCCGAGCCACCAGTCTTCAACTCCTCATACGGAGTCACGATCGGATGCTTCTGATTCATACATCCGTTACGCCATGTGTCTCTCTGCCTGTAATACTACTGGGACTGGAGGGTACTCTACAGGGGGTTGCCCAATAGGAGCATCCACGCACTGCCCCATTACCGCAGCTACATCTGAAATCACTGCAAGCCACATCAAATGTTTGTTCAAACAAATCATGTCTGTATGACGGACCACGTAATTTGTCTTGGTCCACGCGTACCGAGAGAAATGCTCACGAACGTTGGTTTAGCAGAACCCGGCCACACACGAAACCCACAATTGTCAGCAGGCAGACGAAGGTGAAGATCTCTGTAGCACTTCTCAGAGTTTTTCTAGTCCTACTCGTGGACGATACGCTAAACTATACGCTTGAATATCAGACACTCATCCACAATGTGGTTCCTTTGTTTTGCACACTCGTATACAGTAATGCACTGAAAAGGAAAGACGATGTAGCAGCCTGCCTTCAGGCAAACAGTTTATATAGGTAGCCATGAGATCATTACTGGTAAGCCTGTTATGACCCCCGTCCACACAATACAGGTCTCTAGGAACTCGGTAATCATCTGCAGGCACGCAAATACCAAGCACTGCCTCCGCTCTGGAGGTGCACAATCTCTGTTCCGTGAGTTATATAAATGCCTTTGCCTTCTCTAGGATACTACACGTTCCTCCTCTCGCTGTAAACATCCACCACTTCATTTATTAAAGGGTCTGGTATTCATTGATGACCATATGGTTGCGTGATTGAACACGTGATTGAAACATGCCTTGGCGTTTGATGTTAATGTGTGACTTATGGACTTTTCTCAATTCTGTGGATCAGAGTGAACTTGGCGGAATTACTGAGATACTATTCCCACTCTTCCTTAACATTTTAAAAGGATGTGCACACTGTATATCAGTTAAGTCAATCCCTATACCCATAATGAGATTGGAAACATTGTGTATTCTTAGATGTACAAAGATCTAAATGACATTGACTTACCTCAAAGAGTACCTCAAAGATCAGTATTGGCCCCATTAAAACTGTTAATATTCATAAATTAATTGCAACAAATAAATTGAATAAACATTTTCACCTATACAGCAATGATACAGTGATCTATACATCAGGTTCAAATATTTTAAATACACAAGGTAACTCAAAGAGGAATTAAATTAATCAAACAAAATCCTATATCACATTGGTACACAGAAGAAAAAAAAACTCTATAACAAATAATAAAAATTATGCAAATGATAATGGTAATAAATAATGCAATATGTGCAGAGACAACACATTAAAGTTTGGATTGTTTGAAAAACGTGTTTTTTTTGCAAAACACATTACATCAAAAAAGCAATTACCTATAAGATTTAGTTATACAATAATATTGAAAAAGGGTTTTACTATATCCATCAAATGCGAATTGGGCATGAAAGAACTTTATAAGGCAGGGCATTAAAGTACTTTTTAAAAAGCTTGTTTTATATTGTTTGTATAATGTACAGTTTATTTTTTGTTTCTATTATATCATTTGATTACTATAATTATTGAAATGATTTATTTTATTTTTGTATTTGGTAACGAATTGGTGCACCTTAAACCCTGCCTTAAACCCAAATTACATTTGAAACAACCTATCAGTTAAAATATCAACTATAAACACATTCAAATAAATTGCAAGCAGTACATATTTTGACATATATATATATATATATATCAAATGCAAAAAATATATATTGTTATTTTTCAGATGAAGGCCCTGATTTAAGATAATCTGGTTTATTATTAACAGATCTATCAACATATGTAATTGATAAAGAAGAGGTGCTGTTATTGGTGAAAACTGATCCCTTGTCAATATCAATGATCTTGTTGGAGTTGTAGTAGTAGATGAAAAGAAAAAATCCTGGAGAAAGATGAAGCAGAGTTATAATCGCAGGTGCAATAGCTTTAGAGGAACTATGACTTTCAGAAACTATGACTTTCAGAAAATATGACTTTCAGAAAATATGACTTTCAGAAAATATGACTTCCCGTTGGCCATTTTGAACACACACTTTGTCTTATTGTGTCCACACCTAAACACCCTCTCTATCATGTCCTTCAGACACATTTTCCAGGCGATATATTCATAGGATGGAGGTGGGCGGAGCTTACTGTAGTCCGCTATTGACTTACCTTTCCACGTGCTTAAAGCAACAGCACCCCCAAGTGGCTTGCCTGAGTGGGCGTCCTACAGTTACAGAATTCTGTTTCTACTCAAGCTCCCACAACGTTTTACCCAAGCGCGCATAAACATAGTCTGCTCCCAAATCCACATGATAACCTGGAAGAGGTGTTAGTGAGGCCAGAGTGGGCTGCACTCTGGTCTGTGTGGGTCCTAACGCCTGAGTATAGTGACGAGGACACTATACTGACAAAAAGCACCGTCCTTCGGATGAGACGTTAAACCGAGGCCTTGACTCTCTGTGGTCATTAAAAACCCCTTACTTCGTAAGAGTAGGGGTGTAACCCCGGCATCCTGGCCAAATCTGCCCCTTGTCCTCTGTCCATCATGGCCACCTAATCATCCCCATATATACACTAATTGGCTTAATCATCACCGTCTCCTCTCCACCAGTAAGCTGGTGTGTGGTGTGTGTTCTGGCGCAGTATGGCTGCCGTCGCGTCATCCAGGTGGGTGCTGCACATTGGTGGTGGTTGAGGAGATTCCCCTTCCTGTGTAAAGCGACCTTGGGTTTGAGAAAGGCGCTATATAAATTGAACGTATTATTATTATTATTATAACCGAACGGCGAGAAAACACAAGATGCCTAGTTGGCTGTGTACACTATATAGCACTATATTGTGGGAATATGTGTCCACTCAGCCAAAAGAGCATTTCTGAGGTAAGGCACTGATGTTGGACGATAAGGCCTGGCTGGCAATCACCATTCCGATTCATCCCAAAGGTGTTCAATCAGAGTGAGCTACTGCTTCAGGCTACTCCACCTTCTCCACATTGACCACCAATGGACTTCCTACGGGCCCCATTTCTTTGTTTGGTGGAGTTGCACAGAAGGCCAGCTCTGGGTTCTTGTGCGAGCAGCTGCGCTTCGTGTCTATGTCCTTGCACATTACTTCTTGTCCTTCAATGAGTTAGGGATTTCTTTTACCAGGTGACCTTCTTCCACTGCTTTTGACGGTGGAGAAGGGTCATTCAGACTGGTCTGCAGTCACGCAGCCATAACAAATTGGCCATTGTAAAAGTTGTTCGGGTCTTTACTGCTGGCCATTTCAACCGCATCCAACATGCTGACTACAATACCTGATTGTTTGCTTAACATCTCATCTACCCGGACTTTGGGACGGGCCCTTTTCGGCGTTTGATCAACTTTATTGGCTCCAGCCAGCATAATGTTTCGGCGTTATCAGTGTATGTCATGTACGCCTCGTTCCGTCCTTTAGGGTTCTGGAGCTATAAACATAAGCTCGAGTGTTCGTCTTTTGTCAGGTGACATTGTGGAAAAACGGCAACCACCACCAACTGGAGCCCAGTGGTTATTGAACAATGCCTACCTTGGAATGAGTTGAGAATGCTGAAGATATAATAGCACGGGACGGTCATTGGACCAAAACAGAAGAAGGCAAAGCCCCAGGTGATCCCCAGAAGGACGCAGAGTCCCAGGATGCACAGGGTGTTGTTCGTCGGCGAGTTTGGCTGGCCCGCGGCGCCCTTCGTCTTCGTCATCATGAAGATCTGCCTCGCCAAGACGATGAATATGGTCACGGTGGCGACGAACACGCAAGCGTAGTAGCCGATGTTAACGCCGTAATGGATGTTCACGTCGTTGATCCAGCACCTGAGAAGAAGGAGGAGGACAGCGCCAGTTGACGAGGGGATAATTGATCGATCATTTGAGCGATTGATCGTATCCTTAGGCAAAGACAATTCCAAAAGTCGTATTTCCCCTTACATGTTCAATTTCTTTCCGTCGTCCGTGTCTATCGATATCAACACGTATTTCCTCAGTACCACAAGGACGATGACAACTACAGCTGGAAACGCTAGAGAGAAGAACAATTTACAAGAACGACTTTCACAGGCTTGACAAAACGCCTCTCACTTCTTAGTATTTGTGTGCGATCGGAGAATAGTATTCTGTCGGCGATGATGTGTTAATCAATCGTGCGCGGAATAATGAGAATCTAATGCGCCGCAATAAGACTGTGTTCTCACCCCATCCCACAACGTTAATTGTTCTCATATAATGATTGATGTCCGAGGTGGGTCTCCCCAGTTGCAGGTACAGGTGGACAGCTTCAACGAGGAACCAGGTGAACGTGGCCAACAATGAAAAGTGCATTGCAGCCCCTATAATCACACAAGGAACATAGCTCGCCAGGTCCGCAATGGGCTGGTTTAGCAGAAACGTCATGTTCAGGACGAACAAAGCCACGAAGAGGTTGACGAGGATCTTCGTGGTCTGGCTGGATTTGGTCCTCCTGTGGGATTAGAGAGGAAAGTAATCTGTCATTCTGGTGTCCGCTAGCTTGCCATGGCCAGTCTGCTGTAGAGCTCTACTGGTCGAGGACGACAATCTGTACTTTTTCTGCTGAGATACCTCATAACGCAGTGCATGAAGAGGGCCACCGCCAAGAAGAACATGGACAACCCACAGCCGAAGGAGGAAATGTACGTAAGAGACGCCACATCTGAGGCACTGATGTTTTTCGGTGGCGAGGACTGTACAGACACAATACGGAGAGAGCGAGCGACCACGTAAACAGGTTTATACGCGACACAAAGGGGCACAGGAAGAGGGAAACACCAGACGAGGTACAGGACGTCTCACCATTAAAATGGCAAAAAACGTTAGATGGTTACACTGGCAGGTGATGCTGCTGCTGTTGTCCTCCACTGTTAGACAGCCGTCCCTGGTCCAATTAGGAAGGTTCCCTGAAAGAGAACAATATGTCACGAGCCGTTCTGTTAGAACTTGATGGATGTCTGTCTTTTAACCGAAATGAACGTTCCGTAAACGAAAATGAACAAAACACAGAAAAAAAGTGTAATACCTTCTCCGTTCCAAGAATTACAATGCGCTTCTAATCCGTTCTGTTCAATAAAAATGTTTGCGCGTTACTCTTCATTTAATCGTCAAGCATTCAGATCCAAAGATGAGTGTGACACCTCAATTACCTTGACGATGTTGCTGTACTGAATATTGATTGGGTCTGTGAGATTAGCTATGGGAACTCCCATGTCGATTCCAAACACCTCATCGTTTAGGACAATGCTCTTTTTTACATCCTAGGTAGAGGGTTGAAAAGGGTCAAGAAAATCACCGACCGTTGGTCAACGGTAACGTGATTATCCACGATGCATCGGTGTAACACACTAGTGTTCTAACAGTCTAGTGAGCTAGTTTCAGTAATAAAGTTCAATTTCCACAACATTTAAAAAAGTTTAATGATAATAATTTGATAATAAAATACCTAGAGTATCAAATAATCATATTTTTCCTCAATACACATTTAGCGAAAGATCACAAAAATGGCAAATACCCAATACCATAAGGTGATTAGGAAAATTATATAAAACTTAGATTAAGATAGATGTTATCCCGCAAAAAGAGGAACGCTGCCATCATGGAATGCCACCCGTGTTCCAGGGAATCACACCCCACCACCAGCTTGGCGTTTTCCCACAATGCATTCTGGTGCCACCACTTCCCCCCGGTAAACAATACACACGAACACTTTGCATATATGCTTTGCATTTTGACGTTGTGCACCATTGGCCACGAGGCTCTATCCAAAGCTGTTTTCAAACTACAATAGTTGCATTTGTACAAAAGAGACCTGAGGCCAGAATCCCGTGTGAGATTTTGGAAAAAGAATGAATGAAGAATGAAAAGCGTATATATGTTGCACTCCACCTTCCAGAGTGACGTCACACTCTTTCAACTGATACCCCCCGTAGCTAATTGAGGTGTTGACCGTGTTCCTAATTGACCACGATACAGTTGTTCATTTATTTTTGTAATACATTTTTCAATTTGACAGTAGGAACTTTTTGTGATAAAGGGAAAACATTTTATTATTATAAATTAATATTTGGTTTAACAACAAAAAACGTTGTAAATTGTCTCAAACCATGGATGAAGTGCAAGGGAAAAGCTAGGCACAGAGCCAGAACAACGTTCGTGCTATTCATTCCAAACAAGGGAAAACAAACACTTAACAACGAACGGAAAGATAAACTCTATGTAAAACCGAATGCGCTACTGAGGAACTTTCCAAATGCATGCAAAACAGTATCACTATATCTTTCAGTGCACACCTCTAGATACCCGTGACTTCAAATAATGTCCAACCTCGTCCAACCACACCCAGTGACCTAAATACCACTGCTAAATACCAATTACCAAACTCGAACCAGGTGTGTGACAAATCAAGCACTTAACTGAATGGTGTGAGCTAACTGAAAAACACCCAGAGTGAGGAAAAGTCCAATATTTTTTTATACTTTTGAAAGCCATTGTATTGTATTACATTTTATTGACACCCCAGCATAAAGCGATTGATCTATACACACTTATTTTTTCATCTGATGCATTTCGCAGATTTGACATGGGACCACCTAAAGTGCACATTTCTTTGAATAATGTTTTATCGAAATGATTGCTGGCGCCACCTGTCATCCCAAATTCTTCACTTATAACAGTACAATTTAAACAAAGTAATGTTAATTTTTACCTGGGACATTTTGGGAAAGACAAGAACTCCGACAAAAGTGCCGTTTTTCTGAAGTGCCGCTTCATGGGACTCCTTCGAAATAGTCACAGATCGATTGAAATTCTCACCCAGTGCATTCTGTTTTTCAACAATCTAAAATGAGAACAATCTTTATCAGAGCACAGCCCTTGGTGTTAAATTAAACAAAAAACATATTACTGTAATAAGAAGCCGAGTAAACAACATGCCTCTAATATCCATTTCACTACACTTACACTCATTCCGTTGGTCGCGGAAAACCCAAAGTTGATTTTGTTGGGGTAAACTTTATCCAGTTTACTTATGATTCCTTTAACATCGCCCAAAGAAATGCCTGCAGTGCTGGCCTCTCCCATCATATTAAGCAGCGAGGATAGATTTTTCATTGTCCCGCTGTAGTTTGAGAACATCAAAACATTTAGAGGATCTTAGTTTGCCATGTTCTAGACTTTACCGTGAACATAAATCATATCCTTCAAATGAGTGGTTCCCATCCAGGGGCACTAGGGCCCTGTGGGGTAGCTGGAGTATCAATAGGAGATACGTGAGAGAATTCAGTACATCATAGGCTTATAAGTAAAATAAAATTAATAAAACAGGGTACTTCTGAGACAATCTGCACAGAGCCATATCCGGTTGGAATTCTGAAAGAGTTTGGGATTTAACCACTAGGGGCCGCTATAACCACCACTGTTAATACCACTGTCAACTGACATCTGCTGAACCAAAAATACAATATGTGTTGCCAGTGGCTATATTATAATATTGCCATATTATTAGTTATGCTTCTTCAAGTGTAAACACTGCGTCCTGTGCAGCACACAATCCTCTATCTTCATAACGTTCTCTGTCTCTCCGATAAAAGCATGAACCCCCCCCACGCCCACAAACATATTTAACGTGTAAATACTTACGAAGCCGATGCAGCGTTTATCAACCCATTCGACGATTCCAGGTGGGAACCCGTTAAATGTATATCGGGTTCTTTCACAGGGTTGACACATGTCCAACAACGTATTTGTTTTGCGTCAATAATAAATGTATCTGGGCTCAGATCTGACAATCAATCAAAAGAAGAAAAAAAAGAATACTACTGAGACCACCTTTCAATGTCTGTTATGAATGGCTACATAAAAGCCACATTACACTATAGTGTATATATTGGGAATATTTGAAATGTTCACTGCACCTTTGCAATATTCAGCGTTAAAGTCTGACCTTACTCCACAAACAGCGAATCCCAATGTGGGACGGTCTATAAGAAAATGTATAAAGCAAAGTTAAAGCATACTCAACTGACAAAGGAAATGCAGTATTACTCTATGTTCTGTAGATGCTAATACTATCAATGAACGTTTAACAAACTATCAATTAATAAACAGCTCTAGGTTAAGGATAGGGTAGGAGATAAAGTTAGGGTAGGAGTTATGGTTAGTAGATAGTGAGTTACAATTTTGCTGACACTTAAATATTTAAGTCGAAAACACTTGCACAAAAAATATAAAATGAACTATACCTGTGGCGTTTGGTGATTGAGAACATGTGGCATTTCGTCGTGGAAAAAACAATTTAACGTTTTGCTTGTCGCTAGTGTTGTTTTTTGTTAGAGTTATTAACGTTGAACTGGAATTCTGTCTCAGCGTCAATGTGGAGTTGAATTGTGCATTACACTTTTCTGAAGATATGCACAGCATTACAATAAAGTATTTCGATGCATTTGAATAAAGACCGACTTTAAGTTTTATATAAAGTGAGCCTACCTGAAGTTGTTTGGTTTTTTTCGTCAACGGATAAAATGCAGAGGTGTGTCATGTTATGCTGTGACACACAGCCTCTTACGAATCCTGAAAACAGAACTTTTTAGTCATATTATCATCACCTGAGTAGTACCTTCACCTGCCCACTAAAATGTATTGGTTATCCTTCACCTGTACAGTTAGTCTGATATACAACCGCGTTGGATTTTTGAATAATTCCTGAATACGTCTCATTGTACACGATCAGTACTGCCAAACCTGTACAAACACAAAAAGATTGAAAGTGGTTATGAATGATATACATTATATATAGTTCACAATGTAGCGACCCTGGTAAGATCACTACTCGCCCCAGTAATGGGGAGGTCTCTATTTGCGGTGGGTCGTGTGCTCGTCTGTGGAACTGAAGGTCGCATGTTCAACTCCCATTTCAGTAGCCTGTGGTAGTTGTAAGGTCAAACTGCATTTATTATTAACTTATTGTATTGCAACATTTTGTCAATCGGAGGAGAAGAGCATGTCGATTTTGGAAGAGGAACATCTATCACATCGGTGTTTGTATGCGCTCTTAGGGATTTAACTAGAGCCTGTGGAAATGAGTGGTTAAACACATCTGTTATGTGTGGCGAATACGCACAGAGAGAGTAAGCATGTTTCTAATCGCGGAAGTGCGACGCAGGTTTAACAAATGCACAGCTCAGACAAGCAATGGTTATACAGGCAATGGTCGGCATCGAGAGGTCAGGCGTAGGGTCAAGGTCCACAGCAGCGAGGCAAAAACAAAGAATGCCTCTGGACAGGCAGGAAGGTCAGGAGGGAGATCACAAGCTGAAGTGCAGACTGGAGCGGAGAAGACAATAACAGGCAAAAATAACTGTACACAGGAATCGATCATCTATTAGTCAGGAATCGATCAGTATTACACAGGAATCGATCAGTATTAGACAGGAATCGATCAGTATTAGACAGGAATCGATCTGTATTAGACAGGAATCGATCACTATTAGAGGAATCGATCATCTATTAGTCAGGAATCGATCTGTATTAGACAGGACTCGATCAGTATTACACAGGAATCGATCTGTATTAGACAGGAATCAATCAGTATTACACAGGAATCGATCAGTATTAGACAGGAATCGATCAGTATTAGACAGGAATCGATCTGTATTAGACAGGAATCGATCACTATTAGAGGAATCGATCATCTATTAGTCAGGAATCGATCTGTATTAGACAGGACTCGATCAGTATTACACAGGAATCGATCTGTATTAGACAGGAATCAATCAGTATTACACAGGAATCGATCACTATTAGACAGGAATCGATCAGTATTAGACAGGAATCGATCTGTATTAGACAGGAATCGATCACTATTAGAGGAATCGATCATCTATTAGGAATCGATCATCTATTAGTCAGGAATCGATCAGTATTACACAGGAATCGATCAGTATTACACAGGAATCGATCAGTATTAGACAGGAATCGATCAGTATTACACAGTAATCGATCAGTATTACACAGGAATCGATCAGTATTAGCCAGGAATCGATCAGTATTACACAGGAATCGATCAGTATTACACAGGAATCGATCAGTATTACACAGAATCGATCAGTATTACACAGGAATCGATCTGTATTAGACAGGAATCAATCAGTATTACAATCAATGAATCATGAATCAGTATTAGACAGGAATCGATCAGTATTAGACAGGAATCGATCTGTATTAGACAGGAATCGATCACTATTAGAGGAATCGATCATCTATTAGTCAGGAATCGATCAGTATTACACAGGACTCGATCAGTATTACACAGGAATCGATCTGTATTAGACAGGAATCGATCAGTATTACACAGGAATCGATCTGTATTAGACAGGAATCGATCACTATTAGACAGGACTCGATCACTATTCGACAGTAATCGATCAGTATTACACAGGAATCTATCAGTATTACACAGGAATCGATCAGTATTAGACAGGAATCGATCAGTATTACACAGGAATCGATCAGTATTACACAGGAATCGATCAGTATTACACAGGAATCAATCAGCAAGCTGTGGTACGAACAATACCTCGCAATGGAGTAAAGACAGGTGTGACTATTTATAACGAGAGTCAATAAGGAACAGGTGTGAGTATTCAGGTGATTTAGATCTGGGATGAGCGTTATACTCCTATCTACCCGTAGAGGGCGTGCTGGGGCAGGCAATGAATGTGTCTGAGGAGAGGATCTTACCCCATGTGACAGAGAAGAAAAAGAACAAAACGTACAAACCTACGTGTGATGGTATAGGAATGTAAGTGTGTAAATAGACTATTGAGCAGTGTAGACTTTCATTTAAAACAACGTATGTTTAAGTCTTTTATAATCTACCTGGGAGAAGATGTGAGAGATCAGATTAGGTGTGCTTGGTATGAATCGACATTCATTAATTTGTATTAGCACATACTATCTTGATACTACATTTCAAGGACAAAGAAGGTGGTCCAGACGTCTAACATCCTGCTTCCAGTGCACACGTACTTGTGTGCAGTGTTCTGTTCACGTGTACTCGTTTATGTTAATTATAATCATTAATTTGCTGTCAGCTATTCTGTGTCATGCATTTCCGCCGTTTAGTTATTTTGTTCATTGAGTAAATAAAGAAATTATATAAAATATCCCAGGAGTATCTCTGCGCCAGTGTCATACTCTACCCAGCACCATGACAATACATTTTGTTCGGACTGACTGAGAGTTCTGCAAAAAATGTTGTTATTGGCAGAGTATCTAACCCTTTCTTTGTCTATTAACACAAATTAATTTACCACCTCGGGATGTCACCAGTCGGTCCTAAAGTTTAATCTCACCTGATCTGACTTCTGACATAAAAGCCAAGTGAACACATAGACAAATACAGAGTATACACAAGTTAACCGCACTCTGCGAACGCAGATAAACACTCACTTGGGCTGTTATCACAGCTACCGGCAGAGAACAGCACCGCTGTGGTCAGACAAAATAACCAAAGTTTCCCCTCCATTTATACTCTATCTTTAATCTGCAAAGTCCCAAAGGAAACGTATTATTAGTCAGTTCAATAAACAAATATTAATAAACAAATATATATATATGTTTTCTTTCAAAAGAAATGTCGTCTGTGGGAAAAAGTGCTATTACTGAAATGAGCAAAATGGCTTAACGAAATGAATATAAGCAATTGTAAGGATTCTTACCCATCAGATGAGCTTACCTGCCTGCTGATGTCTTCCTGACTTCCTGTAACAGTTAACACCAGGTCCTGAAATGGCACCATGTTGACATTGAGAACTTTTAAATTTACCTTGCAAATAAGAGCCACGGTAATGAAGTCACCGTGTGAGTATTTCTAGGTTCTGACTGTCTTTTTACAGCCACTGTTCTTCAACATCTTATCGTCTTCCCATCGAGGGTTTGGCCTGGGTGTCTGTGTAAACGCTAGTCGACTGATGAAATGTTGACATGATGCAATGTTATGTTTTAATTATATATTTGAAATAATTATTAATTAATAATTATACATTTATTATTATTTAAAATAATAAATGCATTCTTCGGGTTTGAGCTGGGATGCTATTTACAATCGTATAAAGAGTACTGAAGTAGAAATGAAGTGGGTCCATCTTAACACAATGAATATCTCTATTAAAACAGCACTTTAAAAGTTCAGCGACACCAGTGCGGGAGAGGGGAGTGGATTCTGTTGTCCTAGTCTTAAAGGGATGTTTGTTCGGCCATTTGGGTGCCAAGACAGAGAAGAGTTAGCACTTAGCTGAGTAGGAGTTGCCCTAACGAAGGAGTTGGACCAAGAGACCAGAATGAAGATTTTAGTATTGCCTGAAGGTATGGAAGGGCAATTACCCTTATTGCTTTGAAGGCAGGCACCATTGTTTTCTACGGGGTGCAACCTAAGCAGAGGAGCACGATGGCATATAAGAACCTGGTAGGTTGACCACCAGGCGGGCTGTGAGAACCTGGTAGGTTGACCACCAGGGGGGCTGTGAGAACCTGGTAGGTTGACCACCAGAGGGGGCTGTGAGAACCTGGTAGGTTGACCACCAGGGGGCTGTGAGAACCTGGTAGGTTGACCACCAGGGGCTGTGAGAACCTGGTAGGTTGACCACCAGGCGGGCTGTGAGAACCTGGTAGGTTGACCACCAGAGGGGCTGTGAGAACCTGGTAGGTTGACCACCAGGGGGGCTGTGGCGTTCTTGATAATTATTACAGTTGTTTGATGGCACATTCACAGAGTCTTAAGAATAGCAAGTTGCAGTATTTCAGCCTAAGAAATAACCAGTGTCTTGATTAGTAACGTATACCATGTCCAGTTTGGGGTAAGATTGTACTCTAAATATGTAAATATCCAGATAATGTCTTTGTGGGCCACATGGGGACAAAACAGAACCAGAAATAAAACACTGTCCCACGAATTTCCCCCCGAAAAATCACGGTCAATGACAACATGGGCTACTATGCATAGAATTTCTTGGTAACCCTATGCAACTGAAAAATTAAATGTTCTTCAATTTTCAAAACAGCAGGGTGGTCAGTGAGTTTGTTTCCAGACGTTCTATTGCTTCAGTACATAGAGAACCTTTAGTTCAGTGAAACGGAGGAACAAGCGCTTGCGAACCATGATTCCATGTGACAGATAACGTGGATGCAAATCGTTCATTCTGTCGAGGTGCCAGCAGATACCTGCACAGAGGTTTTTACAGAAATGCAAATACACCATGCAAACGACCCCTCGTGCCAAAGACTTGTTTATTTGTTTACTTCCTGTCGTTAACATAGATAGAGGAACAGTGGTTTGTTATATTTGATATTGTTACGACCGCAGACAACCACACGACCGGTCAGGGTTAAGGGCGATATGGATTCGCAAAGCGCAAATACGAGTGTTTTTTGTCACGGAACAGTGACAACAAAGCGCAAATACGACTGTTTTTTGTTACAGAGCATCCTGTCTAATACAAGTGCATTTACTGTTGTTCTGTCACTGCATTTGGCAAACAACTGTCGGTTTGGAGCGTGTGTGTGCGTGCAAATGTAGGCCTCTATGTGTGTGCGTGTCTGTGTGTGTCTGTGTGCGTGTGTGTCCGAGAGGTTAATCTCCAGGTTGTGAGGATACAGGGTGTGTGTATACGTGTGTGTGTGTGTGTGTGTGTGTGTGTGTGTGTGCGTGTGTGTCCGAGAGGTTAATCTCCAGGTTGTGAGGATACAGGGTGTGTGTATACGTGTGTGTGTGTGTGTGTGTGTGTGTGTGTGTGTGTGTGTGCGTGTGTGTCCGAGAGGTTAATCTCCAGGTTGTGAGGATACAGGGTGTGTGTATACGTGTGTGTGTGTGTGTGTGTGTGTCCGAGAGGTTAATCTCCAGGTTGTGTGGATACAGGGTGTGTGTATACGTGTGTGTGTGTGTGTGTGTGTGTGTGTGTGTGTGTGTGTGTGTCAGAGAGGTTAATCTCCAGGTTGTGTGGATACAGGGTGTGATCCTCGGCAGCTGGGGGCGCGGAAGGTTTTTCAGAGGGCCAGGAGCTCAAGTTTCTGCCAGGCGTGTGTGTGTGTGTGTGTGTGTGTGAGGCATGTGTGTGTGTGAGGCATGTGTGTTTTGTGTCGATTCTCCCTGGCTACAATAGCTCCCTTGTCCTTAATCAAAATGTAAAATACCTTAGCTCAAGTTGGACGAATGTTGGACGCTACTGCTTATTTACGTAGGTCACCGGAATCTGCTGTAATTTGGGGCAATATATTTTCATTTCATTAATGACACTTGAATGATTTCCATGTGTCAGTTTGGTTACAAATGATACTAATAATCCTCTGAAAAAATTCCCACCATAACTGATGATATTAATTTATTAGAAAACCTCAGGAGTGTCCAGTTACACGTACAGTTATATGATGTGCTTCTGTTTGTGCGTCTTTGCTCGTGCATCTGGATGACAACTCAATTCTCTATTTAACAGACAATGTCAAGCAGTAAACTGATTATAAAATCCATTCATATTATCGGGGAATTTGTGTTTGCCATAATAGAAGTAGCACCTCCAGAAGGTAATGTAGATCTGTACCATGTAAAAGGTTTCTGTCACACCAGAGTAAACTGACCAGTATCTGGGATTTGGAGTATGTAAGGCGTAAGACTGCCCTCCAGTGTCAATGAAACACGATAATCAAACTGTAAAATCCTCCCTCGTGGTTTTAACGCAACAAAAACACGCAACATGAACAGATACAACTTTCCCTGTGACTCTCGGCAATACAATGTTATAATCCGCATTAGATCAGAAAAAAAACTAATAATTCCACCAGAGAACTATTTGTGTGGTTCTTAAACTTTGTGTTGTTTTTATGGCAAATTATTGAAGAAGTAAACCCCTAACGGAGAACGGACAGTTTATAATTTACCACAACTGACCCGAAGCCGTGATCTCAGGCCCCGTGGGGGTGGTTGGGGGGGTAGAAGGTTAGCCAACAGCGGTCGCTAACATGCTACTAACGTCGTTAGAGCCGGTCTGCCCCGGAGCTAAGATGATTAGTGGTCCCCAGCAAACAACAGTACACACGTTTAATAGCGGCTTATGGGCTGGTTATGGACGGGCCTGTCTGAGTGTACCAATTGATTGAGCCGTTATGGCCGACCGGACTGCACGCGTCACGTGTTAACCCGACGGATCGATGAACGCGGCAGCCCGCCCGGTGATGTCATTGGCTTCGTCGTTAGCGGCCGCCGTGTGCATTAGCTCCTCATTAGACACTGGTTAGCGTGTGGCCGAATGTCAAACACGCCCTCCGTCACTCTGTCACGGGTGAAACTATTCGTTTAGAGGCATTCGGCGTCTTAGAGTCGAGGATGATTTCGAACCTGGTTGTTTCCAAATGAACGCAATTCACAATGCAGTGGTTAGCCTGTGTTATTGGGAGTCATTCATACCGTAGACACAAAGACCCGGTACAGCGGATGGATGTGCCTCCGATACGGTTGTCATGTTCGCCAGCGTTGACCAAGAAAGTCTGCAATAATTGATTTGAAGACAGGTGGCATTACAGGACAACGATGGGTATTCAAATGTTGTTGTTGTCGTTGATGTTTTGAGTGAGCTCTGCCCCAAGCCGTCTGGCGTGGTTAGCTGTGAAATGTGAAGGAACAAAGCTCATCAGCGCAGTGCCTTATGGGAGATTAATATTTAATGGCCGTTAATGGGGCCCGTTGCCGCCCGGCGTGGTGTTCAGTTTCCCAACCTGAGCAACTAGAGGAGGCCGGGGCCGCGAAGAGGCGACGCACGCCAACCCGTGGTAAATCTGGCAATCGTTTTAGCCTCGCCAACGAAAACAACAGCTGCTGTCATTTCAGCGTGCCATTGGCGCTTGGCCACTGAACTACCGGGCAACTGGTTGAGGTCCCTGGGTTCCCACCTACTCCGGGTCGCCGGTCCGTGAACCCTGCCGGAGGCCGGAGGAACTGGTGGCCGTGTTGTTATGTGCAGTGGACTAGTTGTGGGACGCGGGGCGGGAGACATGGAGACCAGGACATCGGCGGTGTGACCGTATCGTGCGTAATTGAACATCTAACATGACAGTAAACGGTCATGGCCGGACCACGCCGGTCACGTTTCATTTGGTTGAGGAGATAGAGATCTTGACTAAACTCAGGGTATTATTCTTTCTGACGTTTCAATTAAGAGAGTGACATTGACCAGCGTACCGTAGCCGGGATGACCTCACCACCAGTGGTAGACAGCGCTGAGACTACACATCTCCGGTACATTTCCCAACCAGTGCTGTTTGGCGGAAGCATCGTGTCCGAGGGACGTGTCGGAGACTAGCTAACATGTGAGACCGCTCCTTCCAGGTGATGTACAGAGGATTTGTACACTTCTCAATCTCTCGTTCTGAGGTTAGGCTCCAGCTAATTCACTCTATTATAGTTAAGTCAACTGGCTCGTCACGTCCGCTTTATACCCTCGACCTCAGCCTCAAACAGACG
The DNA here is from genome assembly GCA_029465975.1 of Dallia pectoralis. NCBI lineage: Eukaryota > Metazoa > Chordata > Actinopteri > Esociformes > Umbridae > Dallia > Dallia pectoralis. The sequence continues at coordinate 9,148,118 of CM055757.1, forward strand.
CGCTTACCCCCCGGGGAAAGTCCTGTCCACTCCGAGACTTCTCGATCACGGGTGACAAATCCACTGAGCACCCCTCCCAGAGTGCAACAGTCCTTCCCAAGGTCACCAGTGAGACCACGCCCTTTCACACTCTCCACCGGCTACCAGTGCCAAGCTTTAATCTATTATATGGCCGCGGTGCCGCGAACGGCAGAAGGGGAGCGGTCCCTCCCTTCAGGCAATGCTTATCTCAATTTCCAAATCAAAGCACTACAATGAATCTGCCACCTCAGAACAATTGGCTGCCTCTTTATTTTGAAGCATGCTTTCTGTACTGGAAATCAGTTTTGGTTTAGAAATCTGAAGGCAATGAGTGGGTACCCTTCCGTCCCCCAAAACTTCTGGGTGACACGATGTGTTAGAAATAGATGTGTTTATGTCAGGGGCAGCTGAGTGTGTGTGTGTGTGTGTGTGTCTGCAGGCTCAAACATGCCTCACCAGGACAAGCGAACTTCAGAATGAAGCGAGTTTCTTCAAAAACACTTCACACTGTCTGAGCACATTGTTAATGCTATCAATTGCTCTTCGCTTAATAGGTCTCCGTAATCAAGTTGCCTGATGTAGAGTTAAGCAGATTATTGGCCGATTATAAGGGCCGTAATTACGTGTTAGTGAGCCCCTCGGGATCTGACTGGTCGACGCGTTGCCATGGTGCGTTTCACATCTACGGTTTAAAGGGCGGGGCTTATCATTACAACGTTCCTAGTTCACCCGATACATTTGAAGAATGTTTGTAACTGATTTTAATTCTGCCTGATGACATCATCACCTGACGACTGGTGTCCTTTTTTCGGTAATTCAGATTGTCACAGATGTTTGTATTATTCAGTCTGTCTGTGATTAAGTTATTTATTATAATACGTTTTTATTTTACTAACCCTTATTGGCGATTCAAAGATTTTATAAAATGTAAGATAAAGTGTCTAAATTGTTAAAGAGGGGAGCAGCAATAGTGCAATAGTTAATGATGCTTTGTTACTAATTTGGATATTATTTTACCAGATCATCTTTTTACGACAAACGCACAGGAACTAATGGAATAAGGAATATAGTAAATAAATTCGCCATAAATGGGAAAAAGTGTGTGTGTGTCTGTGTCTCAGTAATGATTGATGTGGCCGTGTGAGAAGCTCACTGATTGCTTTACTGCCCACTGTAAAACCTGATAGGCAACTTGTTGAAATATTCTGCATGACAAATATAAATCAAATAGCTACAATCTAAAGCTCTCTCTCACTCTCTCTTTATGTCGCACTAAATGACCAGAGGGCTTAACCCCCGTCCGCGTATGATCTCTCCGTGTCAGGGAGAAAGCAAACAAAATAATAGAGGAATGGCGAATAAAACAAGTAAACATAATTTATGACCCCAGCAGCATTTGAATGGCGGGTCGTATTTCTCACATTCATATTTCATGAGTTCTCCTTTAGAAGGTCACAGGACGGCATCCTACATTGGTCAGTGCTGAATCTCAATAACCTCCACAGAAAAAATACCACAATAAATAGAGGGTCCGTACTAATCCTAAAACCTGCAGATTTCACCATTCCATTAATAATATGCCAAAAGCATTAAGTCAATAATCTGCCAATTGTTATACGAACTGTTAGCTGTGGGGACAGTTCACGCACACGCCTAACTCAATGTTCTTCATGCTTGTATTGCTACATGCCAAATAGTTTAGTGATGTTATCAGCAACCACAGCTAAGCTAATATATTCAGCCAGTGCTTTGTTGAACAGTCGAATATTTGGTAGTTAAGCAAGCTGTTCATTGGCCGTATGTTGTCTTCAACGGCTCCAAGCGTAAAGTGAAAATATTCTGCAATGCATACGCCCAGATACATCCGTGAGTGGTACTAGTAAATGTACCTTTCAGATTTGCTCTCCACCACTTTAATACTGCTGTATTCAATATCTGTATAAAACACTCATGTCACAAACTTGTCATTGCGTAACCGTTGACAACACATAAACATTACAGAATTATTTCCGGAAGAAATCCCCAAACAATCCCTATCTGAACGAGATAAGACTCTCGTCACGCGGCCAAATGTTCACGCCATGCTGCGACATCACCAGACGCCAGCCATCTCTGGAGCGTGCCTAAACATGACATCACCCAGCCTGTAACCACACCGGGGGGGCTTGCTTCCCTCCTCTCCGTCGGCTCGATAAACCGAACCAGAGATCTTTTTGTCAATGGGAAAAGGGAGTGGAGCATTGGAGGTGAGTGGTGACACTGGGATATGGTAAAGACCAAACGGAGGACCGTGGGAGGACACAGAGTCCAGTTAATCCTCTCTCGGGGTGAGACCAGATACAGAGGTGTGAAAAGCCTGGACCGGACCAGAATTACAGAGTGTTGTCCAGTCTTCCACTCGAGGTGTGAAGTGTAGGAAGCACTCACAGATACGTGAGAAAAAAAACAGCAGGACAATGCAGAGGAATGTGGAATTAGAGGTGATGACGGGTCACTGCGGAACAAAAACATTTGACAGGGAATTGTGACAATCTTCTGCCACAGATGTTACGTCATTGTTGTAAATATATATTAAAATAGAGGGATTTTTGTATCGTTCGAACATCTAGAACACAGGTGTGCCGTGGCTTTTTAAGCTTAACTACCTCATCGTGAGGTTATGTATTCCTGTCGTAATCTACATATTCAACACGATATCACAGGTTTTCGTGAAATAGACACGATTTTTGTACCAAAAATTTGTGACATGCACACGTAAAAGTTCGTTTTTTCGTGTCCTGGACACGATTAGTTTTTTGTGTACAGGACACGTAATATTTAGGACTCCACGGAAAATCGTCACACACACACAAAAAAGCACAAAAGTTTTTGGTCAACAACACGTTAAACAAATAAGTAAATCGAAATGTTAGGTATTTGTTAAGGTTAAGGTTAGGGCAAGAGTAAGAGTCAGGCTTTCGTTTAATATTTATAGTAATAAAAAGAGTTATATTCCAGAATGTTAAGTCCGTCGCGTTTACAATTCAAGCTACGCCCACTTCCTGGTTGAAATGCAAGTTGAGTTAACCAATCACGACACTTGCTTTCAACACCTCAAGAAAATCGTGTCCAGGACACGAAAACTCATGATACTGTGCTGACATAAGACCTTCGAAATACATGGTAATAAAAAAATTCTATTGTAAAATTTGTCTCGAGAAATGTCGACCCTTGTATGTAAAAACGATGTGTTCAGCTGCTGTTCTTAAACTTTAATTGAAATAATAATTGTGCCTCTCAAACTTTCAAACCATTTTCAGCCATTACAACCTTGCAGACATTTGGCATTGTGGTTGTCAATTTGTTGAGGAAATCTGAAGAGATTTCACACCATGTTTCCTGGAGCACTTACCACAAGCACGAACACGTTTGTTTTTTTGTCAATCACTCGCATGGATGGCCTTTGTTTCTCAGAACAAGAATAGACTGACGTGTTTCGCTGAAAGATCTTTGTCTCTGGCCACTTTGAGCCTGTAATCAAACCCCAAAACACTGATGCTCCAGACCAGGTCCAACTTGTCTATAGGCGGTCAGTTATATTGCTTTTTTAATCAGCACAACAGGTATCTTACATTATTGCAAAAAAAGTTTTTTTAATGATCAATTAGGCTGTTCAAATGCTAAACGTGGATTAGCAAACACAACGTGTCATTGGAACACTGGACTGACGGCTGCTGATAATGGCCCTATTAACGTACGTCGAGATCCCATTTAAAATCACCCCGTTCCAGGTTCAATATTCATGTTCAACATTATAAATGTCTACACTCCATTTCTGATCAATTTGTAGCTATTTTAATGTAGAAAACACGTGCTTTGCTTTTAAAATACTATTACATTTCTAAGTGACCCCAAACATTTGAATGTCAGTGTATATAATGCAATTTCAATCGAAAAGAAATTAGGAGGCAATTTTGGAAATGCATTAAGGACTATCAGGCAATAATTGTGAATGATCTTCTGTCTAGATAATAACATTATAATTGATGAGGTTGTTTTTAACCCAGTGTGATTTACTGCCTGGTTTTGTACACCAGGTAATAACAGGATCTAAAGGAATTAGAAGACACGCGTTATTTTTCCGTTAAGGCGTAATACAATTTTTTTGGGAAAAGACACACATATAAAAAATATAAATCAAATATAAATGGCAAATTGTACCAATTAAATTGGAGTTTATACAGTTTCCAGGTCAGTAGTCTGGCCATAGCTCAGCATGTGTACGTGTTGTTGCTAGTTTGACTAGACAATTGTATTTACGTATTATGTTATTCAAATAAAACTGTCTTCATGACAACTGTTGTAGTTGGAATCGCCTCTAATCGCTCTCCAACGGGGTCCTTGAGGTTTGGGGGGGGGAATGATGACATTCCATTCTGACATTTGACTCTGGATAGTGTTCAGCCAGCCCTTGTGTTGAATTACCATGAGCAAAGCCTCACAGCTTGAGTTCAGAAGAGTCCTTTTGTCAAAACGGGATGTCCTCATTCCTGGCCCTGGCCCAGCTGCAGGTGGCCAGAGGCTCCTGTTGAATCCCCCTGTCAGCACATTAGCCTGTGAAAGGGCCCCGCTTACATATAAGCCCGTAGCTGGGAGATCCCCAACACAGCCTGGTGCTTCTACAGTCCTGCTTTACATATCCCAGAGTGGCCGTGGCTCTAACCTTATTCCCACCTAGGGGGAGGCGCTGCTTACAGATGTTAGAGGGTGTCCTTTTGTTTTATTGAACGCTATTAGCATAACCTGTTGGCCCACTGATTAGTGAAGTTACACTTAAAAGCGATATAAATAAATTAACATATTTAACAGTGATTTCTGAATACAATGGACTGAGAAAAATGTTATATAAATCAACAAGAACCGCTCCTCTGCCGAGCCTGTCCAGAACACGGTAGTGACAGTTCAGGTCGGGGTATGGCTGAGAGTGGAGACTCAGAATCCCGCTAGAGCCCGGTTTGCCCGGTTTGAGACGTCAACATATAGCCACTTTAATGTGAACCTTCTCTCAGGTACATGTGACAGTACGAAACTGTTGTCTAACTCACCAGCAGCAGTTCAGCTCGGCCGCGATCAGACTCAGAATCACATGTTTCACCCACAGACACGCCGGAGAACCTTTGCCCGTGTGCAAAGTCAAAATGAGCGTATTGGAGTGATGCTATTACTGTAAAGGCAACCGGCCCAGTAAATATATCTCAGGTCGCTATATGGCCCCGCGTCATCAAATATGCATGTTAATGTGTATTTTCGAGAGGTTTTACACATTAATATTTCACATTCCAGCGGTAAAGAGCCAGTCGATGTCTGCTCCGCACACTCTCTCTGGACACACGCGCGTGTCCTTCGCAGTTTCCACGTACAATTACGACCATTCCCCTCTACCTGACAGTCACGCGCTTCGATATCAATAAATCAGACGTTTCGACGAATCAAAAGACCCACAGTTCCAAACCGAGCGGAGTCCTACATGAATCAGAAACGGAACAGTCGGCCACTCGTCGCCATGGAATCTGAAGATCAAAGGCAACGCGGGTTTACTTTGAGGTAACTTTCGATTCCGGAGGCCCCGGCAGGGGTGTGAATAGTTCAGGTGCACTGTTGGGGGGTCCGCACTTCCTCAGCTGTACGTGACAGATGTGGAGAGCGTCAGGGTCAGGGTCACTAAGGCAACGCAGACTCTCTCCACGCAGACATGTCTTAACGCCCGAATGTTCAAGGCACCTGTGGACGGGTTGGTTCCGAGAGGACGTTATAGGTCCGTTATATGTGCATACAGGTACACATCTAGTTCTTATTGCTGCTGCTGGGTGAGACTTTTATTGGACAATTAACTCAACATTTGATTTTAAATCCACTGAAAAAAGCTAACGTGTATTGCTGATCTCGATCATTTGTCACGGGTAGCGTGTTTTTATCGGCCTATTAGTGATTTTGTAGCAGATAGAACTGTTATCAAAGGGATTTCTCTGAGTGCAGTCGAATCTCGGCCACACCACAGCCCGGGAACGCAGTAAGCACTCATCAAATATTCTCTTTCTATCCTCCTTCGACATCGATCTCTTCACTCCCTCCTGTCTTTCAACGCTGCTGGCTGATATAAAAAGATCCCAAGAATGAACAAAGAATCCACAGGCATAAAGATGATCTCCAGGCAAAGGAAACAGCTGGGCACGGTATTAGAGCCGCGTGGAACTATGAAGGAGTTATCATTATTGGATTACATGCTTTACAGTAAACACAATGATATCACAGCTATTTGATGAGACACAAAGGATGAACTGAGCTAAAAATAAAGTATAATTCATTTGTGTGTTCTTTTTTGGAGCCGCTTGTATTTCATTTTTCACATTACAAGTGTACAAAAACTGAAATTAGTGGGTACATTTTGATCTCACTTAATTACTGTTTAACTATTATTTTTATTTTTATTTAATAAATTGTTTATTGTACTTAATTCAGAATACGAGTCTCCAAAATAACACACTTATGCTTCTGTTTGGGCTTGGTAGATTATATATGAGAAAACGTAAACATAATAACATAATACATCTATATAATCCATTTTGATATCACAAACATTCACTTGGATAGTTGTCGATTCCATGGTAGGATTGTTATTTTATTATTTCTCAGAAACAGACAACTAATGAAGCCATGTGTTTTCAAAGGAACAATGTTATATTTATCCAAATAATCTGAAGACGCGATCGTGCCTAAACACCCATGTAAAACACACTTTACAATTTACAGATCGTCTTCGTGTGTCGACAATAAAAGCCATTAACAATACAGTAGAAGCCGTGCATTTTTCTATTATTAATAGGACTTAAGTGCCCTTCTTGAAGCCGAGCTGAGGTGGAATTTTCCCGCGTGTTGCTGTTGTTGATTCTCCAGTCCACACTGTCAGACCGACTGCACTTTTGTTTTCCATCTATTAGTGAATCTGACTTCACCCCAGACTAGGGGTCACCTCTACCGCGTTACGGCCCTCTCCCATAGACCAGGCCTCTATACCTAGTGAAGACCGTGGACAGACTGAACCTACCAATGCAAACACACACACGCACACACAGCCCATTAGGTCAACGCGCCCAGAGAACTGATCTTGGGCCAGTCTTTGAACCAGGGGTTGTTGGGGGGCAACACTTCTTGGCCTGGGGTTTTAATTTTTAATGGAATATACATTAGGAAGCCAGGCATGGGCTCATATAGGACGCCTCGTCCAGCAGCTAATATTTCAGCCGGCTAAGTATCAGCATTGTGAATGATTGATTTTCTATCGCGGGGGCTCCGTATGAATGAATAATTCAGTGTCATACCTTGTGACACCTCAAACATATTCCATTACGGTTCCTCACCATGTTTTCATCACCAGCTCATTTGGATTTCGGCCACGATGATATGACCATTATTTGAAACCGATAGAGATGAATAATGGAGGGGCGAAGATCGCGTTGGACATCGGCGCAGTGTTTTGATATCATGTGTGGGATCTGGGCAATCGGCGTGTGAGGTCACTGATTGCCCGTCCCGATCGGGTGTCAAATTAGTCTTGGATGTTTTGTTTACACTTCTAGTGTTATGTTTTGGCGGTGAACTGCTGAGTCTAAATGATGGCGCTGGGCAGCGTGCTGTAACGATGACGACGCAGATTTTATATTCAAAAAACGGTGACTTTGTTAAGGATACATTTTCATACTCGCGGCATTACCGGAAATTGCATGAAAATATTTGGATTTCTTTTTCAATACGATTATTTCCATTACCACTAAATAATAATTTTGTGTCCAATTGTGGTGCCAGGCAACGGCTGAGGTCGCCGCCGTTTAGGCAACTGAAATATTGACGTTTATCTCGGTAACTTTTTATCGAATAAGGCATATTCAGACAATATACTGTTCCATAAAAAATTTTCTTAAGCGGACAGATTCCTCGTTTACAGATAAATGCGCCTGGTGAGATTCCAGAAAGGAGATATTGCTGCGTTGCTTTGTTTATGAGCTCCTGCATCTTTCAGGAGTATCTAAAGTTACCGCTGGCTGGAGTCCTAGAGCTGGAATGACAAGCCGAGGATAATTATCCAGACCGGTGTAAGTACAAATTGCCGGGACCGGGCCCTGAAAGAGACCGCTGAAGCATGTTACTGAGGTTCTGGCAGAGTATCGAAGCTCTCCAACTGGCCATCAGCTAACTCTCACTGATCCCCCCTGTACGTGTGCAAACGCATGCGCATGTGAGTGCACGCGCACACACACACACACACAAATGACTTGTGTTGTGCACAAAGAAAAGGTCCAAACCGACTTGACAAGGCTAAAGTTTGTAAACATAAAATTCCACTTAAGTTTCTGTTAACTTTATGTTTATGTGAACTAAGTTCATATATAGCCTACACACTTTTTCGTATTGTATACACACGAACACACGCTGATATCTAAAGTGGCTTAATTCGTTTCACCGTATGGCCCATCAAGCCAAAGGCTGTTTGACCAAAGTCATTGATATCCAATATTAGACTAGTTATTGAGAGTGAATGACATCATGCTGACTCATCTGAAAAAAATGAGAATCCGACAGCCAATCAAATAAGCTAATAAGCTGTTCAAAGTTGCTCTACTACTTAAATAATCACGGTACTCTATCTCCGCTGTAAATTGTCTCAATCATTTTTGTGCAAAATTATATTCGATGTACATACAGTATATGTCTCTGGCACCTGAAGTCACAGTACGAATGAGATAATAAATTTTAAAAATCATCAGACTATGACTAGTTGCTAAGAGCAGTGTGACGCCTAATTATTGGTGGAGACTAGTGAGGGAAAAGCTCATCGAGTTCAAAGGAAGTGCTTTGTAGATTTGAAGGCTCTTTGTATTGTCATAACCCCAGTGTGAGATTGACACACTCACAGCGGGTGGTCTCCGTGCTGTTCTACCTCTGTCCTTTCTATTTTCCTTCCCTTGTTATTTACAAGTCTCTGCTTGGCAAAGTCCAGCTGTACCTAAGCTCTCTAGTCACCATAGCTCTACCCACCCGCAGTCTCAAGCAGGTACATTGCATTACTCACCACCGAAAGCCGGCACAACGTTCGGCCGCCAATCCTTCTACTTAAAACTACTCTTGGCTGAACACCTGTCTGATCTCTGTACCTGTTGACTGTTGGCTGTATTAATTAACGATCAAGTGTACCTGATAAAGTAGCCGACGAGTACACATTGGATAATCAAAACCTTTAAATTGGCTGCATTTAATCCCCTACAACGGTGAGGACATTGACAAAAGGTTGCATGTTAAGTGAGTATTCACACAAAGACACTGTGACAGTTTTGACTTGAGTGGATTAGAGTTTAACAATGGCTCTGTACAGCCGTTTCTCTGGCACTACTCGTGTTCTAAGGGCTGCTTGGATAACTGGCCGCTAATTTGGTCATTACACTCCAATAGATTTATTTAGACAGGCTTCTGAGGTCACCTGGGACACTTTCCTGACTGATATTCGCCATCTTCTGAAAAGAAATTGTCTTGGTCAACAATTTCGAAAGAAAAACAATTTTTGGGGCTTTTGCAAAACATCTCACGTCGTCAATGTGGCACGGAAACAATTAAACCACCAGCAGCACCGGCACAGCGTTCGACGTCGAGGGCCGTGCTCGATACCAGGCGTACAACATTACCCATTCGCATATGTGCCTTTAAGGTCAGCGGTCAGGACGAAGCTCGGCACGTGCGCGCATGTGATTATGCTCGTTGCCCGGCGTAAATAGAAGATTGTGTTCACGACAAACGACGCAGCCTATATAGGCTCTGGGTTGTGAAATTCGATACGAGGCGACGGGGTCATGCCAGACTTGGCTAGACGATGCGACGGGCAAGGGATGGATGGACGTATGTTTACCAGACGGAGTGAAAAGCCCGGCCGTTTGAGTCTGGCTTCTCGGTTACCGCGACTGATCGGGTGTCATTACTTCATAAACAGGTCACCCGTTCTCCTTACCTCCACCAAGTCTGTGTCTCTGTTGAATAGGACTGTGGTCAGAGACACACTGGGCCCATATACCCCCTGTCGCCTGTTGCATTATTCACACTGTCTTCACCTGAGAGCGCCAGCAAGGGGCTGCACTGACGACAGACGGGCACCTGGTCATTTGTCTTCGTCTATCCTGTCTCACTAAAACTTGCGATGCGCCAAAGTAAATATTAACCCGGGTTGTTGTTGTGTGGCATTTTTCCCGAGTTGTCACATATCGTGCCTGGTTTTGTTAAGTGTCTGATATGGAGTGGCGAAATCAAAGCAGCATTTTGTCAATATTTTACCGGCAAATTCGCAACGGCATCTTGAAGCACTTGTCTTCCGAACTCTGACGTGGTGTGCTTGCGTTCTTCTCGTTTACGACTACAAAATGAAGAATAGGACAGGAGGGGGGAGAGCTCCAACATCACCCCTCTGACCTTTCACAGCGTGCAAACATCAGGCGATGGAAAGCAAGGAAATAAATCATGTACGCCAACTGCCAAATACCTACAGTTAAAGCCAAAACATACTAGTTATGCAAACCATGCACAAATGGAGAACAATTCCAAGTGAAACAAAACAATACATTTATCTGATCAGAGATTGTTGACAGTCACTATTTCTGTTAATACAAAAGTGTTGGTTGACAAGAGTTCAAAGAAAAACAAACGTATGAAGTGCGTTACACGAAGGACCCTCCAGCTAACACACACACACGCACACACACACCCCCACACACACGCACACACACACACACAGACACACACCATCACTGGGTCACTGAGGCATCATAAATGTGATCTGTGCCATTGGGTCAATGTGTCTCATTATGCATCACCATGGCCATGTTTATGCGGTTGCTATGGACCACGTCCAATTGGAGCACCCTATTTCTAGTTTCTAGGCAGGATGCACTTGTGTGAGAGACAGATCCGCACAGTCAGGGGAGTGAGATCTCATGAAGGTTGGTGTTTTTCCGAAGTATCTGAGGAAGTGGAGCGTGTAAATTGGTGTGTTTGTGTGTGTGTGCACAACCCGCCAGCCTTTTGCAGACAGACACAAAGTGAAGCTGACTGAAGTATCACCATAACCAGGCTTTGTGAGTGTATGTTTGGTTAGCTCCGACTGTTTAGCGGGCTGACATTAGCACAGCTGGTACAGTGTTAATAACACGTGTGCAGTGATAACCAGAGGGGCGATATTTAAATGACCGGCACTTTATTTCACCGGGTAGTATGAAACAGCAGTAGAGACCCCCACACCCCATCCAACCCCCCGTATATGACTGACAGGAGGGAGGAACACGAACAAGTCTGTCACAACAAGGATGTCACCAAACGTTGAAAACACTCAGGGCTTGGCCCGATCAACATTGGGGACATGCCTTAAGTCCAAAGGTGCAGTAGATTGTGAAGGCAATATTTCCCCAAAAAAGCACCTGAAGTGATTGTCTTATAAAGTCCAATATTCACAGTCATCCTTAGACGTACTGGAACCCTTGGAGAAATGGAGCGAAAGGTTCGAGAAGGGTGCCAACACTTGATATACGTTCCTTGATAAGGGAGTCAGATGGTTCGGCTTATTAAAACCTATACAACATGCAATAACATAGTTTTTCCCTGCTGGAACTAACTTGATGACAAGATAAACTCGTAGGTCTTTGTTGAATTTATGACACTGGTTGGCATACAACCCGTGTTAAAATTGATTGCTTTTTTGATGGTGCAACATGTTATATTACTTTTTGTGAAAGCTGATACTTCAGACATTGTATTTTTCCATGACCTCATATTGGTGGCCGTCTGGTGAACCTTGAGTTAGCCAAATAAATTGGCTGAAGTCCAGCAAACTCAGCATGAACTCGGGATGAAGTTGTTCCTGCCTATTGGGTTCAAGACAAAGACCAACATTCTGGGTTCAGCTGAGGCCTTTTGTGGACCAATAGTATCATAGTAATATGTTTATATTTACGATGGTCAAAAACATTTAAAAAAATGTATCTGGCAAAATAAAGGTCTACGGAATTATCAATCATGTTGGACAATGTAATGTCTCTATTTAGTACATTGGAAAATTACGTGGTGTTTCAGACAAAAACGTAAGCGAATACAAGAAACGGACTAAATATTAGTCATATTTGTAGAACTATCAAACCTTTTATGGGTGTAATGTTTGGTTATGCATGCGGCCAGTTTATTAATACAGCACAATTGATACATAGAAGCAATTGTAAATAAAGTCTTTGAAACCTCCATAATCTTAACAAATTTATTCAAAATGTCCCTAGAACCTTCCCAGGACTCTAGTACCTTGCTGAAAGTCTTTAGAACTTTCAAGTCTTTTATGTATACATTACAGGTTTTCATTTATTCCATGCATTAGAATAAAAACATCAAATGGGCAATTCGATGAGGAATAGATTAAAAACAAATCAAAATAATACTCAAAATAGACTTTACAGTGTGGTATAGTTTAAGCGCTCAGTCATACGCTTGCGAAAAGACAAATGTTTTTAACCTGGTATTAAAAACTTTATACATTTACGGCACGTCTAAGATCTTCTGGTAGTTGATTCCTGTTGCATGCAGCGTATCTGCTTAATGCAGCTTAACCATGTTTAGTTTTGACTCTGGGCTCTACTAGCTGTCCTGAGATCAATGATCTAAGAGTCCTGCTTGGTTTATAAATCTTCAAACATATCAGAAACGTATTCAGGGAAAAGACCATTCAGAGATTTAAATACTACAAGCATCACTTTAAAATCTATTCTGTAACTGACTGGAAGCCAGTGCAAAGAGTTAACCACCAGAGTGATGTATTTTGTTGGTCTTGGTTTTAGTTAGCACTCTAGCAGTAACATTCTAAGTGAGCTGCAGCTGTTTTACAGTCTTTCTGGGGAATCCAGGTAATGAATCCAGTTAATGAATAAAACTAACCGTACTCAAGCTGTGTTGAGGCTTTAAAAAAAGTTGATTATGAGGAAAAAGAAACAATGGCATTGATGATACAAGTCCTTCCATGTGTTCGGGACTGATGCAGTCCACAACTCTACAAGCACTACACAGGATGGTAATAATAATTGTTCATTAATTTGGTTTTATTCAAAACCAAACGGTTGCCCCTACGTTTACCTGTTTTTATCAACAAGGCAAAAGTAAAAAAACATGCACATTTGCATAATTAGCATAAAAAATAGCTAAATAGCTTTGATCATTTGTAACTATCTGCTTGTGCACGCTTAAATAGCATTATTTACCTTCTAACAGTATCTTTGCTACAGATCAAGTAAGGAACACTTAACTACCACCACAGAGGCATAGTGTATGGACAAACAAGTCAGGCAAATGCTTGGGGCCCCTTAGACTCCAACGGGTCCCCAGGAACCGACCGAAAGGAATCTGCGGCATTGACAGCGACGTCTAAACCCAAGTGACCGTATTTACCCCTGCTAAATGCTGTTGCGACCACCGTGCATTGTGCCCGAGTTCATCCCCTGTCCAGTGTCGGTGCTCTTTTGCCCGTCTCAATGTTTTTATTAACCAATCTTCCGTGGGACAAAGACAAGGCAGAAACTTCTACCCATTGAAAGTGGACAGAGAAATCAGGGAACCGTGACCTCTCACACAGCTCACCCATGGGACATCACGGTTGTTTGGGGTGAGAGCTTGACGAGTTGGGGGTGGGGCGATTGTCCTCCATGAGAGAATGCAGGTTAACCATCCGTCCCAGCTGTTCATTGGTCAGCGCCACCCCTGAGGGATCATAACAACCAACCAGCACCTGCTCCAGTCAAGCCTGCCCCGCAAACTGAGCTTAGCCAAGGACTCATTGCTCGCTGCATCCAAATTATATTAAATGTAATAGGACATGATAGAGACTGATGTTTTATCACAGTTCTAGTCGGCTGGGTTGGATGGACAGGCTGGAACCTTCAACACGTAAGCAAATGGAATTGCAGAACTCTATGGGTAATTTGATAATAGCCAAGGGATTACAACAAAGTTGTGGTTGTTGCCCGGTGAATGTTATTTTCTTGCCAGATACATGCTACTCTACAAGAGACTTGTCTCGTCCCGGTAGTGCCAGAATACACCCAACATTGTCATCCTAAATATGAACAAAACATATGTGCCACAGACTGTTGGTGATGCATCTGCTTATAAACAGCATCTGATATTGGAAAATGAAATTAGACGGGCATAATGTAACACAGCCGCCTTTGTGCTTTTGTAAAACCGGTATAATAAATAATATTATCAATGCCCCTAAATACTGTCTAGGCAATAGCCCTAATGCTCACTAGTTCTTAGTTTCATTGATAGAGCAGGTTGCCCAGCCTGTCAGCAGAGGAGGCTGACCTAGAAACCGAAGATGTCCGGTGCGTGAGGGAATTTCCCTTCCACGTGTCTGAATACACCGTTTTGTGAGCGCGTTCACAACAAACCATCTGATTGGCTATCGGATCCGGACGTTACACTAGTCTCTTAAAGGCGCACAAAAGTATGAGAATGTTTTCCCTGAAACCTCAACTTCACTACATTCATGTTTTCCTTTATTCCTGTCAATTTATAAATTATTCTTTGTTTCTGTATTTTTTGATTTTGTGTTAAATGTAATATACATTTGTATGCTGTTTACATGATAATGTTTATTGTGCCTTTGTTTAAAAAAGAAAAGAAAAAAAATACCTCTCACATTTCACACGGTCTAATATCGCGATACCTGCCACAGTCTCTTTAAGACCGCCTCGCTTGTTTTCGCGTCTACGCCCATAGATATCTATGGTCTACGCCCCCCTTGCGCTTGTAGGTTGAGGGATTTAACAGCCTGACGTCTGACCTGAAATCAGTTTGTTGCCATTTGTCTGACAGAATGAAAGTTGCCGCGGAGTGATACGGACTTAATCCTCTGGTGTTTACAGTGAACACACACTGTTATAATAGTTTTTATCCATCGGTCGCGTCTTGGAAGGACTTATCGGGTGGTGGTGGTGAGTTCCGAGTCATAATGTATTAATAAGATTGAACATTTGAAGTATTATTTTTCTTTTTTTTGACGGGTTTGCTTTGTTTTGCCTGTCGGCACAGTTCTGGAGGTTTGAGTCTTGCCTCTTATTTATCGCATCCCGGCCGGCGTGCATAAAGCATAGTTGGGATACATCGGAATGACCGATTTTGTACATTATGGATATTTAGCTAACTTTTTATTTTTTTGGTTAGTCGTTGTGTTTTTTGGCACAACAGACTATATATTCTTTTGTTTTACTTGAATTGGCATTCCGTCAGAGCCACACGGGTGTCGGCTTTTCCAACGGATACTAATGGTGTACCCAAAATAGCGACTTGCCCAGATGGCCCAGTAAAATATGAACATAACACATTTATATATTGTCTCATATCGTATTTGTTCCGTGTTTGGTTTTATGAACCACAAACCGATGAGCAGGTGTAATAAGACAGCTATTACGGTGGTGTTTGTGTCGGCAAATAATAATGACATGATCGAGGCTGTATATAATAAAATATTAATTTTGATTAATTAAAAATTGCTATTTATTAATAATAATAGCCTGCGCTTGACAGTAAAGTTTACATTTCTCACAACTTGGTGTCCTCTTGGTGTTCATTCTGATGTTGCCTTATAACTGGCCTATGTGTCATAAGTGTGTTGTGTTAGGTGAATAATACAGGTTGCGGGTGTCTCTCTGAGCCTGTATACATACTTTGTGTATTTTCTTGGTTATCTGTGCGTGATGACTGCACAATTGAGTGTTTATTTGGATGCACATGTTTTCTGATGCCCCTTTTGTTTGTGAAATGCATGCTGTTCTCTAGAGATGTTTGGGTGTGAGGATCAAGAGGTCAGTGGGTCGAGCTGACCTGCTGGCACTGGGCTGTCAGCAACTGTGGAGTGGACGTTATAATAACTTGTGTATATGATGGGCTATTTGTGAATCTGTCAGCCAGTTACAGCAGGGGGAGCTACTGGCTGACACACATCACAGAGTTCACTCCGGTCTGTGGCTTTAGGGACTGACTAGTAGTTGTTCCACTAGAATCCAATTTTTGTCTTAGTCAACACAAACCTGTAAGTGGTTCTCCACGTTCAAGGTACCGTAGCAAACCCCATTGCACAAAATCAAAGACGCTGAACTGACCGACGCGAATATGTTTCGGGTGAGAAGTGAGAACGCTTCCTACGAAACTGGCATCTTGCCAGAGCCAAGGAGGGATGAGAAGAGTGCCTGGGTCTCGTTCCCTCCAAGGCTGTCATTACACGTTTGGTGTGGACCGTAAGTGTATAGTAGAGCGGTAGTAGTCTAACCATGTATTATACTAGTGATGGAGAGTGCTAAACAAGTTCACATTGCCACTTACGTTTCAGCACTTTCTTCAGAACTCTTTGACCCATATTGCACTGGAAGACTAATGCTGTGAATTACCTGTCTGGAGAGATTGTAGTATGCTCTGCTAGTCAAGGGAGAATATAAGCATTAAAACAATCGCCAGAGTCCGAAGTGAAACCGTGTATTTTTTAATTAGTTCTGACTAATAATGTAGACTTAGAGCAAGCTTCGGTTTTGGCCGTATCAACCTTTTAGTCAGATTTGTCATTACTTGTCTAGACTTCTCTGCATGTTGGGTCCTAACGCTTTGTACCTCATGAGTGACCAGGCTAGCCAAAAGGGTGGGTTGAGGTTGTAGCGAGATGCAGACTCTGCCGCACAATACGCCCTGTCTGACACCCCCCCCCTCCCCCGTTTAGGTAAATTTAGCCAACGTGTCTCCTAACCGCAGCCAATTCAGTGGTTCAATCGCTGTGGCGAGCCGGGCCAGTTGTGTAAATGCTCCGTCACAGGATCGGTGTATGAAAGAGGTGTGCCTATAAAGGTTATTATTGTTCTGAAACTAAAGTACAATTCAGAGAGGAATAGATGTTCTCCGCGGTCCCTTGACCTCATTAGTCCTCGAGACAGACATGATTAGAACACACATTGATTTCCTGATGAAGAACCCAATTTGTCAACGCCACTGTGGTCAACGAACGCCTCAGCAGAGCACCTGGCCTAACTCCCTCCACAAACTCTCTCTCCATCTCTCATCTCTCTCTCTGTCTCCTTCTTCTCCGCTGCAGGCCTTGGCGGAGCACCAACGTATATGGAGGAAGAGGAGGACGATGTGTTCGTGTCAGACATCTCCTTCTGGCGCACAGCCTCCCGGGAGATAAACTACGAGGACAGGGGCACCCAGACTCCCACGACGGCTTTTGCACTGCTCAATGACATGCTACCCTTCAGATTGGACCAGGATCCCAGACCACTTTTCTACGGTATACACACAAGCACACACACACGGTGAAAATTAGGTACGAGTGGAACTCTGCCATGCTCAGCTCTTGGCGCCAGATAGTCCCAGCCACAAGCAGCTTTTATGACCTGTGTACAGTGTACCCAGCTGCTTTCCCATTCAGGTGGCGCCTCCCGGAATGGTCTAGCCTGGCCCCGGGCAGACGTGACCACGGGCCATACCTGTGTAACTGAGCCTGCCTAGGACACCAGGGAGAGTCGTTTGTCCCCGGTCGCTCTGGAGATAACGCCCGGGAACCGAAACTAGGGACTGTTGAGAGCGTGAACGTTGATGTTGTCACGGGGCCGCACGGAGAGTTAAGACCAGGTTTATGGCTCTTCTCTTGCAGGTAACGCAGGCTTTCGATTGCACTTCCCGGACGAGATCGAGTTGGTCGGAGACCCGGGGCCTCAGCGGCGCCCCCACGGGGAGAGAGTGGGGATGGAGCCCCGGCAGCCTGTAGCGCGTAGCATTGGACAGAAACTCCAACTGATCGGCGACCAGTTTCATGAAGCGCATCTTCAACTGGTGAGGACACCCACGTCACTGGACCACACAGGGAGAGCGGGGGAGAGAGGGGGAGAGGGGGGAAGAGGGGAGTTAAACGAGAGGGGGGGAGAGAGGAGTAGAGAGCTTCTTTAGGTGATGCATTGTGGCCGTGTCTACTGTAAGCAACCCCGTGTTTGTTTTGGCCAGTATGTGAGCATGCTTGGACCTTCTGCCTAACCAGGGCCGCTCCTCCCCCTCCCCCCACTAACCCCTCCCCGCCTCAGCTTCCTGTTTATTTCTCCCCGTCTCACTCCCCCCGTTTCCTCTCTACACACTGCCATGGCGGCGCCACAGGGGGCCACGTCTGGCGCTGTGGTCACCGGGCGACACTGCACGTCACGCTGCCGGCTGTACGGAAGGGGTCACGACGTACCGAGTGTTCGGTTGCGTTGTCGGCGTTACCGCAGTTCCTGTTTGCGCCGAGCCGCCGATGGCACGTTAAGAGATTGGAAAACACTCAGGCGTAGACAGAGAGAAGAAAAGGACAAGATAAAGGCACGCGGCTCACTCGTCGTCAACACACACTCTCGCACACGCACAGAACAAAAGCAGAAGTGGCGGGACTAGGTAAACATGTTCTAACCCAGAGCTTGGCGTGCGAGCCCAGAGGAACAGTTGTGGTTAGGGCGTCTCCAGCCAGTCTCCCCCCACCACCACCACCCTGGAGACACGCCCGAATACGAGGGCTGTGGGTCTGGGGAAGGGGCCAGGAGGATAGCATGGCACGGAGGTTACCCGGTCACTTATTAATACACACCCGATCTAAATAGCTCTGGGGTTTGTGAGGGGACACTTCTGAAAAAAACAAACCCCTAAAACAATGTCTTGAAATGCGTGGGCTTCTTTTATTTTTGGTACTATTTTTCTGATTGGTTTCTGTTTTTCTCCCACACTCCTGCGGAGACTGTAATTACCACACCGCACTGTATCTCCAGTGTATCTCCAGTGTACCTCCAGTGTACCTCCAGTGTACCTCCAGTGTATCTCCAGTGTATCTCCACTGTATCTCCACTGTATCTCCACTGTATCTCCAGTGTATCTCCAGTGTATCTCCAGTGTATCTCCTGTGTATCTCCACTGTATCTCCACTGTATCTCCACTGTATCTCCAGTGTATCTCCAGTGTATCTCCAGTGTATCTCCAGTGTATCTCCTGTGTATCTCCTGTGTATCTCCACTGTATCTCCACTGTATCTCCACTGTATCTCCAGTGTATCTCCAGTGTATCTCCAGTGTATCTCCAGTGTATCTCCAGTGTATCTCCAGTGCACACCGTGACTCATGAGATTTAGATGAGTACCTTACACTATCAGGGCCATGATGCAGAGCCGGGATGAGGAAGTGGCTCGAGGTCATTACTCACTGAGTAAACAGAAGACATGACAGTAGTCAGAGTGAGAACAAAAGCGTGATGTCATTTCCTGCATCTGCAGAGCGACAGGGCAATCACGCACAACCGCGAACCTGTGCTGAGAGCCGCTGAAACCCGTCAGAAATGCACTTTTGTCGATCAATTGCAACCAAAAGTCAGGTGTTATGTTTATCTCTGATTATATTAATCATACGAGATATTTAAGTGTGGGGGAAATGACAGTGGTTGTCTTTGGGGCCCGAGGCATTCTGCAAGCCTAAATCTCTGAGATATTCGCTCTTCCTGTCTGCCCTGCTGTTCACTGAAACATGGGGAGACGAACCTAAAAGGATCCGTGTGGTTTGGTATGCGTGATCTCGGGTTTGGCCCATGGTTGCTATTCCTGGCGCTGTGGTTCCTTTGTGTAATTAAGTCTTCAGCTGTGAGGTAGGTAGCCCACCTCAGGCTGGTGCTAACTGGCAGCACGGGTGTGTGAGTCGTGGGCATGCACACTGTGTGTGTGTGTATGTTTATGTGTGTGTGTGTGTGTATGTGTGTGTGTCATTGTAAGTGTGTGAGTTGTGGGCATGCACACTGTGTGTGTGTGTGTGTCATTGTGAGTGTGTGAGTTGTGGGCATGCACACTGTGTGTGTGTGTGTGTGTGTGTGTGTGTGTGAGTTGTGGGCATGCACACTGTGTGAGTGAGTGTGTGTGTGATTGTGAGTGTGTGAGTCTTGGGCATGCACACTGTGTGTGTGTGTGTGTGTATGTTTGTGTGTGTCATTGTGAGTGTGTGAGTTGTGGGCATGCACACTGTGTGTGTGTATGTGTGTGTGTGTCATTGTGAGTGTGTTATGGCCCTGCTTTTCCATTGCCATATCACCATACCCCATCTTGGCCTGTGACAGGGGGGAGAGGTTTAGCTGCTTAAGAGCATAAGAGGAGCGTTAGCGCTGACAGATAAATTGCTCCTCAGTCTGACAGGGGCCAGAGGGGACAGGGGCACGGCTGACATGACATGAGGGGGCCCCGGCCATTTGAGACACGGAGGTAATGACATTGACAATGACAGGAAGACAGGCCCGGTCTGCACGGGGCAGAGGGCAGAGTTGGGTTACACTGGTGCTTCAGTGAGTGTTGAAAGCCCAAGCATTAACCATCCCCAGGGTGTTTGGGTGTCTCAGACCTCCATTCCTTATCTGGGTCCCGAATTATCGCGTTCCACCGTGTCTACGACACTCAGGGGTTTATTTGGTTAAATGCATTGGTTCAGTGCGTTGGGTTTATGGTGAGACGACCATGTCTGTTCCTGTCCGGTGCTGCTGTGTGGTTCTGTGTTCCTGTCCGGTGCTGCTGTGTGGTTCTGTGTCCCTGTTCGATGCTGTGTGGCACTGTGTTGCTGTTCAGAGCTGTCTGGTTCTGTGTTCCTGACCGGAGCTGTGTGGTTCTGTGTTCCTGACCGGTGCTGTGTGGTTCTGTGTTCCTGTCCGGTGATGTGTGGTTCTGTGTTGCTGTTCAGAGCTGTCTGGTTCTGTGTTGCTGTTCAGAGCTGTCTGGTTCTGTGTTCCTGTCCGGTGGTGTGTGGTTCTTTGTTCCTGTCCGGTGCTATGTGGTTCTGTGTTCCTGTTCAGAGCTGTCTGGTTCTGTGTTCCTGACCGGTGCCGTGTGGTTCTGTGTTCCTGTCCGGTGGTGTGTGGTTCTGTGTTGCTGTTCAGAGCGGTGTGGTTCTGTGTTCCTGTCCGGTGCTATGTGGTTCTGTGTTCCTGTTCAGAGCTGTCTGGTTCTGTGTTCCTGTCCGGTGCTGTGTGGTTCTGGGCCACTGGTAGCTGCCGGTCCGTGTATCAGATAAGCCTGAACATCTGGGTGTAATTGGGCTGACTGGCTGCATCATCAGGCTCTGATAAACGCCACCAGGGTCACGCTAAAGTGACAACACCCTGCGTCTGGCTAATGTTATGGAGTCATATTAGCCAGTTGGCGACTCGTGACCTGTGAGGGAATGGCAAGGCTGTCCCGCATCTCGCTCTATCTAAGCTGAGTCGGAGGAACCAGACAATGAGAGAAAAGGTCACAGTCTGTGTTTTCTTTAGAGGAGATATCCCGTAGTCGTAGAGACACACACATGCTGCCGAATGTTAGTGAGCAAGCAATGTTTGCTGATAGAAGATTAGCCTATTGTGTAAACAGATGGAAAAAGCTTGGCCTGGTACTTCCTTCTAAAACCTCACTGACTGCCACAGCTACCTGGAACAGGCTTTGTGATCACGGAGGGATACTTACACAGGCTCGGTTTTGTGCTTTTTGAAGAGATCGCGTCTCAAGGCGCTTTCGTTCAGCAAGTGACTCGATGCTAGGTGTCGTTAGCATTCAGGGTGTCTCTACGTGAAGACTCTCTGCAGCCGGTCTGTGAGTCAGACAGAGACATTTGTAACCTGTTTGTGGAAAACACTTCGTACCCACAACACGTGCTGTTTGGAGCCCGAAGAAATGTCACAGAACGGGAGAGAATTAACACTCTCACATGTGTTTCAGCCAACCAGAGTGCAGCACCAAAACACAAATGAGCAATACTAGCACGTTTGCTTGACTTGCATGACGAGTTTGAACTGGTGGTGAGGTTATTAGGTAGACTATAATCAAATAGTAACACTAACAACACTAGCCTCTGGTTTACCTTAGTCAATTAACGTTGGGCACACGTGTCAAACTCAAGGCCCCCGGGCCATATGCGGCCCGCCACGTTATTTTATGTGGCCCGCGAGAGCTTAAGAGACACATTATGTCTTTCAATAAAAGTATATGCTCTTTCAGTATTTCAATATTTGTACAATAAAATTAATAATAATCAAGTTATTTAACAATATATCAAGAAGTAACTACAGTTACTGTTACAGTTACAATCTGCCCTTTGAGGGCCAGCAGAATGCTGATGTGGCCGCGGGTCATAATGGGTTTTCTGCTCCTGACATAGAGGATAACATCCCAGGAAGGTTGGCTGCAATGTAATTTCATAATCTCCTTTAGTACTTCCATGCTGGATGCTAGTTGTAATGACTTGCAATGACACTGTATACAAATCGTATTTATTACCCGTAGATGTACATGCAATTCTCGGAACATGCGTCTGCGTCTGTCGTGACATAACGGCTGGGAAGTTCCAAGGGGAATGCTTTTATGCATGTTGATGATGTGTTTTGGAATGTTGTGATGCACTTCTCCAAAAACAAATCCCCCGGTTGGTTTTTACACGAACGCTATAACAAAGGACATTCCTGGCAAGGCCCTCCGATCGCTGTTTGCTTTCATTTCCCGAAAGAACTGGTTTGAGGAGTGAGCGGAAGCTGGTTTCAACTCGGCACCTGTTTATGTCACGTGCAGCGCACCGTACGGGGAAGTAAAAAAAACCTGGGCCTAACGACAACGCCGTGTGAAGTTACAACTGGATGCAGGTTGATTGGACGCCGCTTCGGCGGTCGTCTCAAAAGTTGTACGAGTTAACATGCATTGTCATTTGGCGTGTTTTGCCTGGTTGTTAGTTTATAGCGTGTTTCTAAAAAATAGCGTGTGGCATTATCAGGTCCAGTAGTGTCTGGGTTCTGTCTGTAGATGCGTAACTTACTCTGCGGAGCCGAGCTCAGTTCTCCAAATGAGAACTCCCCCCTGTGAGCATCTGACCCTCCTAAAGTTCCACTCAATCCTATTTAGGGAAATTATCTTATCTTCTCCTCTCAAAAGGTAGAGATAGCATTTATTCTGCTTATCACACGCTGCACGGTTAGCGCTAGCTAGAGCCGGCCAGAGACCCAGCTTCTGGAGTGCCGTTCGATTGTTCTTCTCTAGACTACAGGCGAGCTGTGAATGGGATGGAAGTTAATGATTCACAGCCAGTGCTTCTCAGTCCTGCACTCGAAGAGACTTGTTGCTAACATGTTTATATGTCAATGCTCTTCCTGTGTCTGGCTCTTCTCACTTAGGGCCCGTTGAAACTGTCAATCACCGGGCATCACAAAATTCCAACTAATTATTCATGCCATCTTGTTTTGTCTTCACGTATGACAGTTTCCTGTCCACATCCTGCTCTGACGGTTGTTTTTCTGTCTTGTTTTGTTGCAGTATCACAGAAACCAAAGGAACATGAGGCCCCTGTGGTGGCGCCTGGCCACGGCTCTGTTCGCTCTGCTGTTTGAGCAGGAGGCCATGGCTGGAGGTGGTGGAGCTGGGTGGAGGTGATGGAGAACTGTGCAGTGGTGATGGAGAGCTGGGCGGAGGCGATGGAGAGTTGGGCGGAGGCGATGGAGAGCTGGGCGGAGGTGATGGAGAGCTGGGCGGAGGCGATAGAGAGTTGGGCGGAGGTGATGGAGAGTTGGGCGGAGGTGATGGAGAGCTGGGCGGAGGCGATAGAGAGTTGGGCGGAGGCGATGGAGAGGAGTATGCGGGCCCACACATCTTCTACAGGGACTGGCCTCCTAATGGCACTATTTTACACGGGTCTCTTGGTAACCAATAGGGAGAGAGAAAAGGTCACCGCGGGACGGAGACAACCATTTTTTTACGAGGTTGATTTTTTTCCGAGAAGATGCCATGTTGTTTCACGAGATTCCTCCACTGGACGTCGTCCATATTTTGGTGATTGTGTAGGGTTGGGTACCGAACGGTCGACGCTTTTATGCTTTAATCGACTGATTCACGTCGGTACCACCGAGGTGAAGATTCACGTAAAAAAATCGAACGGTGCGAAATTTCGGTTCTTGAAAGCACATCTGGGTGAGAGAGTTGAGGGAGTACAGTATTTCGCCCTTGCAGCTTTTTTAAACGCCAACGGAGTTGGGGCAATGGCGAGCCCGAAAGCAGTCCGAATTGCGGTTACACTTTTTAAAACTTGCCGCCGACAATGCTGGCTGCAATATTTGCGATGCGAAATGCCAAGTTGGCCATGGCTACACGTTTTACCTAAGGACCTGCCGGGTCAAACCTCTAAATATTTTTTAAGTACCATATTTGATAGCATAATAACCCAAGTGGTCCACATCAGCTAATCTTTTTTTTAAACAACCGCTAGTGTAGCCAAGTTCGTTCATAGAGCTGTTCTTTGTGAGTAATTTGATTCATTTTTTAAGTTGTAAAATACCAAAAAAAATCTTATGTACCGGGATTTTTTTTTTTTACCGTTGTGTACCGGTACCAATTTGGAATGTTGGTTTAAATGTGAACGGTACCCAACCCTTTTATTGTGCGGTGTAGAATTTGTACAGTATGTTGTTCCTGTTAAATTTGTTTGCACTTCTGCATGTATACATCTTGAAATGCCTCTCCACGGTTCTGGGACTGCCTTGTTAATGTCTTCATCAACAACCCACAATGACTGTTCACTAAAACATACGAACAGAACAAAGCAAGAAATTGAGGTATCCGCTCAAGGCCAAGGAGTGCTTCGTGGGATTTTCTTTCCGAGGTTTCCAGGAAATAATCGGTCAAATTTGATCATTGACTGTCTCCAAACAGGCCGTTTCAGAGAACAAAGCATTTTGCACCTCAACTTTCTCCTCAATTGTTTTGTGTATACTGTTATACTACATGTTGTTTAGTACTTGCTCTTCCAGTCACTTTTACTTTGTGGATTTCAATCGTTCCCCCCCCCCCAAAAAAAAAAGAATTGTCACCAATAATTCACCAAGAATAATTTTAATGCAATGCTGAAACACTGGTAGTCGGAACGCCTGGTTTTAAATCAGTTTTCAATACATTCTAAGTGCCCAAACTGGAACCCAGTCACTATTTCTTTTATTTAAGTGTCAAGACATTTAGGCCCTTCATGTGGAACTAAGAGTCCACAGAGTTTGCACTATAACAATACATCAATCAATTGTGTTACCAAGCAAGCCAACCTCTGTCACGGATTTACGTTTTTTTCCTACGGTATCTGATATTTTATGAGAACATTACAATTGTGTTTTTATCCACATGTCCAGGATATGTGCCAGGAGCTGACTGAATATTCATAGATATTATCAAAACCAAAAATCTATTCAGGATGCCGGGATGCAAAATGAATCGTTGAATTTCCAGTGTTTTTTTTATATTCACTTCTACTTTGTACACCAAAGAAATACCGTGCAAACTAACCTGTAAAACAGCAAGCCTCTCAGGATCCTTTAGTGGGCTAAAATACGTACTTATGTGTGGGCTAACCTGTTGATTCTTTGTCCTCAGATCCTCAGATGTAACTTTCTGATAGAAATGACCACTGCTAATACGTTAGACGAAAAGGAAAGTGTAAGAGGTCATAGAGTATATGGTAGTATGGAAGACTGTAATTACTGTTGAATATACATATTTGTGAGATCACTGCTATAACCTTGAAGTCGCTTTGTGTTGTACATTTTATTGCCTTTTTATCTTACTTTGTGTTCATTTTGAAGGCGCGGTACACATCGAGAGACTGTAATTTTAGACAGATCTTGTGTTGTTGCGTTCTGGTCATCTTCGGTGCTACAGTATTTATGCCATCTGTCTGTGCTCTTTAGAATCTCTGGTCAGATGAGGGTGCTCTGTTGAGCCGGGCGCTATGTTAGAAAACGAGGGCAGTGAGAGATGAGGAGCTGAACGTTGTTGTTTTGTAGCTGTTTGTTTCCTGCGGATCCTGAAAACTGAGCCAGCTGACCGTGGTTTCTATCTCACTGTAACCCGTTGACCCGTCTCTCTAAAACCGCTTCCCTCAGTACCGATTGTAGCTCTCGTCGCTGTGTACCGCTCCTTCGTTTTCTTTAGGACGTTTAGTGTTTTGTATTTATTTAGTTTTTTTTATTTATTTTTTGTATATTGGCCCATTTCTACTGTACGGATTGTGTGTGCAATTCCTTTTCCTTTGGTTAGGCCTCCGTTTGTATATGACGACATTTGTTCGAATGAGTTTGGTTTTCCGTTTAGGCAGGCCCGATCACTTAAGAGACGTTCCCAAAATGGTTTGTTTGGATCATTTCAGTATTGTTTTCTTCCTCCCGTTTGGGGTTGGACGTGTCCACATTTGGATAATACATTCATACATACCAAAAAGGCGGAACCGTATTCACACAAAAGTCTCTTTATGACAAACGCCCCTCGATTTAGTCACACGTTATACCGTCCAATAGACAAGTGTAGAATTTCTGCCACGCAACAATATTAAGAAGATTTTTTAGTTAGTGGTTTGGAGCCTGGATCATCAATACCCTGCGTAGTATTATTTTATTTTTTCACTAGGCAATTGGTTATTGGTTCAATCCCGTTTGTTTCTGTTGTTCTTTTTTAATCAACATGCACTGGAAAGTACTTTGTATCAGTAGATCTGGTGCCTTCGAGTTTGAAGAGCTCTCATGTGCTGCACTCGCTGAGTGTGTCTGTAGGATAGCAGATCATTGACGATGCTATAACCAGCTTGTGGCAGCCCTATGACTGTGTTTTTTTTTAAAGAGAAACAAGCCACCATAGGACCAGAAATAATTTGTCAGAGGGGGTTCTGGGAGCTGGATACTGCAGATAGAATATGGCACATGTGTCTATTTCAGAACGCAGCCCACAGGAGTCCGGGTGAGTTTTGTAAATTACGGCAAATACCGTCAGTGTCTTGACATGTTTTATGTCCACTTTCTATAATTTTTGAAGTTTTTTGAGGAATGTTTTTCATTTTTGATGTTTCGTGTTTTTTTTTCATGAGACCATTTCTCGCTAAATGTTTTTTTTCGTAACTTTTTTAACGTTTTCATATGAAAGGGTCAGTTTTATATACAGAGGGTTTTCAGGCTGTTGGATGAGATCGTGGATATTGTCATGTGAGAATAAACGTGAAACACACTTTTATGACTGGTAGTCGTGTAAAAATGTTTACGACGACACTCGCAAAGCTGAAGAAAAACTATTCAGCGTTGTGCTCCAGTAATCGTGATCACACTGACAAATTGTCCTTAAGAACCAATAAACTGTAAGTATTACTGACCCTGTTGGAGAATTGGCTTTACCTGCTCTGTTTCAACCAAGTCTTGATTATCACACACTCTTTGTAATCCCATAACAGGAGACCCAGTGAACATGTAGCATTTTTATCAACATCGACTGTGTGTTTTTCGAGACTGAACTGTGCACTCGTCTTTCTTTTTTTATGATACGCTGAGTAAGGAAAGTTTGTCATGTAGTGCAATATGCTGTACATATAAGAGCTCTGCTCTCGATCCTTTTTTTGAATTTCTTGTTGTTTTACTGGTACCTTTTTCAATAAAATTGTATCGAAAGTATACGTGTGTTTTCTTCTCAAAACAGATCCCCGTGTAATGATAAAGGTTATTGTTATTAGATAAATGTTATCCACTGCCCTGCTAGAATTGCAGACTTTCGGTTGTCAATTCTTCCGAACACCTCAATGTGAACTGAAGCCACTAAAGCTAGACAGGCATCTGAGCTGGTCTGACATCAGAAGTTAGTTGAGCGTGTGGCAGTGGCAGAGATCGTCACATCCCTCCTGGTGAGAGCTCATTAATCTACCGAGAGCGTTTGGGCCTTGTGATGACTACCTAGCACACACACAGAGACACACACAGACCTGTCTAGCAGGTCAACAGCAACACTGAAGCTACTACAGACAACCTGTCTCCGGCCGAGTGTTTTGCTTTAGAGTGTGTGTCAGTGTATCTTCTGGTTCGCTGTCACATCTACAAAGGTTAGAGCGGTAGCTGCTGTGCTTACAGATTACGTACGACTAACGGTTTGGGACAAGTGCCTTTAATATGGTATATTTCTCCTTAAGCGTAGACACATAATTGTCCTTTAGCGTGTATTTAAGAGGGCGAGTATCAACTGTGTGATTCCTGACCAGGCGTTTATACCTGTAACATATTGGGTGAGCTGTGCTGTACACAGGGTGGTTGGGAGAGCACTTCTGTGTATGTGTATTGTAATTAGGAGCACAGCTGTTTTGAGTTGGGTTAATTAAGCACCGGGCATAGGTTTGTATCAGTAGGCTATTTAAGTCCCCTGGTTAGGTTCACTGGTGCTTGATATTATTTTACGTTACGTGTCGTTGTAGGTGAGTGTTGTGTATAAGTCCCATTGATACTGTTGTGTTTGTAAATGTACAAGTCGCTTTGTGTAAGCGCATTTCATTTATCGTCAGTATAGTTTTGTCCGTTCGTTGTTCTATGTTTGTTGTAGACTACAATTAAATACGACGAACGTGATTGTCTGGCTCTGCATCTCGGTCCTTCTGCACTTCACCTGTACGGATCCGTGACAATACCTGCTGAAATTTCTTAAGATTTTTGTGAACTAATGATGCCTTCATGGATACCTGAAATATACATACAACTCGACGTACAGAACACATTCAAAATGTATCGAATCTAAACCATATCGCACAAAGGATCATTCTAACAACAAATACAGACTTAAACCTATGAAAAGAAACGTCCCTCAGGGCTGAAGCGTGGCAGCTACATTGTCACGACTGCCAGGTACATTTTCACACATGAATGACACCTGACTCACCTGTTTGACCACTTCCAGCAAGAAAAACTCCCTCGCCTGGGGCTCTGGCACTGAGTCACATGTGCGCCTGACGAGACACAGCACCAGATACGTGAAAATCCCTCGAACAACCGTTGCAAAACACAGACAAGTCTTATTTACGTACACCGCCTCCGACTCTTTACACGTTTTCCCTTGAAGCGCCTCATCAAATCTTCAAAGCAACCAGATACTAAGAATTTACCGAGAGATAAAAGTGAAAACATTTTCACCAACACAAGTGATGTGGTCTAGCCAGGTGTTATCAGGTCAGGTATTGTGCTTTGTTAGCGTTGCTCTGCTCTGAGGGTGGGTGATGGAGGTGGGGGGGTTGCAGTAATGCAATCCTGGGTTAACTCTCCCTCAGGGGTAGAACACCGGGCTCTGAGAAGAAGGAAGGACCCGTAGTTTCCTGGATCCCAAGTCTGACTGCTCTTGGCTCAGCACTTTTCTGGGCTTGAGTCTCGGCTGTTCTTGGCCCGAACAATGGGCTCTCTGTTCCCCACTCGCTGAAAGGGACACCCATTAGAGAGAGCGTCTATCTCTGGGGTCAGGCCCAGGGGTCACTCACAAGTGCAGCTCTTGTTTATGTCTGCGAAGCCAATCAAAACAGTGCAGCCAACGTGGTTAACTCTTCCCTGTCTGGATCGTGTGTGGCTGAGCGGCCGGCTGACAAGAGACAACAAGACCGTGCTAATCTAGAGACAACGAGTCTTTAGGCCCATCTTTTTGTTTCTCTCTCAGGCGGCTAACTATATAGTCCTAAAGGCATGAAAGGCACAGGTATCATTAAATTATACCATACATGCTGTGAGCTGAATAGCAGCGAATTAGCGCTGACAGGCATCTCGTCAAACCCCCCTCCCCCGTTTCACGTAGCTACAGAAGGCCCCCGCGGCGATTCTCTCACCCGACACCAACACCCGCCTTGCCAAAACAGACATGTCATTTAAGAAATAATCCCACAAATAATCCTAGCAGATTTGTTTCATTAACCTATCCTTACGAACGCACGTGTCCCGGCAGTGAGTTGCCTCCGTTTATTTTAATGAGGCGCATCGCAGATGAATCACTCCGTGACAACGGTAACATTAGCCTATCAGCGAGAAGACGGAGCACACCGACCGGGTGACCGGGGTTTGGAGACGATCGCCGATTCAATTGGAACACCGAAAAGGCTCAACGGTTCTTCTGCACGGGGAACCGGTGAGGGCCTCAACAGCCGAGAAGAATGAAGAGGATACTTAAGACGTTTTTAGTAGACGTTATTTCTGAATATTTCTTGGGAGGGAGGGAGGTAAAACTTGCAATGAGTCCAGTCTGGACCTTTTTGACATGTTGGCTTATTATGTTTTGGAATATAATAAAACGTTTGCCGAATCAAGATAGTGTGTTTTCGATATTAATGTTTGTTTTAAAACATATTAAGCTAAATGTGTGCACTTGCTACATTAACTTTCTCGTGAGCGTCTGCTAAATAACTCAAATCAATCTGAGCGAATGATCTGCAGAAGGCACAGATGCGATCTAGACATGTGTGACAATCAGCTGACAGCGAATTGTTACGCTATCTGGTCCTGCTTTTTATCATCTCCCCCCCCTGCGATCGTCGTGAGGAGTCGACGCGGTCTACGTTTCTGGTCAAACGACAACCACAGTAGTGTCGTAAAAAACAAACACTGGGGGATCTTCAAAGTTTTCTTTATCTGCCGTCTCTCTACTTGTCTCTGCACACATCTGAGACAAGAAATGTCTACAGTTGTCATGGAGACCCAAGACAACACAGCCACATGGTTTGGGAGGGGCGTCGTCGTGCCCCGGGCTGGCCCAATCACAGCCCCCCGTTCCAACAAAGACATCCATTCAGGGGTGCCGTGTCCGTACATTATAGGGACACGGCAACGTTGTGCTTCGTCTTTCAGAAAGTCACCAGGAAAAATTCTCCAAATGCGCGTTGAGGTTTTTTTGCCTTGTTTCCAAAAGACCTTGTGCTTGTTTGGCTTGTTTATTGTTAGGACCGTGAGATAAAACTCAGACAGAGAGCAGGATTAAAATAAAAGATGTTACTTCCCCATCTACTGCTTTCTGTCTATCTAGGCAGTGATCGATTCCTCTCAAAAAGTAGTTTGGTGACCAGAGGTGCGTTCAATTACTCAACAGTTGGTCGCAAACCACACGCCCATACATTTCCGTTTTCCATATTCGCCATCAATGTGTCCCACACATTATAGAAAATATAGTACCTGGGTAGCAAGCTGGTGATGTCACTCGACTTGTAAGAGAACAATCTTTCACACGTTCGCTAAATCTGAAGACGTAACTTCAGCGTCAGGTACTCAACCCTCATCAGGGTAGCCGGCTCTCTCTCTCACACTTAAATTACGAGGTGTGGACGACGCCAAATACATCTAGCGAAGCTAACTAACCAAGCCGCGAACGCATTTGCCAGCGTGTGCCTGTTGGTCAATGTTATTCAGTAGTATTTCGCCCGGAACGCTGAGGTGAGAGCCAAAGACGAAGGCCGATCCCTCCCATGGAATGATGGCTTCTTAGCATATCTACGGCAACGATTATATGGAGTCGTGGAACGTTAAAGATGCAATCATAAAAGAGTGTTACAAGGACGATTAAGATTAAATCGAATGTAATAAAGTGAAAGAGATGTATACTCATTCGGTGAACGAGTGAACAGACAACTTTCGCTACCCACATTCGCTGAGGCGACTCGCGGGACACAACAAAAACAAAGGTTACATAAGGGTGTTACGGTGAGGTGAGGAGCTCATGTCTTCACCCCGTGTGACCCGGCTTTCCTTTGCAACCGTGAACACGCCCCCTGGCTCGTTTCACTGTCTTGTCCTGTCTAACCGGTCACACCAGGTCCCAATCAGTAATTAGTACGTGTATATGTGTCCCCTCAGTTCCTCGTGTCTTTGTGCTTCGTTGTTGAATGTCAGGTCTCGGTGCGGTGGGTGTTTGTGTCGCAGTGCCGTTTTGTGTGTCATTAGTAAGTAGCTCCGCTAAGCGCATTTTGGTTTTCAACGCAGTTTCGATTTCCGTTGGTCGTCGCGTTTGGTTTGTTTTCCAATTGAAAACCTGTGAACGTGGTTGTGGGAAAACGGTGTGGAATGGCATTGGTCTGACAGAATGTTATGAAACAGGATACTGTGTAGGTACGTGTGTGTGTGTTTCCTCACCAGGAAAACGAGTTGTTTCCGTGACAACCGACGTT
The DNA here is from genome assembly GCA_029465975.1 of Dallia pectoralis. Classification (NCBI taxonomy): domain Eukaryota; kingdom Metazoa; phylum Chordata; class Actinopteri; order Esociformes; family Umbridae; genus Dallia; species Dallia pectoralis. The sequence goes on from CM055757.1 coordinate 9,180,199, forward strand.
GACCAATTCAAAGGGAGAATGAATGCATTTCTAAAATTCTATTTTATACGCAGCCCATGTGATCTGAATACACGATCCCTGGTTAATGAGTTCATAGTTCCATCATCTCATATTGTTCGTTTGATTAAGGTGTTATGTTACGCTACACTACGAAACGCATGCTAACTCTTATGGCGTGGACAACTTCACATGGTGTGCAGGCATTTCATCCAACATTGAATTTGACAGACTTAAGCGTGTACATGTATTGTACCTCGATGTTTAGACTGAAATGTGGTTAGAGTTCAGGCGGAGGCTTGTAAACATTAACTTTCCTGGCCAGTGGTTAGCCAACGCGACCGAATATTCTCTGTGTCTCTATTAAATGGTTCCCAAATTCAGCTAAATTCATAAAATAGGTTACTTGAATAGACAACGGCAATAAAGTAATGCATGACGCTGTATGTACAAACATTGGTCAGAGGAGATCTGTGCTTCACGCTAAACACACAAGTCCCACTCTTTGAATATGCTTCGGTGGAAACGCAACTTGTGGCGACATTAATGCTTAGTTTAGATTAGCGGGATGCTTGTCCGCTCAAGGATTTGAACTAATAACATAATTTGAACTAATGACATAAGGATTTCAGTTAATGACATAACGTACTCGACCACTACACTTCACCATGTGGTTCTACGTGTGGCAAAGATGTATATCGTACTTATTGCCAGGGGCTGGGACATGAACATGTTTGGGGTTTTGGATAGACCTGTTCTGAAATGTATACGAGTTGGCGCAGTAGTCGTTTATTTCTTCCTCTCTATCCGTATTGTAATGCCCCTTTAATTTTTCGTTTTCTTTTCTTCGGCAGTCGTCTCTGTGCATTTCCTCTAAAAGAGAAGTTGTGCAATCAGTCTGAGTTGTCGTCTGTTTACCAAGAGCAACCCAGCAGAGCCCAGTCCTTTGTTGAGCGCCAGTCACTCCCATACGCACAGCTGTGACACAAGAACGGACACACACACACACACACACACACACACACACACACACACACACACACACACACACACACACACACACACGTATACTTGCACGCGCGGGTGAACGCACTTAGGACACAATTAAAAGCGTGCAAACACCCGTATACGCACACACACACACACACGCGCGCGCGCACCCACACACGCGTACACACACACGCGCGCACACACGCACACACACCTCTTGACTCACAACCACTCGCAGTATCCTGCGGTCCAGGGGAGGGATCTCCAATCCTCCAAGCACAGCATGCGAACCGAGTGAACTCCTCGCCATTGTTTTCTGGACTTGCTGCGTTTGACATTTCAGCGCTTTCGTGGCTTAATGCTTATCGGATTTAATTTAAATCCAAATGTAATTATTCAAACTGCAAATATTCACTATATATATATATATATATATATCTGTTGGTGTATGCGTCAGATAATCCATGCGCTGAGCTCAAGCACCGAGTCATATGTGGCCGGTACACACCGATGTCACTCAACACAGTGTACTGTACCGAGGACTGATTGGCCGGGAACCGTAATGCCCGGATGAAAATGAGACAGTCGCCATGGTTTCCTGAGGACACGGCGGTTCCAGCCCTGCGCGTTCCCCTGCGCGTTCCCCTGCATGCAGTGTTCATTAATGAGAGACAGCGAGTGTCTTTTCGGTCAGGGAGACGGGAGATAAAGACCTGATAGAGTCTTCTGGCAGAAGCTGGCCCAGTTCAGTGGGTGCAGCGTTTTTATAGAGACCACTGGCCAGTTGCCAGGCCAGATATGTCAGGCTGCCTGGTTTTATGTGTGTGTGTGTGTGTGTGTGTGCCTCAACTTGATAACAGTAGTGTGCTGAGGGATCGGGCGGCGTTGAGGAAAACAAGCTCACCCGTGGGGTGGGGTTTGGGGTTCTGCGTGTACGTGTGGTTCTGTGCCTGTGTGTGTGTGTGTGCCTGTGTGTGTGTGCCTGTGTGTGTGTGTCGGCTCACGCAACCCTCCTAACAGAAACAACTGCAAAAACATTCAGGCCAAGCGTTGAACTCGGCTACTTTTTTCAATAGCTCAGGATCCACAACAGCAGACCAAGTCCCGGCTCTCGTGTCTTCCTAACCTCCCCCCGCCCGTTCCCCCTCCTTTACCCATGCTCCCCCGTTTCTTCCCTCCCCCTCACCGTCCTCCCTGGGCTGGCTGTTGTTGACTGACTGACTGACGGTGCTGATTTACTCCAGGCATGGACGGCTGCCAGCACGTTTCAAACAATTGCACGAGTTCCAGGGTCGGCGGAGCCAAGTTCTAGAGGCTAAAAACAAAGTAGTAGACTGGCTCTATCCACGCACTGGTAACTCTTAAAAGCCAGGGGCCCCGTGCAGCATTCGGCTGTGGAGGTGCCCCAAATCACAGCCTGGACAACACCAACGCCAGATTCACATTTCTCATCGGCACAACGTATATATTTTGACATCATAGTTGTACATCGTTCTGATACGTAAGCAGCAGATATTTGTGAAAAACACGCGCTGATGTCGTTGATTTAGAGTTTAAAGATAGACCAACTTGTGGGTCTCAGTTAAATGAACTACACGCAGGCACCGGGAATACAATATGAATGGACTCACAGGGTTTGTTTTGAGCCCCGTGAAACTGCGGGTCTAATAAAAGACAATTAACGAGCGTTTATTATATTGTCGAGGTTAATACTTTTGGACCGAAAATGTGTATTTGGACTCGTCAGCCCAGGGTTTGAGTAGAAACCAATTTATTTTCTCAAATTGGCTTATCACCACTTTCTGTACACCAAGTATTACCATACCTCTAGTTTAGCTATTTCTAAGAAACCCTTCCTGTCACAGAAGGCAAAACTGAAATCCACATTGCTATACCGGTCGAGGCAGGCTTAGAGACAGGCTTAGAGTTAGCCTTAGAGGCAGGCTTAGAAGTAGGCTTAGAGGTAGGCTTAGAAGTAGGCTTAGAGGTAGGCTTAGAGACAGGTTAGAGGTAGGCTTAGAGACAGGCTTAGAGGTAGGCTTAGAGGTAGGTTTAGAGACAGGTTAGAGGTAGGCTTAGAGACAGGCTTAGAGGTAGGCTTAGAGACAGGTTAGAGGTAGGCTTAGAGGTAGGCTTAGAGACAGGTTAGAGGTAGGCTTAGAGACAGGTTAGAGGTAGGCTTAGAGACAGGTTAGAGGCAGGCTTAGAGACAGGCTTAGAGGTAGGCTTAGAGACAGGTTAGAGGTAGGCTTAGAGACAGGCTTAGAGGTAGGCTTAGAGACAGGTTAGAGGTAGGCTTAGAGACAGGCTTAGAGGTAGGGTTAGAGGCAGGCTTAAAAAATAACAAAGTGCTTCTCTTTCAAGGTGAAAATAAAGCTGTGAAGTCCAGGGACTCTTCGTAGACCTCTGAGATAGATTTGCCGAGGCGTCCATCTGGGAGGGGCTTACCGGGATACAAATATCTCTATTGCATTGAAAGACCCCCAGAGCTAAGTGGACCCCATCATTGTGAAATGCATAAAGTTTACAAACCCCATAACTCTTACAAGAGTTGGCCATTTGGCCAAACTAAGTAAACGGGAAAAGTGAACCTTGGTCAGGGAGATGATAAATAACCCGCTGGTCACAGAGCTGCAGAGCTGAGAGAACCTTCTGGAAGAACAACCACCACTGCAGCGCTCCATGAAGTTGTCCTTTATGTGTCAAACATTCATCTATCGGCATGACAACAATGCAGAACGCACAGCCAAGACAGTACTGCATATCCTCAGGTGGCCCAGCTAAAGCCTGGACCTGAAACCCACTGAACATCTGTGAAGACGTGGGGCCTCCACACCCAATCTGACAAAGCTTCAGAGGATCTACAAGGAGGAATGGGAGAAACTGTCCAAAATCTGGTACAGCCATACCCAAGAAGACTCGATGCTGCTGTTTCGGCCGCCAAAGGAGCTTTTGCAAAGTACTAAGTAAAGTGTCTGAACACTTCTATTTGGATTTCTTCAAATCTTAACTCGTTGAGCCACATATATATTTTCTTCCCCCTGCTGTCCAATATTCATTAAGATCACAGGTCTCTTTCCGTTGGTTTATTTACTGTTTACTCCATTTGTATTTGTTCATTTGTAATCCTGGCTTTATCTTTCTTGTTTTCCATGATTTACTTAGTTTAACTGATTCATTGTTTAGAAGACAATACATCATTTTTTTTTTACACCTGCAATAACCTATAATGCACTATAATTTAAAAGGCGTAGTTAGTCCCTCAGACCGTGAAGCTCCAGACAGCGGCCACCCCATCCCTTTTGTCATTAATTGACCTGCTGAGGTCATCGCGCTGGCCATCACAGCCAATCAACGGCCTGTTCCCATTCACCGAATCTTATTACCCAGCGGAACCACGTAAACTCCTGAACTCGGACTCGTCTAAGAGACAACGCGGAAACATCTGGAGCTCGATGTCACCTGGTGTGGACTCACATTCCCCTGACGGTCTCTGAGACGACAGCTCGTGGTTAACATGATGACACTCTGGAAGCATCAACATCAGACGATGAAGAAAACCGATGAACAAAACAGAAAATACACTGTGTCCCACAAGTTCAATTTGAGGAATAGTTATGTTATATGACGTTTAACATCACATGGAGTACTTCTGAAATACTTCAATGATTTTATTTCTAAAAACTGTTATTTTTTACTATTTGCGCTTTGGATATAGACTTCAATGAACATATTGAAAATAACCTGGCAAGAATCCCCAGCTGAACCTACTGGGGAAAGACAGCGAAACAAATCAGAGACAGATGCTCAACCGAACAGATTTCCTTATAAATTATTCCCTTCAAAGACGGTCCAATGCATTTCAAGTGGAAGCAGAGATTCGAGCGGGTAGGGAAACAAATAGATTTAATGATCAGCGACTTGTTCAATTTGTATTTTTGATGCTGTTAGTATATTTCACACACGTGATTCTGGTGACTGACTGCTGTAGTGGTAAATGCTGTTAGTGTATTTCACACACGTGATCCTGGTGACTGACTGCTGTAGTGGTAAATGCTGTTAGTGTATTTCACACACGTGATCCTGGTGACTGACTGCTGTAGTGGTAAATGCTGTTAGTGTATTTCACAGACGTGATTCTGGTGACTGACTGCTGTAGTGGTAAATGCTGTTAGTGTTTTTCACACACGTGATTCTGGTGACTGACTGCTGTAGTGGTAAATGCTGTTAGTGGTTTTCCCACTTGATTCTGGTGAGTCGTGGTTAGTACAACCCAGAGTGGAGCGGGCCGACGGTGGATGTCACATAACGTCTGTGATACGGGGTGCCAGACAGTGGTGAGTTGTGGTTAGTACAACCCAGACCGGAGCGGGCCGAGTCGAGGGGGGGTGATCACAAAAACACTCACAGGGGCTTTTCTCCTGTTGCCGCGGGTGCGTGTGCATGTGCGTGCGAACGTCTTCTCAGACATAGAGACTGCAACGGACACGTGGCCTTTAGACCCCCGTAGGTGAAACCACTGCCCTGAGTTTTCTCTTATCAACATGGTCAACAACAACACAGACGCACACACACACACACACACACACACACACACACGCACACGCACACGCACAAGCTGGTGCTGTTTTCAATGTTTCTTAGAAGTGCTCATCCAGAGAGAAAATAGAGATAACATGCTACGTTCCGTAAATAACACTTTTCTGCTGTTTTAGCAATAAACAACTGTCATATCGTTATGTTTTGGCCCGGACCCATCTGTGATAAATCTCTTTTTAAACAAGATCACAGTGTGTCCGATAAGCTTTCTCCGACACACACGCGCCGTACGACTGAGCTGTGGTCAGTTGTTAGCATGGGTTTGTGCGGGTGTGTGTTGTCCTTGGTTCTGCCTGTCCTTCTACGCTTCCACACACGTGCCCTAAAGCAATGTCCTGTAACTGGCTCAGTGGTAGAGATTACAAGCATTACACTCAATAAATCCAGTCATGGACATGATAAAGAGAGAGCTTGGCATTTAATCTGCAGAGAGACACACCCTGATTCTGCTAGTTGGAGCACAGTTTTAATCTGGCCATTGACAGATGACATTTGTGCTGACAGTTAGAGGAGATCAACAGACCAAACAATCAACAGAATAAACAATCAACAGATCAAACAATCAACAGATCAAACAAGCAACAGAATAAACAATCAACAGAATAAACAAGCAACAGACCAAACTATCAACAGAATAAACAATCAACAGAATAAACAATTAACAGAATAAACAATCAACAGACCAAACAATCAACAGACCAAACAATCAACAGAATAAACAATCAACAGAATAAACAATCAACAGAATAAACAATCAACAGAATAAACAATCAACAGAATAAACAATCAACAGACCAAACAATCAACAGACCAAACAATCAACAGAATAAACAATCAACAGACCAAACAATCAACAGAATAAACAATCAACAGACCAAACAATCAACAGACCAAACAATCAAAAGAATAAAAAATCAACAGAATAAACAATCAACAGAATAAACAATCAACAGAATAAACAATCAACAGAATAAACAATCAACAGACCAAACAATCAACAGAATAAACAATCAACAGAATAAACAATCAACAGAATAAACAATCAACAGAATAAACAATCAACAGACCAAACAAAGATTTTGAAGAACCCTGGAGAAATTAACGCAAACATGTGAGGAGGAAAACGCGATGTTCCCCAACCCAGAAGACAGAGGCCTCATATGGGCTTTTAATAAGGTAATAAAGTAATGATTTCATTGTGTCAGTGTGTCATACAAACCACACCGACCAGACAACGTTCATCAACCGACACGGCAGAACGATCAGCATTGTTTTAGTTCCGAGGACTTTATTTGCCACACCGTGCTTCATTTGACGCGACTTACAGACCTCTTCCTTGTGTCAGCGTTCATAGCACTTTGACACGACTTACAGACCTAACTCTAACATAACTCTGAACTGAACTTCCGTTAAAACGCTGTACGCGCACACACACGCGCCGGTATGAATTACACAGTTCTCTGAGGTTTCTACATTATGACTCTACATACGTTGACTCTACTGGCACACTGGGTTCGGCTATTAGACCGTGACTGTCGCTGACAGGAGTCCAGGGTCAAAGGTCGTAGAGGTTAGAGGTTAAGGTTTCCTGCCCCCACTGTCCCACACCCGCCTGAGCCGGTCCTTTCTCTGCTGTTAGGGGTTTTATGGGCCGGACCCAGTCAGGGTACAGGCGAAGGCTGGCTGGGAGATTGTTTACTAGTTTGGTTTTAGCCGGGGGGGTGTAATTATAATGGTGGGGGGAACAAACAGAGGATGGAGGGAGGGAGGCGGGAGAGATGGTCACATGGGTCTGATTATTTGTTTCTTATTGGTCCATTGGGAGCTGCTGTTTCCCCTGCGGTCGGGAATAGAGACAGAGTCCAACGCATTGTCATGCTGCTTAGTCATTTCCAGAAACACGAAAAGTTATGTGAAGACTGTGAACGACAGAGCGTACGATATGAATAAGTGAACACTGTGAACGACAGAGCGTACGACATGAATAAGTGAACACTGTGAACGACAGAGCGTACGACATGAATAAGTGAACACTGTGAACGACAGAGCGTACGACATGAATAAGTGAACACTGTGAACGACAGAGCGTACGACATGAATATGTGAAGACTGTGAACGACAGAGCGTACGATATGAATAAGTGAACACTGTGAACGACAGAGCGTACGACATGAATAAGTGAACACTGTGAACGACAGAGCGTACGACATGAATAAGTAAACACTGTTAACGACAGAGCGTATGACATGAATAAGTAAACACTGTGAACGACAGAGCGTACGACATGAATAAGTGAACACTGTGAATGACAGAGCGTACGACATGAATAAGTGAACACTGTGAACGACAGAGCGTACGACATGAATAAGTGAACACTGTGAACGACAGAGCGTACGACATGAATAAGTAAACACTGTGAACGACAGAGCGTATGACATGAATAAGTGAACACTGTGAACGACAGAGCGTATGACATGAATAAGTGAACACTGTGAACGACAGAGCGTACGACATGAATAAGTAAACACTGTGAACGACAGAGCGTACGACATGAATAAGTGAACACTGTGAACGACAGAGCGTACGACATGAATTCAATTCAATTTCAATTTTATTTATAGTATCAAATCATAACAATAGTTTTCTCAAGACACTGTACAGATAGAGTAGGTTTAGACCACAACCTGTATTAAAAATAAAAATAATAAAAGAAATAAAAATAAAATAAACAATTCCTATAGTTCCCCCAAGAGCAATTATTCGCAGTGGCTATCGCGACAGAGGCGAGGAAAAACTCATTTAGGAAGAAACCTCGGCAAACCCAGACTCTTGGTGGGCGGTGTCTGACGGTTGGGGTTATGTTGGTACAGGGAACAGTGACAGCTTCACCCAGGACCCAGATCTCGGTGTCCCCCTAATCCGAGGCGACGTGCTGGGCGAAACAGAAACCTAAGGACTCCGGAGAGTATGCTCTCCAGAGCTAGTATAAAGCGCTTCTGGGACAGGATGTGCATGAAAGGAAACAAAAGAAAAGAGAGCGAAGTGAGAGCAGCTCATTGTGTCATGAGGAGCTTCCTCGGCAGTCTAGAATTATAATAGCAAAAGAATATCTGATGAGTAAATCTGATGACTGTAAAAGAGAAGCAGAGAAAAGCAGGGGTTCTGTGTCTGCAGCTGTGCAGCCTGTCCCGCCGTTCTAGGCGTTCACTGAAACTCATCACTCCCTAACTATAAGCTTTATCAAACTTTTCAGTTTAGTCGTAACGGACATGTCTGTTAGTAAGAAGCTGCGTATTGGAAGGTGGCACATTGCCGGTGCCCACAGTGACGACGCGGTCGTGATGGCCGTTGGCTCGTCTCAGGCTCTCGCCTATAGAATCCGAGGCGCACGTGAACTCGAGCTGAACCGGCCCTGCCTGCTGGGGTTTTTACGGTCTTCGCATCGTGGTCGCTCACCCAAAAACCAGTATTGGTTGGCAGAGTGGCGTCAAGTGGTTAGAAGACAAACTACCCCAGATACGATCTGAACTCCTGAACCCCTTCACAAATATACAGTCGCTGAGAGAGTATTATCGCTCAAAGTCTGCTTCTAACTCTGCATGCTGTGTGTGTGTCTCTCTCTTTCCTTTTGTGTCTCCCTCTCTCTCTCTCTCTCTCTCTCTCTGTGTGTTTCTGCCTCTCTGCAACAGAACTTGGCCCAAAGGCTGGGCAGAATAAGGTTGTGATTAGCTACGCTGTAACTATAAAGTGGCTTTTGCTTACCAGCGCAACACTTACCGAGAAAATGATATTCTTTTTAGACAGTTTATATGTAGAGTCTGGGTATTGTCCCCCCAAGGTTTGGCGAGTTGTGGAGGTGTGGATGTTAGGGGTTTTGGGTGTTAGGGGTTATGGTGGGTCTCCTGCTCTCACACAGCCCACAACATTAAGACAATAATGACATTTCTGCAGCACCAATGCCGTCTCCAGTCGAGCAAACTTCAGCCAGGCTGTGACCTCTGCTGACCCAAACTCTTGATTTGGAGTTGATTTTTCTTCTTTTAACTAGGACTTTTGTAAAGGACCTGCTCGGATTATTCTGTTGCTTTATAAATGCATCTTGACAGTCTGCAGATTAAAACAAGGGCAGCCTATATGTAGTGTAATTACATGTTTATTACAGTGTTATTGCTTTGTTATTACATTGTTAATACAGTTTTATTACATTGATTGTTATCGTGCATTTCTCACACTAAATCACTGGCCATCGCTAGGCCATATCTAATTGAAACCACTGTGCTGATAAAAACACTACTATAATGGCAGATTGGCAATTTGTAGAGAAGGTAGACAACACAGCCAGTCAGTCAAATGTATCTCTTGTGAGTCTGCATTCTGCATTATTTAGCTGGCATGTGGGAGTATGAATTATTATTATTATTAATTAGCTGACATGTGGGAGTATTAACTAGCTGGCATGGGGGAGTGTTAATTAGCTGGCATGTGGGAGTGTTAATTAGCTGGCATGTGGGAGTGTTAATTAGCTGGCATGTGGGAGTGTTAATTAGCTGGCATGTGGGAGTATTAATTAGCTGGCATGTGGGAGTGTTAATTAGCTGGCATGCTGGCATGGGGAGTGTTAGTGTTATTAGCTGGCATGTGGGAGTGTTAATTAGCTGGCATGTGGGAGTGTTAATTATTATTATTATTAATTAGCTGACATGTGGGAGTGTTAACTAGCTGGCATGTGGGAGTGTTAATTAGCTGGCATGTGGGAGTGTTAATTAGCTGGCATGTGGGAGTATTAACTAGCTGGCATGTGGGAGTGTTAATTAGCTGGCATGTGGGAGTGTTAATTAGCTGGCATGGCATGGGAGTGTTAATTAGCTGGCATGTGGGAGTATTAACTAGCTGGCATGTGGGAGTGTTAATTAGCTGGCATGTGGGAGTGTTAATTAGCTGGCATGTGGGAGTCTTATTTAGCTGGCATGTGGGAGTATTAACTAGCTGGCATGTGGGAGTGTTAATTAGCTGGCATGTGGGAGTCTTATTTAGCTGGCATGTGGGAGTATTCATTATTATAATAATTAATTAGCTGGCACATGGGAGTATTATTTAGCTGGCACATGGGAGTATTATTTAGCTGGCACATGGGAGTATTATTTGGCTGGTATGCTGGCAAGCATTTGAATAATGAAACCTGCATGTAGCAGCTGTTCCTCTGAAAACGAGAAACAAGAGACTCTCTTTCTGCGATTACTCAGCTCACGTGGTTGTCGCCCTGAAACATCACGCTCTCACTCAGGTGCTGGAGCTCCCAGGGTTCTACAGTTGGCTGGCCAATGAAACACACTCTCCAAAGTAGCGACATATAGTGTTGATGCTGAGACGAGGCCGCTTATTACCAAGGAGACGCGGAGTGGATTACCACGGTGACTACACATCAGAGTCACCTCAGCTGCAGCTCCGGGAAAGACTAACCTTGGACAATAATTTTTGGATTGATAAAGTTACGGTCTACGTAATTAAATGTTCACACTTGCACACAACACGGCTTTAGCCATGTCGTTAAGCCCGCATTATGGACTGGCTGTTTGGTACACTGTTGATGCCTCAGGGGAGAACCTCTGGGGTATATCAATAAAGGGTTAACGACATGACCCAGAGCAGAGCAAGCTTGCAAATCCCCAACACAGAGAGGTAATCCAGCACGCAACTCCCAGCCCTGTTTCTAAAAGCTCCCGGAGGACCCAGAGAAGAGGGGACACTTCACTTAGTAATCGACACTCGTCAAACCTTCCATACAGTTATGTGGTCTCTGATGCGTTTTAGTTTAGTGTCATTCTGATCTTGGAAAAAGCCCACAGTTTGGCAATGGCTGGGTCCTGTGTCATGTTGTTCAGTTGGATTACTCCGGTGAGCTTTACACAGACATTAACCAAACATTAAGACTTTACATAAACACGAATTAAACATTAACACTTTACATAAACACGAATTAAACATGAACACTTTACATAAACACGAAGTCACCATTAACACTTGACATAAACATTTCACCGTAATTAGTGCGATTAAGCATGTGCGACGGACTTTATCTGCTGTTAATCTGGATAAACCGATGTGGGAAGACTCGGTTGGTTTTCTAAAACAATTACTGCACTGTATTTCTGAGAACCGTCTGAAGAGTTAAACTGCAGAGGCCGACGCCTCCTCTTTCTGTTCTCTTCTGACTCAGCCCCTCATTACTTGTGGGGAGGGTGGGGGGAGCTAGCCTTCTAGGGAGGAGCTGAGCCGCATTGAGTCTGAGGTAATCACGCGATTGGGATAATGACCCTGTATAAAACACAAACTAGATGTTTATGCCGGTGGCCCGAGGGAAGCCATTAATGTCCTGCAAAGGAAAGGTAATAAAGGCCTGCTGCGACTGGGAGCACCCAACCCAAACTTGGTCTCTGACAGGATTTAAGCTTTAATTAGAGACCCACTTTCAGCAGACATGCTTTCACAGCCTCATACAGGATTACAGCAGGTGTAGACCAGGATCTCATACAGTATTACAGTAGACCGGGATCTCATACAGTATTACAGTAGACCGGGATCTCATACAGTATTACAGTAGACCGGGATCTCATACAGTATTACAGTAGACCAGGATCTCATACAGTATTACAGTAGACCGGGATCTCATACAGTATTGCAGTAGACCAGGATCTCATACAGTATTACAGTAGACCAGGATCTCATACAGTATTACAGTAGACCAGGATCTCATACAGTATTACAGTAGACCAGGATCTCATACAGTATTACAGTAGACCGTGATCTCATACAGTATTACAGTAGACCAGGAGTAAAGCAGATAGGTTTGACAGTTGAATGAAGAACCTCTTGATAACAGTTGTTTATCGAGTGTCGGCTTCATCTTTTTGTTTCCAGAAAGAACCTATAGCAGCAGCAGCTCACACACAACACCTCCCACTCGCTGCTCTCACTTTCAGACGCTCAAGGCCGTGTGAGCCGAACGGGCATTTGTGATAGAGGCTGTGAAGAATTCATAAAAACAAACACGCTATTAGATCTGCCCGGAGCTACGCTCAGGAAATAAATGTGCATCCACGAGCGGCATAATAGCGGAATATGATGTAATTGTTCGTATACATACTGAATTAGGGATCAGTGGTTCAGAAACAATAACACTGGGCCAGATGAGGAGGAGTGAGAGAGTGAGACAGAGTGAGACAGAGGGAGAGAGAGAGGGAGACAGAGGGAGACAGAGGGAGAGAGAGAGAGAGACAGAGGGAGAGAGAGAGGGAGACAGAGGGAGAGAGGGAGACAGAGGGAGAGAGAGAGTGAGACAGAGGGAGACAGAGGGAGAGAGAGAGTGAGACAGAGGGAGACAGAGGGAGAGAGAGAGGGAGACAGAGGGAGACAGAGGGAGAGAGAGAGGGAGACAGAGGGAGAGAGGGAGACAGAGGGAGAGAGAGAGTGAGACAGAGGGAGAGAGAGAGGGAGACAGAGGGAGAGAGAGAGGGAGACAGAGGGAGAGAGAGAGGGAGAGAGAGAGAGAAAGAGAGGGAGCTCACATGCTGATAAGAGTAATGACAAACAGCTGTTTTTGCTGTTCGCTAAAAATACACACACATGTGGGACAGGTGCGTGTATGTGCACGTGTGTGTGTGTGTGTGTGTCAGTAAAGAGTTTGTGTTGGTTTGGAAAGAGGCTAGTTCCAGTGTACGTGTGTCTGCTATGGTTTCGCAGTGCCGCATTTACAGATCTGTGTTCATTACGAGGCTACATGATAAAAGCAATGTGTTGGGGGCTAATCTGAGGAGACTAGCAGCTGTAGCTTTCTCAGAGGGGACTTGCTCTGCTATACGAGCAGCAACACGATCCGGAGAGGTAAGACTTAAACCCGGAGCAGCCCAAAAAGAATCTGATAGAGGGAACTGAGAGTTAAGGGTTGGCCCCGGGCCAAGAAAAATAAGAAGTTTGTCACTGTCCAGGAGAGAGGAGAGAGGGAGGAGACGAGAGAGGGGGGAGAAGGGGAGAAATTAACAGAGCAACGGAGAGAGGAGAGAGGGAGGAGAAGAGAGAGGGGGCGAAACGAACAGAGGAACGGAGAGATGAGAGAGGGAGGAGAAGAGAGAGGGGGGCGAAGGGGAGAAACGAACAGAGCAACGGAGAGAGGAGAGAGGGAGGGGCGTAGAGCCAGAAGGGTGAGAGAATGGAGGGAGATCAAGAAATATGAGAGAAGAGAAATGTGGAGGGAGGAGTTGACAAGGTAGATCGGGAGGAAAGTGGAAGTGAATGTGTTTATCGGTGTGGGTTAATGTATATAGTGTGACTGAAACCAGTGGGGTCATGTGTGACCACAAAACCAATCTCATGACCTTTAAGATGGTTGTGAAGACACCACGTCCACACACACACACACACACACACACTCACACACACACACACACACTCATATGCAAAAAGATGCACGCACACAGACACACACACACACACACACACACACAACAAGTGCTTATGATTTCCTGGTCCCTAAAGGTCACATCTTTCTCTCTCTCTCTCTCTCTCTCTCTCTCTCTCTCTCTCTCCATCTCAAGACAACCACACACGCAAACACGTTCACGTTCACGTGTGCACGCGCGCAACCAAATTTGTGATATCCTGTTTTTCCTACGAAGCCATCGCTCTAAAAATAGTGCCCGTGGCCGCTTGTTATATTTCAGTTTCACTAAAGGGATTACGGGGGCCTCACTCATTGTATTCAGTCGGGTTTCCTGGGGTTCAATAGCCTGCCGTTGGTCACTATACGGCTGTTCTGAGACCTGCCTGGACGACGCGGTCGCATAGCATCGCACCGACTTTTGCACCACACATAAAATCAGTGTCCCATAATCAATTCGGCACATCGCGCGACTATTGCACGGACAAGTAACGAAACGTTATTCCTGATCATCTGATGATTTCTCGTATTCACCCGCCGGAGCGATCATACGTTTCAAACACAGACTCCGACGTGAAAGGAAAGGAGAAGAAGAAAAATAAGGAACCCAGCTTATAGAAATGTAAATGCTGCCGCCCAGATAACAATGGTGTAGATTGCTGTTCCCGAGGTATTTTGAAAATGCTAAAAATAAAATTAGCATTAATTTGCAAACAGTCGTGTCCCTTTCGATGACTGTTTTGATTTTTGATTTTTGTTTTAAAGAACGCAGCTACCCTGCAGAAAACACTCTTTCGAGTGACCGCAGATCATTTCGCGTATAGCGGCTTATTTACGGCCAGCCCGTCTCGCGCACACACACATGGTACAATCGGCCCTTTGTGTGAATGCCAGGGCAGCACGGTCAAAGGGCAGAACGCGGGTCAAACTGGTAAAATTACAACGGGGCGTGTCTACAGTCTGCTCTCGAGCGGCCGGCTGTGCGACCGCTCTGTGTATTTACAGATTATCGAGACGCACAGCCAGCGGGGAGTCTTTAATGGCTGTCTGTGAGTCTCCGAAAACAATTTAACAGGGTGTGGTGTGACAAGGTGCTATCTAGCTTTAGTAGGGCCTGTACATCCCACCGTCTCAACCGTTTAGTCAACTCTACGCTGCTTGGGGCTCTGGGCTCCACTGCCATAGATGTTATTAGCAAAGATAACTCACTCATAGCTTACAAGACACACTTTATGACATCCTGTAAACCGTGATAATGTGCAGTTGCCCGTGGACCCGACTTCACATAAACCTGAGGAATATACAGCAGTCGGTTCGAATTAAAGAAACATCTGGCTCCTAAAACGGAGCTCAAATGTCACGCGTTCATGTTTACATATCCAGGTTGGAGGACTTGAGGACTGTCGGATTGTCACATACGATGTCCTGAGGTTGTTAACAACGGCTCGGGGGGCACTGGTTGTGGATACCAAACTGTATCTGAGCGTTACAGATGTGCGTCAGTTAGCCTGTGGAGAGGTTTTGTCACCTCAGCAGGAAAACAAGACATCCTGCCTGGCGGTGGCGGAATAAACGGACCGGCCAGGCGAGAGGAAAGCATATTGCTTTCAGCGCAAAAAATCCATTTGGAAATGTTTGTTTGTCTGTGGCTGGCTGCTGGTGATTGGCTGTAGCAGATTGGATTTGGTTTACGTATGCTTCTGCTGGTATAATAACCGCTAACACCGGTTCCACCACTTCTGCGGTGGTGATGTCACCCGAATACACCTTTTGACCTCACCCGTGCTCGCGCTTATTGAATCAGACAGTAAACAGAGACGACGGTGACAAAATAGATGTCTTCTGAAGGTCTTTTGTTCTTTTCCTTCTCTCTCTCTCTCTCGCGTCTAAATACGCGTGGGGCACAAGGCAGGCTTGTTTTGGTTTCACAGAGGCTGAGAGGCAACATCTGCCCCCATGTGGTCCATCTCAGCCCAACATCTGCCCCAATCTGGTCCACCTCAGCCCAACATCTGCCCCCATCTGGTCCACCTCAGCCCAACATCTGCCCCCATGTGGTCCACCTCAGCCCAACATCTGCCCCCATGTGGTCCATCTCAGCCCAACATCTGCCCCAATCTGGTCCACCTCAGCCCAACATCTGCCCCCATGTGGTCCACCTCAGCCCTACATCTGCCCCCATCTGGTCCACCTCAGCCCAACATCTGCCCCCATGTGGTCCACCTCAGCCCTACATCTGCCCCCATCTGGTCCATCTCAGCCCTACATCTGCCCCCATCTGGTCCACCTCAGCCCAATGTCTGCCCCATCTGGTCCACCTCAGCCCTACATCTGCCCCCATGTGGTCCACCTCAGCCCTACATCTGCCCCCATCTGGTCCATCTCAGCCCTACATCTGCCCCCATCTGGTCCATCTCAGCCCAACATCTGCCCCCATGTGGTCCACCTCAGCCCTACATCTGCCCCCATGTGGTCCACAGCCCTCATCTGCCCCCATCTGGTCCACCTCAGCCCTACATCTGCCCCCATGTGGTCCACCTCAGCCCTACATCTGCCCCCATGTGGTCCACCTCAGCCCAACATCTGCCCCCATGTGGTCCACCTCAGCCCTACATCTGCCCCCATGTGGTCCACCTCAGCCCTACATCTGCCCCCATCTGGTCCACCTCAGCCCTACATCTGCCCCCATGTGGTCCATCTCAGCCCTACATCTGCCCCCATGTGGTCCACCTCAGCCCTACATCTGCCCCCATGTGGTCCACCTCAGCCCTACATCTGCCCCCATGTGGTCCACAGCCCTCATCTGCCCCCATCTGGTCCATCTCAGCCCAACATCTGCCCCCATCTGGTCCACCTCAGCCCAACATCTGCCCCCATCTGGTCCACCTCAGCCCAACATCTGCCCCCATGTGGTCCACCTCAGCCCAACATCTGCCCCCATCTGGTCCACCTCAGCCCAACATCTGCCCCCATGTGGTCCACCTCAGCCCTACATCTGCCCCCATGTGGTCCACCTCAGCCCTACATCTGCCCCCATGTGGTCCACCTCAGCCCTACATCTGCCCCCATGTGGTCCACCTCAGCCCTACATCTGCCCCCATCTGGTCCACCTCAGCCCTACATCTGCCCCCATGTGGTCCACCTCAGCCCAACATCTGCCCCCATGTGGTCCAGCCCTCAGCCCCCATCTGGTCCACCTCAGCCCTACATCTGCCCCCATGTGGTCCACCTCAGCCCAACATCTGCCCCCATGTGGTCCATCCACCTCAGCCCCACCTCAGCCCTACATCTGCCCCCATCTGGTCCACCTCAGCCCTACATCTGCCCCCATCTGGTCCACCTCAGCCCAACATCTGCCCCCATCTGGTCCACCTCAGCCCTACATCTGCCCCCATGTGGTCCACCTCAGCCCAATGTCTGCTGATGTCAGCATGTCAGCACAGACTTTGAGTGAAGTTGAGAACCCGATCCCGGGTCCGGACCAGAACCCAGGTCCAGGTCCATGCCCCAGGGGGACAGATTCTGCTCACTTATTAACAGGACAGTACACCAAATGCAACCAACTGAGCACAAACATCCACAGTTGAATCTCTCTTTTCGACCGGTCTCACTTTTAGTGAGAGTGGGTTCCAGTAAACAATGTCACTCTTCGACCTGAAACAGTCCATTGTGATTTTAGAGACTTTCGTGCGCCGGCTAGATGAAGAGGCAGAACAGGATTTCCCGTGCTTCCCTCTCTCCCTGCCTTTGTGTGTAGGAGGACCAGACCGTACCGTGCCATAACTCACCATCTTATCACGGATGTCGGCCTCAGTTTTTCTTTCAGACAGAATCCTGTACTTGAGCCCATTTGTCCAGTCAAAAGATAGTTATTTAAAACAGTTAACACACAGGCAAACATGTATACAGCGTTAGCCAAAAATGTACAATTGTTCTTGTAAAATCCACTCTCAGTACATTAAATAGACGAATCAACCACGTGCATCAAAACATACCACTTGCTTTCTCATGAAACTACAACTAACAACATACTGTAACATTGTAATCTCTTTAAATGTCCTTTGTAGATGCTAAATGTATTGCATGTAACATAAACTGGAAGTAAATACTGTAGACTGTGGCATTAGCAGAGACTCCCGAACCATAAACCATTTGACCCCCTGCCTTCAGGCAACCAGTACAGGTCCCTACACACCCACAATTTCCTCCCAGCTGCTGTTACCCTGCTAAACTGTGAGTCCCGGCCCTAGCCTTACCTCTCCCGATACCTCTTATTCTGCACACTCTTACCAATTTATTTAATGCATACTGTTTGTACTCTTCATTTCCCACTTTGCACAAATGCATTCTATTCTATTCTACTGCTCTCTTGCATATTAGCCCTTTTGTAAAATTGTTAAACTGCACTACTTATCCATGTCAATTTGCACACCCATACACTGTCCTTCGTGTCATTTTGCACGTGCACACATTTGGGCGTTCTCCACACCCATCCACTACCCAGCATGCCATTTTTGCACTGCTCCTTTTGCTCTTCTGGTTCGATGCAAACTGCTCTTTGTTGTACCGTACCTGTGCTGTTCAGTGACAATAAAGTTACATTTAATCCAATACTGCACATCTGAGGGGTTCACCCTGCAATTCCATGTATTTGATCTATTCCAGAGCAGGCACAGCCGATTAGACTTGTCATCTAATCATCAATGTCAGAAGGGCCTGTTTGGGACCACGCTACATGTGTATAGACTAGAGTATGGAAGATCTAGGCAACACAGAAATACTTAAATGCTGTGTGGTGTATCATTGTACTTTAACTGTTGACATTCCTCGAATATTCTTTCTGTTGATGTCACAGTTGATCTGTTCACATTAGGCTGAACTCACTGCCCTCTTATGGAAAGGACATAAATGACCCGTGTTTGTATAGTATCAGCAGTGACCAAATATTTGAGTTCGTTTTTCTTTTAATTACGCAGATAACTTTTGCATTTTTCTGTAGAGAGTTGTGCATACTGTTTTGCAAAAATGTTTACAGCGTTCGCATTCTGTAGAAGCAATGTTAATGTATTGCTGTTTTGAAAAAGAAAACGTATCTTTGTCCCTTTTAGATTGTTAAAAATCAGCTAGACCCGTTGTTTCATGAAAAGCACATTAGCTGTAAACATCACTCTCAACATGAGGACCAAGAGGTGTCTTTCACAGTCCAGAAAAACCCCATGAGGCATTGTCATAACTCGAGGCTTACGAAAACAACAGTCTCAAAAACATATTTACAGTTTTTTAGGATTGCTTAAGCACGATTTTCAAAACAGGGCCCGTGTTTTCAAAACACTACACACAATTAGCAAAACCACACACCCAATTAGCAAAACACTACAGATCCTTTGCATAATTAAACACTCTTGTAAAAACTTTACACTTCTGTTTAAAAACCATACTTTGTTACCATATCAAACACACACGGTTCACATTGCTATACTCTGTTTGCACGAGTTACACTCTGCTGTGATAAACCTAAAACACTTATAGCACTACTACTTCCCTATGATTAGAGTAGGCTACCATCAACAAAGAACAAATATAATGTAAATTCACCAAACCCTACACAAAACCAATGTTGCAGACTGAAGAAACTAATTTATTTCTCAACACGGCCAAAATGTTGACATGGAGATTCATAATACTATAACAAAATGTCACTTTACGTATTGTACTGTGAGTTTACTGTAAAAAAAAAAAAAAAAAAAACCTAGACATTGTCTCTTTGCCTAGCTGGATCTGGGCAGAGAATTTCATCAACATCGCAGGCAATGTTTGTCATTAGCAAAACACCTTGGAAAGAAACGTCTTGAATGAGGAATCCATTCTTGCATTCTGTGAGCATAGGAGGCCTTCCCCCTTGTCGTTCCTGACCCTCAATCCTATGTAGAAAAAAAACTGTATACCATAGTACAGTAATTTCACAAGGAAATGTAACAGAAGTGCAGTAGAATACAGTACTGTAAGCAGTTACTGAAACCGTGCAGATGTTTTTGATATGATGATACCTATTTTCCAGTTGAAATGTTCTCATCACACTTGCCACTGTGTATCGGCTTACATTTGTCTGTACTCGCAGTCCAGCCTCCCTCAGCGTCAGGCCGTGGTTGACAACGTGGTCAACCAGGGTTGCGCGGATCTCATTTGTCAGATTCGGTCCACATTGAGCACATTCTTGTCTTCCTCTGTTGATTCCTCCTCTGTTGATTCCTCTTCCTCCTCTTCCTCCTCTTCCTCCTCTTCCTCCTCTTCCTCCCCCTCTTCCTCCTCTTCCTCCTCCTCCTTGTCCACCTCCTCATTCTCCTCCTCGTCTTACTCTTTCTCTGACTCTTTCCATTGTGCTTGAAGACCGATGAACTCACCTGCTGCTTTTTATAGTGCTTATACACCTGATTTGTGTGTCTACAATTAAGCAAACAAGTTTTTGCACACCTGATGACTGTGTTGAACCAATTGGTTGGACGGTGCGGTAATTTGACAGTCAGTGCTTTGGTATTGCAAGGAAATGTCTTCATGATAGATTTTTGTGTGTGTAATGTATGTTAAGTGTGTTTAGTGTTTTGCAAATCACTGTGTGTGAGTTTTGCAACAAGTGTGAGGTTGACAATGTGCTTATAGTTGTGCAAATATGGGCTGATGTTTTGCTTCTTGAGTTTAAGGTTTTGCTAATAGTGTACAACTTTTAATTTTTGTGTGTAAGCAATCCAAAAAAACTGTAACAGACACACTGACATTCACCGTCTCAGTCAATTCAAAACAAATCTAGTCAATTCTCAAAATAAAAACCGAACATCACTTTTTAAGATGAATGACCCATTAACACAGTAACACCGAGGCGAATTAAAGAAACTCTATTTGGATTCTCTTCCACAGATTAGGTGCTTTAAAAGAGAAGGCCGAACCACCCAAATCAGTAGATAGACACGTTGTCTGCAATACAATCCAACTCTGAGATATAGAATCCAGACGATCTATGTGTCAATAGTGATGTTAAGTTTAATAGAAACCTGTGGAGTAGGGGGCCCAGCCAATGTTCTGGTATAAAATCCTGTAATGAGTATTATAACTTTCTGAAGTAATAAAGCACAGGGAACTATAATAAACAGAGTCAAGTAACTTCAGAGTAGAAGCAGATGCACGTTGGTGTATTGTATCATTATAGACCAGCACAGGCATGAACGTTGACTGAATAATGTGTCTTCTGCACTGTGTTGTCTCATACTTGGAGCCGTATTTAAGTTCACTGTGTTTCAGTAGAGGTGCGGGACTTGGTTGCTGTTGAGTTGGCGTGTACGGTGGTGCTCGTCCGGGTTCTCGGTTTTGGTGTGTGTCTCGCATTCGTGTTTGTGTCCTGCCGTCTGGATGTCACTGCTTTGATCTTTCCCCAACGCCCGCTGTTAGTCGGAGAATTGCATGTTTTGAATTACGCAAACGTAGAGAATATTGTGTCGGGTGCGTTTTTTACCCTCGTATTTTTGAATGGTATTTTTGAATAGTATTTTTGAATGGTATTTTTGAATAGTATTTTTGAATGGTATTTTTGAATAGTATTTTTGAATGGTATTTTTTAATAGTATTTTTGAATGGTATTTTTGAATAGTATTTTTGAATGGTATTTTTGAATGGTATTTTTGAATGGTATTTTTGAATGGTATTTTTGAATGGTATTTTTGAATGGTATTTTTGAATGGTATTTTTGAATGGTATTTTTGAATAGTATTTTGGATAGTATTTTTGAATAGTATTTTTGAATAGTATTTTTGAATGGTATTTTTGAATGGTATTTTTGAATAGTATTTTTGAATAGTATTTTTTAATGGTATTTTTGAATAGTATTTTTGAATGGTATTTTTGAATGGTATTTTTGAATGGTATTTTTGAATAGTATTTTTGAATAGTATTTTTGAATGGTATTTTTGAATGGTATTTTTGAATGGTATTTTTGAATAGTATTTTTGAATAATATTTTTGAATAGTATTTTTGAATAGTATTTTTGAATAGTATTTTTGAATAGTATTTTTGAATAGTATTTTTGAATAGTATTTTTGAATAGTATTTTTGAATGGTATTTTTGAATGGTATTTTTGAATAGTATTTTTGAATAGTATTTTTGAATGGTATTTTTGAATGGTATTTTTGAATAGTATTTTTGAATGGTATTTTTGAATGGTATTTTTGAATGGTATTTTTGAATGGTATTTTTGAATAGTATTTTTGAATAGTATTTTTGAATAGTATTTTTGAATAGTATTTTTGAATGGTATTTTTGAATGGTATTTTTGAATGGTATTTTTGAATGGTATTTTTGAATAGTATTTTTGAATAGTATTTTTGAATGGTATTTTTGAATGGTATTTTTGAATGGTATTTTTGAATGGTATTTTTGAATAGTATTTTTGAATGGTATTTTTGAATGGTATTTTTGAATAGTATTTTTGAATGGTATTTTCTACATGACACTGGTTGAAATGGTGCAGTACAAAGACAGCGTGCAGGATTTTACTAAATGGCGAAATGACGAAGACATTCTCGTGAATACCTGTGAATAAGGCCTAGTGTTGGGGTAAATAGTGTTCTTTCTGGAATTGAAAAACAGAAAACAGAAATGGCTCTGGGCCCCGTTTCCTGAAAGCGATGAAAATATCGATTGTGTAAAAATCCATCTTTCCTGTAATGGTTGTGTTTTTCTGCATGCTTTTCCCAAAACCACACAAGAGAATGTTTGCTAAGTCATTATATACCATGTTTGCATACGGTAATTGAATGAATAATACGACAGAAGCAAATTAAGGCAGATCGGATCTCTAATCAGCTGCGTCAGGCAAATGCAACCTTAACAAGTCATTCTTCCACAAAACGTCAGCCCACTCAAACAGAACTTGAAACGATAACCAACAAAGAGACAAGCAACTAGGGAGATAAACTGAGCTGATAAAGGAAATATTCAACACAAGCAGTCAAGTGAAATCAAAGATGTGATGAAAGAACTATAATAGAATCACATCTACAACCAAAAACAGTCCAAACAGACCAACCAGAAACCTGAAAAAGAAAACATATCTGTTAGAGCAGTCACTTGTGTGGTATTAGTTCTTCTACAGTAGTATTTTTTAGAACAATGAAATACTTGTTACAAACACACATTTTACTGCATGTATTATTATATACGTGTTGTGTTCGGCGCAAAGCGAGGCTTTCATTTGCATTGCTTTGTGCAGCCCACAGTCTTAAAAGAAAATGCTTCAGTTCTCTCTGTGATATAGAGTAGATTTCTCAAGCTGTTTGAGCCGCAAGTTTTTTGCACGATACACGAGCCTTTGGACGAACAGTGGATCAACTTTTGGCGGACATCCCTTTAGCAAACACACCACCCCTAATGCCTCACGTCTCCAGATTCACATTGAGTCCAGATTGTAAGTAGAGCAACGGTTTGTGTCGTGTCTACAGCGTACGGGTCATATTCTCAGTTTCACCACAGGCGGCGTTGCCAAGTCTCTGGTGTGGGAGGGTTTTTGTATAAACAGCTGGTTTAGGTCCTGTCCCAATTGCTACCTCATTTACATTTGAGTCATTTAGCATTCACCTCCCCTGGTGAAGACACCGGACTGGGTACAGACTGCTCACAAAGACCGTTTAATTACAGTACTCATGAACCATAGATGAACCCAATGAGTCTGTGGCAGACATTTCGGGAACGTAATTGAGATGCTGATGTCCACCTACACTAGTCAACACCAAACATCATTGCAATAACCCTGGTTGTATCCAATTGGTCTATGTGGATGGGAAGACTGAATTAAGATATAACGTGCAGTAACATCAACTACCTCACAGAACCACTGGATCAAATCCATTACAAGTGTACAGGTAGCAGGGAATCCGAAGTGCAAAGTAGGATGGACCAGAACCGCAAAAGTGTTTTTAACATTAAAGAACACGGCTTAAATAAAAATCCGCTGACAACCCGGGCAAGGCCTTGTCATTTCCTCTCCCGTTCTCCTCTCTCTTTCTCTCCACAGTTTCTCGCTCGGTCTCTGTTTACCATTTCAAGCAGAGAGGCTGAATGCGTCGGCGTCTGTCCGCTCTCCGCTCTGCGCTCTCGGGCCCCGTCCGACACCACGGGAGATCACGCCGTCATCCTGGCTAATCTCAACCGATTCTTCCTTTACCGTTTTAAATCGGAGCGAACTCTTCGTGAAAGCAGAGCCGAACTCACTCCACGCCGCGTGCTTTCGCTCCGTCGTCTCTCGGATGGACCACTACGGGGTTTTCAAACTGCCCTATAAAAACCCTGTGGGAGTATTTCTTCCACTCTCTCATAGAGAATAGAATGATGCGTTACTATACATTTACAGTGATGAGCCAGAACATTGTGGCTAATGTGCTGTTGGTCCTCTTTGTAGCGCCAAAACAGGGCTGGACTCTACAAGGCCCCTGAAGGTGTCCGGTTGTGTCTGGCACCGTGACATTAGCTTCAGATTCACGGATCCGATAGGTCAGAACACACCCCTCTATCTATTGAGATTGTTTATTGGTGCAGATTATCATTCAACCCGATTCACTAATGGCGCTTTTCCACTACAAAGAACCAGCTCGACTCGACTTGGCCGGACTCGGCTCCGCTCGCTTTCGCTCCTTTTTCCAATGCAGATAGTACCTGCGCAATAGTAACCGGTCGTCATAGCGACGCGGCAGGAAAATGCTGTGACGTAATCTTCTACGCGACGCGGCGACACACAGGCTGCGTCCGTAATCGCGTACTATGTTGAGTATGTACTACATTTAAATAAGAACGTACTTTGCCACCTTTAAAAAGTACATTCTATATAGTATGAATCCGGGTAGTATGAATGGAGTCCGGACGTACTACATGCGCCGTGTTAGAATGCTCTACTTGTATAATCTACCGGGCAAGAGAAGCGTGTTTCCTTCAGGTCCGCGTCCTCCTACCAACACTCGCTACCCACACACACATAAGACAATGGAGGAAATCGAGTGTATGCTGTGTTTGATCCGCGAGATGTGGCTGTTTCTCACGGCGTATTCTTTCGGTTTGCCATAGGATTCGTAAAGGATAATATGTACAGCTCTCACGCAATCTCTGGCCAAACTATTTATATATATATATATGGTGGGATTACTCAGGATACTACATCTGGCGCGTGCAATGATGATGCAGTGAATAGTGACGATTCTCTGACCAATCAGCAGTCTGCCTTGTTTTCACGTCACATTTTAGTATCGCCTCAGCTCGCTCAGAACCTCGCCTGAGGTGGTACGAAAAAAGTATCTGGAAGCAGGTACAGGTACAACTTTTACCCAGTGGAAAACCAAAAAAGCCGATTCGAGCCAAGCTGAGGCGAGCTGGTTCTGTGCAGTGGAAAAGCGCCATAAATTAAATATCTACGGACCAAACATTGATAATCGCACCTTTTGCAAACTATGTCTTCGATAACAGATATCTGGTATCTGACCAGTGGATCTGTGGCCCATATCAGTATTTGAATATATCCTCAAAGTGGGAGACTAATTTCAGCTAAAGTGCCTAATCACATATAACGTCCTTTATGAGGAATCTCTAACCGCAGAGGTAGAAGAACCTTTAGCTCACATGTTTACGATGTTCATTATCTAGAGCGATAACTATTTTGTCAATGCTATATTACTTCCATATGCCAGAAATGTGGAGGCCGTTTATTTTAACAAGATTAAGTGACATCGTGCATGCGGGAAGATTTGGCTGGCAAATAATGTTTAAAATGTGAATAGAATTTATCATTTTCATTTATAGCACATATTACAAAATAAATGTTCCCGATACAAAAATGAAATAACAAACCACAAATCGCTGGCCAGGTAGTGGTGTATATCTTGGTACACATAATTGAAAGAAGCAATGAGCATGATTGGAACTTAAAATGATACTGCGACTCATTCTAAGATTTTATTTTTAAAAACAGTTAACAATTTATTTAAGGTTTCATCCACACACCACCACACACATCCACACACCATCACACACATCCACACACCACCACACACATCCACACACCACCACACACATCCACACACGACCACACACATCCAAACACCACCACGCACATCCACACACCACCACACACATCCACACACCACCACACACATCCACACACCACCACACACATCCACACACCACCACACACATCCACACACCACCACGCACATACACACATCCACACACCACCACACACATCCACACACCACCACGCACATCCACACACCACCACACACATCCACACACCACCACACACATCCACACACCACCACACACATCCACACAACACCACACACATCCACACACCACCACAAACATACACACACCACCACACACATCCACACACCACCACACACATCCACACACCACCACAAACATACACACATCACCACACACATCCACACACCACCACACACATCCACACACCACCACGCACATCCAAGAACAAAGGTTTTGCCTGGGAGTCCAAATATGGCTCCTCTTGAATATATAATTGTGTCCTATTCGTTGTTCTCCTTCAGCTGTTTTTACAGTCACACCACAAAGAAACAAATATGAGGAAAATAAGCTTCTAATGCAGTGCTTACAATCACTACACGGGGCGGTTAAACGACATAGCATGTGACCACAATGCGTGTCTCATCTAGCCAGAAAAAGAAAATACACACACACACGCTTACACAATGTGTCACATATGCATGCGCAAACACACACACACACACACACACACACATACATACATACATACATACATACATACACAAACATATTTAATTGTCTGCTGAGGAAACAAATGTCACATTCTGTGTTCGTTTGTTTTAAAACGAACCTGTGTCTGAACCGGGGCATCCTGTGAATTGTCAACCTCTGCTTTCTGTAGGCTCAGATGGACTGGGAGAGTGATGTCGAGCAGTGAAACATCGGCAGGTTCGGTTCCTCTCTTTTCAGGTCACGTGTGTAGTACGTGTGCAGTATGCCTCATCACAGTGCTAAAGTGAACAATACAAACCTCCACATCATCCTGCCGCAGCCGTTTGACCCTCTGAAGTCCGCTTACCGTAATAGGACTTCGCTAAAAGTGTTGCTTTTTAATCTCTTTCTCCTCTTCCTGCGTGACTACGGGCCACTTCCTCTTTGTCGTTCTCGACCCTCCGTCCTACGTAGAAAATAATACATGTAACCTACCGTAAAAGGTCACAGGAAGGTGCATCCAAAAGTGCTGAAATGGTGCGTGCAATAAGCAGCTTTCTGTTACCGTGGACAGATCTTCTTTTGTGGTAATTTTACTCTGTCAGAGACAAGCTGCTGCTGGGAAAATTAAGCGTGTGTGTGTGATTGTGTGCGCGTGTGTGTGCGCGTGTGTGTGCGCGTGTGTGTGTGTGTGTGTGCGCGTGTGTGTGTGTGGTAGTACACATGGTGTGTTGATTTGGAGGATATTCTGGATTGTGTTACTGTCATGCTTTCACAGATAGCGACAGTAACAACTAGTTAACTTGGCTGTTCGGGTCTCACGTAAGTATTCCAACCAGGGGTGCCGCCAGAAATCCTGGGCCCTATGGAAACCAACATTTCTGGGCCCCCTACATTTTAAGAATATAAAAAGGGGGTCTGCTCTTCTGGGCCCTGAATCAGCCTGGGCCCTTAGAATCGTCCTAACCTTTAACCCCTTTACGGCGCCCTTGATTCCAGCAGATGTCTAATGACTCAAAAGACAACCAAATGTGTTTCCTTTATCGGCGTACTCTGTGTGCTGTGTGGTGTGTGGTGTGTGTG